>CM074719.1:57192475-57658857 GCA_037306005.1 Rhinophrynus dorsalis
ATCACAGTTGCTAATGAGGTCATGTGGTAGGAGTACTTTTTGCAAAGTATTTTCCATTTTGAAGGTACATTTTAGCAACTCATTCAACAATTTCACTTGCAAATATAGTGAGTTTGATGTACCAAGAACTAGCAGCACCACAGTGAAAAATAAAAATTCCCCAAATTAATATAATTTTAATGGTTTTTTCACCCACTGAAAGACAGATAGGTCTCCGGGTCTTCTGCAGTTCTTCTTAGTTCATCGGCCTCAGCATTCTTGAAAAATCTGTGTATATATGTGCATTTGTAAGTCTTGGAAACATGGCACCTTACTTTGGTGCCTCTATCTATCCTGTATTTTTATTCATAAAGTCACATGAAAGTTAATGATTTGGGAATATCTAAGGTATTAACCCTTTTTAAACTATTTATCCTTAATTAATATAAATTAGAACTATATTTTGATATAATCTGTGCTGATGAGTGAAGTGTTCTAAACCAGATATCATCATCCTATATAATAATTCGCTATGCTGTTTGTCACAATGCAGTCATGCGCAGTAGAGACTGCCTGCGTTCATTCAGTCTCTACTGCACATGATTGCATTGCGTGGGTGAGGCGATGCAAGACTGCATCGCGTGGAGAAGTGAGGTAGCGGCCTCTTAACATTACCTGGACCTTGGCCCGTGTACACGGGCTTTTACACTAGTATCAGCATAAACAACATTTGTAAATAAATATATATATATATATATATATATATTATATATATATATATAGAGAATTCTAAGTGGTTCGCTGTCCTCCCCCTCCTGGGGCGGCATGGGGTTGGAGACCAGCCGCAAACTGCAAATCAGGGACTGAAATTTTCACAGGAGTGGGCTTCTTTGCAGAGAGACTCTCCTCTGTGGCAGTTATAGGGTCCCTGACGTGCACTGTGTGCTCAGTCAAATGGGCAACGGCGTGCACCATTCACTAGTCTGTCATAAATGAGTGGTTCGTTAACTGAAAGCACTTGGATGCTGGAGAGGTCACCAACAGATTGAAGGACAAAGCATTGTAGATATCTTTTGCATCCAAGGAATCAATTAACAATAGTTATCAATTAACCCTTAAATTGTCCAATGGGTGTGCAACGCATTATGAAATGGATCTGTCACCCTAAGATTAGTTTGTTTTACAGACAATTAAAATCTTTATTTTGCTAGTCATTTTTCTGTAATATAAGTAGTTTTTGACAAACTAACCTTCATGAATTGGTGGAACAGTATGGAACTTTGGCCCATATTTATAAGAGTGAAAGTAGAGATATTCTGAGGTAAACCAACTGCACCATAGGGGACCAATAAAAATTATTAAATTCCCATGCACTTGAATAGACCTTTTTAACCCCTTGAATGCCAAAGAGGTCTCCAATGCATTGCTACGCAACCTAATTTAATTTAGCAGGAAGTTTGATTTGGCCCCTGTGGTGCAGTTGGTTTACACCAGAATAACTCCAGTTATAAACAGTATATGGGCGGTTATGCTCATTTGGTCACAGTACTCTGAGTAGTTCTGTACAAGGCCAAACTTATCTCTTGCTGTGCAAATAGAAATGTCCACAGTGGGTGAGTGTTCTGTATAAATTAACTTATAGCACAAAGTGTGCCAATACTAGCCCCCGACATTAACTCATTAACATAATTCATTACAATTAACTAACGTATTTTAAGGTGATAGGCCTGCTTTACATAAGACTACATTGTAGAGTTCATATTTGCATTGTAATCCATACAATTTGAGGATTGATGTGTATAAGAAACCTTCCTTCACACCACTTTCCCATATATTTCAACAAATCCTAACAATAAGTATCCTGAAAGAGCAGACTTTACCATACGTACACATCAATCCAGATTATTCGGAGAAGAAAGCCCACACTAAGTGTTTTGACCTTATGAGATGTCTGTAGGTTTCAGTGTGGTTCAGAAGGCATATGAGTTATTACTCTTCCATTTGATTCTCTTTCTTTGATTCTTTTACTCGTGATTCACTTTATTGATCATCTCAAATCATTATGGCTGTGGGATTCTTTTATCTCTTTTGAGAAAACATACAAATAATTTGATGGCAGAAATGATTCAATTGCCCCATTTTGCGCTCCCATTTATCATGTTTCATGCTCAACTTCACCTCTTGTAATTGTCCTTCCCCTTATTGGAAGTTGAGATTAAATCTGTGTTATATTACTTGTCTTCTGACCTTGGCCTGGAATTCATTGACGTTGATGACTTTATCACTAGTTTTATCTTCAAATTTCTCCATAAACATCAATATGAATCTGTTAGATACCTTATTTAGCACTAGATAAAGTCAGTGGTAATGTTTATTGCTTGCAGTGTAAACTAGGTTACACATAGAGTTCTAAGTATAAAATAGAAAGAAAATTAAAGAATTATTCTGAGGCCAGTAGCAACACAGGAGACAAAAACCATTCCCTGAATTCCAACTAATTTAATTGGGACTTTTAACACTGTGAATGTTATAGATGTCCCCAGTACACTGAGATTGCATTGATTCAATCTGTAGCAGTCCAGATGTTAATATTCCCAATATCAGTCAATCAATTTTTTGTCCCTTCTGGTTTGCCCCAGATTTAATCCACTTTTCTTTTTAACATAGGACCACTAGTGTCCGATAGGGACATATGAAAATTGAGTAATTCTGGGAACCTAGGGATGGGCGAAACTTTCCGCCTCAAACTGAAATCGGTGAAAAATGGCACTTTCCGCCTCGCAAAAAATTTCCCGCTTTTTTCGCCCACTGAAATCAATGGCCACTTAGAAGTTACACACAACACATTACAAATAATATTTTATTTCCAAAAGGCACAATATAAAAGGATCATGAGGGTGCCTGTGTTGGTGGAGTGTGGGGAAAGAATCAGCTGAACAGGGGATGATTTTTGGGTGGTTGTTTACTGGGATTGGGGGGCACTTAATAAAAAATAAATCCTAAATAAAATAAAAACCATAAGACATTGTATAAAGGGGTCTGAGGAGGGTGCCTGTGATGGTGAATAAATGAATCATTTGAACAGGGAATTTGTTTTGGGAGGTTTCTTGACTGCTATTGGAGGGACAGTTAATAAAAGAAAAATCAATAAAATAAAATTTGTATTTAAAGTGACAGAGACAGGAACCCCCTGACATAAGCTGCCACTGGGGTGGACTGATACTTGACTTGATAGAGTATTTTGTAGAGGATTATTTGTTTCATTTGTTGTTAGAGGCCTTTGTAGGACTTAGACTTATTAGAGGCCCAAGCCCTGAAGAAACATTGATTTTAGGACTTAAGCTTTCTTTTTGTCCTCCACATTCCCCTTCACTGTCTGTGGCAGCGGATAATGTTGCTGCTGTTGCTGCTACTGCCTCAGAGTCAGCACTGCAACTAGGACCAGGAGTATTTCTACTGCTGGCAAGTGGAACCTGTCCTAGTTCCACATTGCTTGTTGACCCCATTCCCACTGTGTCCACAGTGGTCTGTGGCATACTAAACTGCTCCTCAGCATCCTGCTTCCCTTGCATCTGCTTATAGAGGCCTGCAGGGGATACACCAAACCCCCTCCAAAAGCCTACATATATATAATTTTATATATATATATATATATATATATATATATATATATATATATATATATATATTATATAATTTTAAGTAGCTTTAAAATTATATATGCATATAACTAAAATGCTCTTGATAAAGTAATATAACATTACAAAATGTGTTGAGCATTTTTTAGCTATATGCTTATATAATTTTAAAGCTTCTTAATATTTTTGTGTCACTGCTATAATGAAGAATTTTATAATAATATTTTGGAATTTGATAAATCACCTTCACAAGCTCCTGATAAAATTTTTCACTGAAGACCTCCCATAAGGGTGAAATTCCTGTTTGGGTGGTGTAGGCTTTTGGTGGGGGTTTGGTGTATCCCCTGCAGGTCTCTATAAGCCCTATAATTGGTGAATCCAATATCTGGGAATGACCAGTGGTGTATATCTGGAAGTAACCATCCTGAGGTTTACACCAGGAAAACACTTGATACTTAGAGGCAGTATTAGAAGCTTCTAATAAATGTGAGTAAAATTTCATAAGAGCATTTGGTGAAGGTGATGGTGTCCTTAACAAAATACTACACTTAGAGGATCCTGCACTGTTGTTTCTTCTTGTGTTTTCCCTAGTTTTCAGCCTTAAATACCAGGGCTCCAGGAACAGTGACTGATTTTCTGGCTTGATGAGTTCCCCAGTAACCCTGCCCACTCCCAGCCCAGTTCTACCCACTCTCATGCCTGTTCTGCTCACTTACCTGCCCTTTTCAGGTCAAACCCTGCCTTTTCACCTCCTAACCTTGATTAAGGCACACAAACATTATGATGCAAAATCATGTCATTTGGACATTTCCATCCCCTTCCCTCCTTGACACTCTGAAGGTGGCTTGAAGGTTCCAAGGTATGGCTATGGTGCAATTGGTTTACCTAAGGATTGCACTGCACCCCTGTTTATACATACTGCCCATATTGTCTTTTAAACAAAGTGAATTCAGTTTAAATATGTTTTAAGTCTTGGAAATTAGATATGTCTTCAACACAATTAAACAATTCTGGAACAAACCAATCAAATCCAAGGCATAGGCCCCCTCTATATAAACATAGGGGATGGGCAGACTGGCCTGGGGGTCATATTATGTCTTGCCCCCCTACACACACATTTCTGCGGACGCCCATGACACAGGCAACAAATAAAAATGACAATTTAAATGGAGAGGTCACCCCTTTGAATTTATAGAAAGCTCTCCAATGCATTGCTGTGCAAAAGCACTGGAGACCTCTCTAACATTCATGGGAAAACTCAATGGACATTTTGTAATTTTCATTTGTACCCTACGATGCACTTGTTTTGCCCCAGAATGATTCCAAGTTCTTTTTAGAACAATGTGTTGCAGACATGTTACTGTACTAGGGATTCATCAGTAAGCATTTTCCTTATTCATCTAAAATAAAAGACATGAAACTCTTGCTTATATCATGGTAATTTGTTCAGTTCCCAAATATGCATGACTCATATCAAATGCCAAGATGTAAACAAATTAGGTCAGTCTTTATTTGCAGACTGTCTCAAAACATGTATTTATTGGTGGTATGACATAAACTTTGAGGAGTCACCATTTAATAACTTTCCAACAGAGGCAGATTGCTTGAAATGGGCACTGTTAAGCAATTTTACATTCCTTAAGCAACTGTCTATGGTTTCTACATTATGTTGACAGTCAAGGCAAAACACCCTTTTTTCAGCCTGAGTAATGATAAGCTATATTACCAATATACTGACTGATTTCTGACACCAAACTCCTTTTTCAGTGCGATGATCAAATGTTTTCTCCATTCCAGGGCTTGTATAGTATAGTATAGCTTGCTTTTCATTTTCTGTGACTGAGTTTCTCAATTACAGTCCACAGGTATACTTTATAGTGCAGGTTTTAAAGAGGAAATTCACCTATAAGAATTAGTAACCCTTAATGTTTGTAACAGAAACTTACCTAGCTTAGAGTTGCCAGATCATTCCTTTAAAAAGTTACACATATATAACATGTGTGTTGCAGCTGCAGTGATTAATATTGAACTGCAATGGTTCCTGTGCAGCAATGCCCCATTCATTCTTCATACACATCCCTAGGGATGATTTGGTTGAGCCCTTCATACAGGCAGTCAGGTAGATCTTTTTATATATTTTGCAAAGTGTCTGAAGCTGCGTGTATCAATTGTTTATCATTACAAGGCTGTATTCAGTTTTCACATATGTACAATAAGAAACAGACTTTACCAGTCTGAATGAAATCCCCACTCATGACTCTAATGGTGCCCAAGAATGTTCTTTAGGTGTCACATGCTATGAAAAACACAGAGGCAAGTACTGTGGGATGAGAAGAGCGTTTGTTAAGACTCCTCCAACAAGGGCTGGTAGATTGAAGGCTAGGATGCAATGCTAGAGGTCGTAGCTAGTGATCTCAGGCCCCCTGAGGTGTGTTGTGCTGCGGTCTGGGCCATGTAAAGATGCTGGCTGTGAAGCCAGATTACTTCCTTCAGTTGAGCTGAAGAAGGTCCAGGATAACACACCACAGTGAGAACTAACACCACCCAGCCCCAGGGAGATGCTTACCAATAATATAGAGGAAGAGGACTCGCCAGGAGTAAGTTCTGCAGACAGTGGCTCAGTGGGAGAAGACAGGATACTCAGTGGAGCAGATAGGATGCTCGTGAAACAGACAGCATACTCAGTGGAGCAGATAGAATAGTTGGAGAAACAGACAGGATACTCAGTGGAGACAACTGGACACTCTGTGGGCAAAACAAAAGCAGGCTGATTAAGGAAGCCCCAGATAGGCCAGAGGTCAGCAACAGGAGTCAGACAGACAAAAATCAACAGGCTAGAGAATCATCCAGAGACAGGCCAAGGGTCAGCAACAGGAATCAGACAGAACAAAATCAGCAGGCTGAGAGACATGCAGGGAGAGGCCAAGGATCAGTGACAGGAATCAGACAGACAAAATAAGCAGGCTTGAGAGGAATCCAGGGACAGGCCAATGGTCAGTAACAGGAGCTAGACAGGCAGAATCGTCAGGCAATAGAGGAATCCGGGGATAGGCCAAGGTCAGGAACAAGATACGATAGGATACTGCACACAAAGAATAATAGAGCAAACGCTATAAACGCGCACGGCTTAAGATGGCCCAAAGCCAGAAGTTTGGGCCAGAAATGACGTCACCGCAACGTGTGCGGTGACAACAGGAAGCAGTAGAGCAGACAGACAGGAGATCCTACAGACCACCAGCACATAGCTGCAAGCAGCGGTGAGAGGAATATGATACTAGTGGTAAAATGTCCCTGTTCAGTTATAGACTACAACAGATTTCAAATACAAAACAAACAGATTTTTTTGGATTATTGTATAAAGGCTATATCCCCAAACAAGACCTTTTTAAAGAGATAAGGGAATAGTTCACCTTTGGCATTTTGTGAGTAACACAAAATTAACATATGTCTATATTTTTTACTAGCATTTGTTCTGTAAAATAAATCATTTTTGAGAATTTAACTTTTATATTGTGGCACAGTGTGCAACTTTTTATATGCGAGGTCAACCTTATCTCTTATTGAGCTATTAGAAATACATTAAGTATGTAGACTCTTTCCAGATTTATTCAGACAGCCACTGACTGATTCACCTGGTCTCAAAATGAGGTATCTTGGACACATATACTGTATGCAAGCTTCTGAGAACTATAGTTGCCAACCCATTCTATAGAAAGCCTAGTATTGTAAATATGAGATGTGACATTTCTATTCTCTTAATACGAGAAACTCTGAATTTACTATTTGTGAACTGGCGGGTATCCTAGAGAAGAGAGAGCTTAATTTCCTCATGTACAATACCAAAATCAACAGTGATGATACAGCCGCTGTACAGCCTAATGGTGTCTGTTTGGAAGGGTTCCCCCAGATGACATCACACATTGCGGTCTTATTGAGCTATAGTGCAAGAGAAATCCACAAAACTCTTTTCAAAGTAGTATGGTCTGAAGCTTCACCCTACTCACACTGCCAGAGTATATAAAAATTGCTTAT
The DNA here is from genome assembly GCA_037306005.1 of Rhinophrynus dorsalis. Taxonomy (NCBI): domain Eukaryota; kingdom Metazoa; phylum Chordata; class Amphibia; order Anura; family Rhinophrynidae; genus Rhinophrynus; species Rhinophrynus dorsalis. Next base: position 57,200,125 of record CM074719.1, read on the forward strand.
TTCTTCTACACCGTGACTCGGTATAAGCATGGTGCATAATGTATTCAAGTTCATGGGACCAATCCTGGAGCTCCCTGGTTCCTTTCCGCCACCTCCCTAGACCTCTCAAAGTACACAAAGCACTTTTTTGCTTTCATATTATGTCATTGTTCTGTAGGGGACTGGGGAGGTGTTATTGTCCCTTTAACTATGAGACTTTAAAGTCTTAAGGTTCAGTCTTCAGGTGCTTTGAACACAGTCCCAAAGCCATCTCCATTGACAGAAAAATTAAGTTTTCTAACCTGACCCTTGCAGCCAAGGCAGTACAGCTGTGTGTGCAAACAGTGAAACCTGCAGATTAAGCCACCGACTTCCATGTTTAATGTAGAACTGTCAGCTGTCTGCGATCTCATCTCAGTGGGGGCATCCATTTTGAGAGAATTTGAATGATAGTCAAGTGGTCAGTTTATTCAGATTAGCTAGTGTTGGACAGAAGAGAATCAGCATGGTTAGGGGGTAGAGGAATGTGTAATGTCAGTATCTGGCTGGCATAAATAAAACTAAATATTTCCTTAAATGATTGCTTTAAATAAAAAAAATATATACTTATGCTTATAAATATATAAGCATTCTTTCTGATTTGGTTTAAGGAATCTAAGTCAGATAAGGCAAAACATTTGTATTCATGAAGAAAGACCCAAATTAATGCATTTCATAAATTTTGTACAAGTAAGGCCTTTTTATCAAATGGTATTATTTCTTTGGCTCAGTTAATTATTCCGATAAAGAAATACAAAGCATATTTTCTTATCAGACTTAATAACATTAACCAAGGGCCATTTCAGCAAACTACAGAAATTAGGTGCCAAACAGCTTTCTGAACTCACTTACAGCTGTAAGTTTGTTTGAGGACACAAATGGAATGTTCTGTGAGTTAGGAAATGTTACAGAGAAACAATCCAGAACTTAATTTTCAGTTTGATCAAGAGAAATTCTTTTACAAGTATCTCTAACTGTGCTGCAGCCAATCATCATTTAATCCTCTAAAGACGAGAGGGAGAGTGCAGTGCATTTCAAAGCAAAACATTGCTCACCTCTCTGGTTCTTAAAGGGCTAAACCCTTTAAGAACCAGAATCTCTATGATTCCGTGAAGAATGTTCAGGAGGTTCACAGAACAAAGGCAAGGAATGACCAAGAATGGAACAAAGCACTGAAGCTGATGTAATAAGTAAAAGTGGAACAGTTCTGGAACAAACCAACTGAACCATAGGAAACAAAAAATTCTTAATTGAGTTAACCCTTTGAGTGCCGGAGGGCTGTGCAACACATGCTTTTAACCCCTTGGGTTCTAGCAATGCTTTGGAGAACTCTTTAGCATGGGTTAATAAACCCAATCAACCAGGGGACTTTTTGTGTTACCCCTTTAGAGCATTTGGTTTTCTTTAGCATTGCTGCTCTCATGAATACAATCCAATTAAATACAAGAGAATTAGATGGGACGAGTTTCATCCATTTGTCACCTATATAGTTTTCTGGATCAGGATGAGGGTATGTACCACTCTTAGTGGTATGTTGATGGCTGTAGTATATTTAAAAAGAAGTGAAGCCATGTTTATAAATATGCTGCAACCATAGAAAAAAATGCGTTAATGCAAATTAATACATTTGTTCACACTTTGTCTACCAAAATTGAGATCATGTGGTACTTTTTTGTAGAAAATTATCCCTGACCAATGGGACAGCTCTGAGATTCCCACTGACTTAAATGTAAGAGAGGTGTCCAGCTTGTTGCTTCACAATATGTTGGAGACCACTTGAGCGTTCAGCAATGGGCAATTTGTTCCACTTTTCTTCTGGACATATATTTGGGGAGATGTTTAAAAATGATCTGAAGATGCATTCAGTTGCTGGACCTCCACTCTTTGGAGAATTTAACTCTAAACATACCTGGGAACTCTCAGGGTTTGACCCTGAGACTCAGGGTTTTGGCCCAAATCTCAGGGTCTCAGGGTGAAGAGCCAAAATCTCAGGGTGAGAGAGTTCAGTGCTACCTGTTTTATATTCTGTTCCAGTTAAATGCTTCTTTAGCCTCTAAATTGGTGTCACTTGTACCAGGAAGGCAGAGGGAGAAGTCCTTCTTGTCCTGTGTGTGTTCATGCAGTGATATCTGTAAGTTAATGGCTCCTTGAATGCTGATTGGAGCAACGCTCGATTACAGTGATCAGGGATATATGTCTGATAATCTATATTATGGGAAATTTAAGGGTTAATTTTTTACACAGTCTCAGGGTCAGCTCAATTTGAAAGTTCCCAGGTATGGTTCTAAAGCAAAACCAATAATGGGTTCTTGTGTGCTGTTTGCGCTAGATGATAGTTATAAAGATATTTGTATATATGCATATTAACTCCTTGCATGCTAGAGACCTCTCCAACAAGTTGTGATGAAATGCATTGGAGATGTCTCAAGTATTCAAAGGGTTAAGCACAACAAAAAAGTCTGAATTATGACTTTTTGTGACATTTAATATACTGTTTTCCAACCATTGTGACAACTTACAGTATACCTGTTACATAAGTCTGACACTGCTGAGATTATAACAAGGAGCAAAGCAGTGATCTTAAATTGCCAAAAATGCAAACATTTTTATACAGTGAGAGTGACATACCACAAATGATGTTGTAAAATGCATTTGGCGCAGAGAAGGGATTTTATATGGAAACAACTAAAACATCCATTCAGTCCATTTTTATGTTAAAATTGTGACAGTTATATGTGTGCAGAAATGTCCTACAGCTTGGCTTCTTCAAAACATAGGCTAGCCAGCTGGGGAAGAAAGGGGGGGATGGGGGGTGGTAAACAAAGGGTTAAAAACAAGTCTTTTTTTCCCTCCCCTTAAGGGTAATTGTGTGCAAGTGATTGTAGACTGTATCTGTGGATATCTTTCTTTTTGATTGCTGGGGTGCAATTGGTGCCTTCTGTGTAAGTGCAGCAGTAGGGTGAGTGCTGCAGATTTAACCCTTTGAGTCCCAGAAGAGTGCTTAAAGCATGGAAAGCAATGCTTTGATCAACACTCTGGCACAACAAAGGGTTAAACAATAGGGAATTCAAACACAGGGGATTAAACAGGGAAAAAACATTTATTAATAACACTTGTGGTTTAAAAAAATGGGAGCTACCTTCTTAACTTGTGGTGACTGTGATTGTTAATATGATTTTTAGTTTAACTACATTAACATTAACAACAGTCCAGGGTTCATAGCTCTGTGGTAGATGTGAGCAAGTAGCACCTTTGGAAGCTAGAGACTTGAAAAGACAAGGTGCAACATCCAACCTGGTTGGATGGTCAGACAACATGGAGGTTTATTCCATTTTAGGGTTAGTGTTACTAAAAGAGGCCAAAGGGTAAGCCTGTATAAAAAACAAGCCAAAAAATGATTATGAGGAAAGATGCTGATGAAGGGTCCATTGAAAATGTAGAGGCAGTGTGGGTTGACATAAAGACTAGGGGCATACATAATAAAAAAGGTGCTGATGGGTAGGTTCTACAAGCCATCTAATATTGGAGTAGGAGTTTAAGGAAACCCAACTGCTACTGCAAATGGAAACGACTTCTCAGTTAGGAAATATAATCATAACAGGAGATTTTAAATAGCATGGAATTGACTGGAGAAATGTAACTTCCAATGTAACAAAGGGAAACTATTTTGTAAGTATGCTTAATAACAATTTCATGTCCCAACTTTTAGAGCAGCTAACTAGAAATGAGGCCTTCCTACACCTAGTGGTCTCAAACATTTCAAAAATGGTATACAAATATACTGTTAAGCACTGAAAATAATATGGTATAATTTGAAATTTATGAAAAACACATCAACAAATGTTTAACCAAAACATTCAGCTTTTAAAAAAGACAAATGTTACAATTTTATCTTCAAAAAATAAAAATGCACAAGAAAAATGGAATTTGCTCGACATTCTCTTGGAGAAATATGCAAAATATACAAGAGGAACAAATTAAGACCAATATGGCTTAACAAAGGGGTTTGCAGAGAATGAGGATTAACACCTTAAGGACCCATGATAGTCCTGGACCGTCATGGGATGTTATACCCTTAAACAGAATCTGGGAATTATAGACCAGTGAGTTTGACCTCTGTAGTGGGAAAACTGTTAGAAGGGATAATAAGGGACTATATTCAGGATTACAACACACAAATCAACATGGTTTTATGAAGAATAGATTATGCCAAACTAATCTTTTCAGCTTCTATGAGGAAGTAAGCAGCAACCTTGACAAAGGCAAGGAAGTAGATGTAGTATATCTAGAGTTTGCAAATGCATTTGATACAGTGCCACACAGAAGGCCGGTGTGTAAAATAAGCAAATTGGGGCTAGGAGATAACCTTTGCAATTGGATACAAAACTGGTTGGAGGATAGGGAACAGGTTGTGGTTATAAATGGAAAATTCTCCAATACAGTTAAAGTGGAGAGTGGAGTATCTCAGGGTTCAGTATTAGGTCCGCTGCTTTTTAACATGTTTATAAATGACCTGGAAATAGATATAGAAAGCAAAATATCAATATTTGCAGATGATACTAAATTATTCAAGGTCATTAATTCAGAAGAGGATATTTTCTCTCTACAGAGGGACTTACATATAATGTCAGATTGGGCAAACATACGGAACTATGGTCTATCTCCGCTACATAGATTATATTCTTATCATCTGTACTGCCAGTGAAGAGGAACTTCGCAGATTCCATGAGAATTACAATACATTCCACCCCAATATCAACCTAACACTCAGTCACTCACGCACAAACATTAACTTCCTTGACACAACTATCAGTATTCAGAACAACTCTATCCACACATCCCTATACCGCAATCCAACAGACAGACCAACCTATCTGAAAAACAATAGCTTCCACCCAAAAAACACAAAGAACTCCATCATATATAGCCAGGCCATCAGATACCACTGCATCTGTTCTGACATGATGGACCGTGACAAGCACCTCCAGAATCTTAGAGGAGACTTTATAAAACATGGTTACAGCACAATTATTATTGACAGTCAGGTACAGAAGGCTACCCAAATACCAAGAAAAAATCTGTTGCGCTACAAAGAACAACATAAGGGAAACTGGGTGCCACTGGTGGTTACTTACCACCCCCAGGTTGAAGTTCTACTCAAAATATCAAGAGAACTTCAAACAAAATTACTTACAGATGAAAGACTTAAGAACATATTCCCACAGTCTCCCTTACTCTCCTTCAGACAGCCTCCCAATTTGAAACAACTGATGGTGAGGAGCGCCCTGAACAAAAATACAAAAAATGGCACATCTCCCTTATTACAAAAGAGATGTGAAACCTGTGTACACATTTACACCACGGACAAGATACCAATTCCAAACACCCAGTTACAGCATAAGATCAACGGTACCTTCACCTGTAAATCATCCAATGTAATATACCTTATCATGTGTGCAAAATGCCCAACAGCTCTGTATGTGGGAGAAACTGGACAAGCACTGCAAAAGAGGTTTAATTCCCACAGATCCAGTATTAACAACAAAAAGACAGAGACACCAGTGGTAGATCATTTTTGTCAAAGTGGGCACAGTTTCAGGGACATTAAGTTAACTGTATTGATGGGATGGTTCCGCACTCAGAGGGACAGAAAGGTATGGGAGGTAAAATTAATGTTAAAATGTAATGCTATTTGTAATGGTTTGAATAAGGACAGGGAGTTCTTATCACATTATCACTTAGTGGGTTGACCTTTCCAACAGACCCAAGAGCATCGTAAATACCTCTAAAACCTCAGAGGAAGAGTGCAATTTACCACTGACTGATCAAAGTATCTGGATCTGGATTGAGTTCTCTTATCTGATTTCCATTCTAAACAATGCAATGTGTACTTGTATATTAGTGATGTTTTCATATTTATCTGTATAACATGCCTGAGGAAGAGACCTAAGATCTTGAAAGCTTGCATTCTAAATCTGCTTATTTAGCCAATAAAAGGTATCAAAAATTATATTTGCCCTCTGCTGAACTCCGCTAAATCTTTGATCCCTCTATACTGGAATGCCTTGGACTCCCCGCCCATCTGTCATAGGCTTACCAGGGTAGAATCTCTATACGAAATGGAGAAACTGCACGCTACGGTCACAGGGACTTTATCTACCTTTTAGGAATCATGGGCCTGGTGGACAGCGTCTGACTTGAGACCCTAGTCTTTCAGGTTTATGGATGGATTATCAGTGGACTCAGCAAGCCTTGGAGCCCTAACCTCTCCCCCCTTTATTATTATTTTTTTTTTATCACCCTTTTCACTATATTCGACTCTTATCATCTTCTCTAGACTTCCTATCCTTTCATAATGCAAACTCCAAGCGATTGCTCTTAATTAGACAGCCACGTTGATACATCCAGAATTCATAAGAATCTTTCATGTAGTCACCCATAGATTCAATTAATCTCACAATGGACGATAGTTGTTACCACTCTATACGGTTTTTATTTTACGATCCCCCTGGTCAGATATTTTTCAGATATTGACTGTTACTCTTTTATGTTATATATATGTTTTATACTGTATCATTCTTACATTGTAATCTTCTCTTTGCTTCAATAAGGACTTATTATATATATAAAAAAATAAACCTATATTTGCCTCCTTTATTTCTACGGCTAACATGGTACCAACTCTCATTTGTTAGACAAACATGTATTGGGGTGCTAGATCCCCTTTAAACACCCAGAGAGGTCTCCAATGCAATGTGAAGAGATGCACTGGAGACATCTATCATTCAGACGGTTAAAAGCTCAATTTAATTTAACAGGAATTTTCATTTGTCCCCATGATGCAGATGGTATACCCCAGAATACCTCTAGTTTTGTTTTATTTTTGTTTTTTTTTCTAAAAAAAAAAAAACTTTATTTAGATATAAATCCAGGAAATACAGTCAATAAAAAAAACTACAATAGCAGTGTGAATTATACAGTGCTAATTAAAGGAATGAGTGTGCAGACTTTAAAGGGAGATTGGACATGCAGACAATTGATATTTCTTTCTCTGTAAATGTCATTCACTTTTGACTGGCTTATTACCCTTGTTTAAGGGATAGTAATACTTAAAAATTACTATCCCTTATGTTGTAGCCAGTAAAAAACAGAGTTAAATGAGACCAGCGGCATCTCTCAAACCTTTATTGAGAGATATCTGCTTTCAAAGTTCCCTCTCCCCTGACATCAGCGTTCTAGCTGAAAACAGGGGAATCTGGTCCCGGGACTGGCAGAGGCTCTGTAGCAGAGCTGAGATAGCGTTAATAAAAAAGAAATCCTTAACTTAAAAGGTCTTCTACGTGTGCTTGCAAACCAAGCACACATAGAAGACCTTTTTAGTAAAGGATTTCTTTTTTATTAACGCTATCTCGGTTCTGCTGCAGAGCAGCCGGCTGATCCTAGGAAAGGATTCCCCTGCTCTCAGCTAGAACGCTGACGTCAGGGGAAAAGCCAAAAAGAGGGAACTTTGAAAGCGGATATCTCTCAAACCATAAAGGTTTAAGAGATGCCGCTGGTCTCATTTAACTCAGTTTTTTACTGGCTACAACGTGGGGGATAGTAATATTTAAGAATTACTATCCTTTTAACAAGGGTAATAAGCCAGTCAAAAATTAATGACATTTACAGAGAAACAAATACTGATTGTCTGCATGTCCAATCTCCCCTCTAGTTTGTATAAATATGGGCCATATGCACCTTATTCATCAAGGGAGCAAACCAGCTGCACTATGGGGGATGAAAAGTCCAGTTGATTTGAATTGGATACCTCTCTTCTATACAAAGGGTTGAAAACGCCATTTAAATCAATGGGAATTTAGTGACTATGTTTGCACCAGATTTTTTTCTATACTGCATGAAGCCTAGTGTGTACTGTTTTGTCAGAGTAGCACTGAAAACAAATGATCATTGACAAAAGCTTAGAGAAATCCCAAATTCTTTAAAAGAGGGTAGATGAGGTCACCCTGATTCTGTTTTGGAAATTACTGAAGTCTGTTTTCACATTGGCTTTTATGCTTTACCAGCAGTCTGTTTTAATGTTCCGGTTTACATGCCTCCTTTTTAATTTTTCTTCCAAAAAGCCAACTACTCGTTTTGAAAGCTGGGACTGGGTTTGGAAGCCAGCAGCGGGCACAAGGGCGCAAGTGTTAGCTGTTTCAGTCCCAGTGGAATTGAGCCAAGCTGCATTCTTTGTGAGCCACGCCAGCTTTGTAGAATTCCGTGGGGGCGATTGCTTCTGTATTTATACCTTTTTTTTTCCTTAGCTTGAAACTGCTGACAGTCATGAAATCCCATTTAAAAAGAAATTGCTGTAGCCAAGGATATGGAATGCATTAACACAGACTGATTTTTCTAGTATGACTTTAATATTTTAGGTCGTTTATGAGTATATTAAGTCCATTTATTTACTTTAGTCTGTTGGCATAATAGATCTACTCTCATTATTTGTTCTCTATCAAAAGAAATGTATTACTTGAGTTTCCTTTAGAAGGCTATTTAAAGCATAATTTCCCACTTAGTGCTTATTTTTTTTCTTTATTACACTGTAATAAAATGCCATAGCTCTAGAGTAGCTTTGGTTTCCCAAAATATAGAAGAAAATAATATACACATGTAATGCATAGCAATTTAAAGGCTGTTTTAACTTTGCTTCTTATGGATTGTTACTTGCACTCACAAGTAGCTTGATTACAAGGCTATTTATAGAACTCTGTGAGGTTGATATATTAAGGAGGAATGGAATGATTTTGGGGGCTAACTGTACAGCAGAGGATTTAAATGGCTCTTTTAACCAGTGCCATATCTAGTCATAAGATGGCGGTGGTGCAAGAAGTGTTTTGAGCCCACAAACAAAAAATATAACCCCAGAATCATAACTAAAATCTCTTGGAAAATAGGGCTGATAAACCCCTTTGGATGCTGGTCTCCATTCCAAATGCTGCCTTTGTACCCCCATATGTTCCTGGTTTTAACCCTTTGAGTGCTGTGCAATGCATTGCTTACCCTTCTGGCACTCAAAGGGTTAACCCACTGAATGCTAGAGAGGTGTCTAGCAATGCATCAGGGTCCTCTTTGGCATCCAAGGGGTTAAACACCCCATTCACTCTTGAATAATTCAAGTTCTACTGGAAGACCACTGTCATTTTGTCATCATGCAACAAAAGGAATAGATATCATTCTGCATGAGGCAAAGTAGACATTAGATGAATGCAGTCAGGCTATGATACAAAGTATCACATAATTAACCCTTTGAGTGCCAGATGGGTACGCAACACATTGCAAAGCAATGCATTGCCTACCCATCTGACACTCAAGGGGTAGGTAATTCCCTCCCATCCAGAATGCAAAGGAAATCCTCTTATTTATCAATGGCCAGATTTGATTATCAGTATGCAAGTGGAGTTGATCACATGCAAATCTATGGGGTGACCACATGCACACACACTTATACCACAATTTTATTGCAAAGCAGGGAAGTAATATTGATTATTAATAAATATCACAAGGTATCTGTCAAAGATTGTGGAAGAGACAAATGTATCTGATACACTGCTCTTCCCACCCTTTGGAAGAGTTCTGGTCCACACCTGTTATTTGAGCGACCTTCATTGTTTTATCATTCCTACAACGAATAACGTTTTTAGATGTCTATTAAGAAAATAGAAAGAACCGTCCTATATTTTGCTGTGCTGATTCTAGATTACCCCTGAACTGTACAGATTTGAAATTAGAGTAAGAAATATAAAAACATCCCAGTGATGGCATCACTTACTCTCTGGGGACCAGGTAACAGATGTCATTGTTACTACCCCCAGCTGCTATTACGATTTTGCTTTATAGGGGTGCCTGACCATGGTTCCAATACACATAACTTATGATTGGTTTTGAATATTATTACAATATTAAATCCAGATTTTTAATAACTTAAATAGATGTAAATTGTTTGAATTTATAATTATTCGGTTTGTGTGCTCATGTCAGACTGCATACATTGAAGACATATACTGCATGTTGTAACCCTTGGAGCTTCAGATTCAGGGGAGGCCTGGCCTGGGGGGCAGGGGGGCAATTGCCCCCTGGGCTGGTCATATGTCTGGGCTGGTAGGCCACTGCATCTCACTAAATCTCCTGATTGCTGCTGTCAATGGATCTACACTAGTGATACCTCAGAGGTACAATCCAAATGGAGCTACACTAGTAGCATAAACCATTTCCCTTGTAAGCTCTATAGTATCTCTAGGTAAGCTTTACTTAAATTGTAAGCTTTGTAGTGGCGCACTAGTATAGTCCCATTTCAACTGTAAGCTCTGTGGTATCACGTGACTTACGACACAACATTTATGCCAGTTTTAAAAGTAACAAAAGGGGTTGGGCTGGAACAGTGGCCTGAAACGATAATAGAAATGGGCCACTTGAATGTATTTGCCCCCTGGGCCACAAATTGCCAGCCCTCCCCTGTTCAGATTGGTATTCAACACAGAGGGGGAGATTCACTAAGTGGTGAGAAAGAGGTGAGAAAGTGGAGATGACTTCTCTAGTTTATCATTTCTCCAGTTCCTGTGTAATTCTCTATAAGAGGCAATGCACTGAGATCTCCAAAGCTGAAGAAATCATAGAGCATAGGCTCCAGAGAATAACATAGGTATTGGGGAATTGATAAACTGGAGAAGTCTTCTCCACTTTATCACCAGGGCCGGACTGGCCTACTGGGATACCGGGAAAATTCCCGTTATGCCGCCTGCACTGGGCTTCCCTGGGGCTTCTTTATTATTATGCATGCTAAAAAACAATACTAATATCGCAGTCGCACAAGGTGACAGGACCGTGGCTGCTAGATGCTGAGATTTGAGGACCACTGGCCTCTAGGCCGTGAACTGTGGAACTGGCCGGGTCTAGACCCAGTGATGACAGACACAGCGTGAGAGCACTGCGTCTGCACACCATGTAGGCCATCCGCACGCACCTTAAGCACAATGCAGAGAGAGAGAGAGCTGAGGGAGCGGGAGGCGGGACGGAGCAGAGAGTGAGTGAGTGAGTCAACTCAGCACGCCACGCAGACATCCTTTGCATTTGCAGTAACTATTAGTTTGATAGTTCACGTTATAAATATATATAAATGTGCGAAGCAGTGAATTGCATGCCGCCGACGCTCTCATCCTTAAAGGTACACAGTCACACAGGTGGCTGGGAGTGGGGGCTAAAAGTGACACAGGGGCTGGGGGGGACTAACAGTGACACAGATGGCTGGGAGGGGGGACTAAGAGTGACACAGGGGGCTGGGGGTACTAAGAGTGACACAGGGGGCTTATGGGACTAAGAGAGACACAGGAGGTTGGGACGAGAGACTAAAGTGACACAGGGGGCTGGGGGGCTAGTAGTGACACAGGGGGCTGGGGGTACTAAGAGTGACACAAGGGGCTTGTGGGACTAAGAGTGATATGGGGGTTGGGAGGAGAGACTAAAGTAACACTGGGGCTGGGGGGCTAAGAGTGACAGGGGTTGAAGGACTAAGAGTGACACAGGGGATTGGAAGGAGAGACTAAAGTGACACTGGGGGCTGATATAATGACGCAATGCTATGGGGCTGGTAAGAAATTTTTTCCAGGGCTGGCTTTTATTCCCAGTCCGGCCCTGTTTATCACCTTTTTATCACCGCTTAGTGAATCTCCCCCATAGTGTATCAATGCACGGCTCCACTCTACCACTCAAAGCATGAATGCACAATGTCAGGACTGTCCAAGTTCAGTCCTCGAGGGCCACCAACAGGCCAGGATGTAAGGATTTCCCTGATTAAGCACAGGTGAGATAATCACTGGCTCATTCATTTTAACTGACTCACCTGTGCTTAATCAGGGAAATCCTTACATCCTGGCCTGTTGGTGGCCCTTGAGGACAGTCCTGCATTATGTTATATATCCCCTATTCTGACAATATAGAGAAAAGATCATCTATTGCTTTCTAGGCTTATGCAAATGATGTAATTAGTGTTACCTTTAACCAATTCAGTGCCAGAGGGGTGTCCAACAGCATTGCAAGCAATAAGTTAAACACCCATCTGGGACTGAAAGGGTTACGTTGTTTGTAATTGGTAATTTAAACCTTTAAAGAGGTCCTATCACTTTACAAAGAGTTTTGAATATTAGTCAGTTAAATCATTACTTTTTTTTTGGTAAGATTCACTGTTTTCTTTATTTCTTATTGCTAGCCTCTATCTTGAAATGATTTGCGTGATTATTCTTCATTATCAGTGTATGTTCCACAACTATGATGAAGACTGATAGATATTAGCAGCCTATGAAGGTGGAGAGAAGTGATTTTTCTGAACTTCTGATTAAATAAAAAAATATTTATATGAAGTTAAATAGATATATGTGACCACTTCAAGGATGATCAGATGGGTGAGCAATGCATTGCAATCCCCACCCCCCGGCCTGATAAAGGTCAGGGCATTCAAACCTCTGTAGTGTTATTATTCAGATGCTGTGTCACTCGAAGAAATAAAAGCTCTGAGGTTTTGAAAGCTCTGTATCTTATGAAGAGTGATTAAGTTGGCCTAGTAAAAGGTATCACCATCTATCAACTACAATCAACTTGTTTTCTCTGAAACCAATCTGACATTTAACGTGTTCTACTTCACATTTTATGTATGAACTCTTTAATCATCTAGCGCTTTAACGTTTTTAGGAAACTGCTTGCTAGACCAGCCAAGAAATCAGATCTTAGGACCTGAAGAGCTTCCCGGACAGAGTTATGATGCCATCCGTCAGTGCAAGCTTGCTTTTGGGCCAACATACACTGTATGTCCAGGCATGGATGTTTGCTCACGTTTATGGTGCGCAGTTGTTCGCCAAGGACAGATGGTATGTTTAACCAAGAAACTACCAGCAGTGGAAGGAACACCCTGTGGAAAGGGAAGAATATGCCTGCATGGAAAATGTGTTGATAAGACCAAGAAGAAGTATTATTCGGTATGTATAATAGGAATTTTCATTCATACTTGTTATTGCAAATTAAGGAGTGGTTAAGAATGAAGTTGTTAGATAAAACCAAGGATAGTTCTTATCAACCACAATGCAACCTTAGCTTATTGTAGCATCTACTGATACATACTAATGGTTTATTATTTGAACTCTTCCTTGCACAAAAACGTTTAGATCTAATGTGTGAAACATAGACCGTATCCAGCTCCCTTCATATGTATCACTTTAGATGCTGTTCACAAAGGTGAACTTAGTACAGTGTTATTAGTCCTGCCCTAAACATATCCATGTAAATGAAATGTCTGCCTATGGTGCTGTTTACAGGAGACATTTTTGAATAATGTAAGTCACATGCTGCAACTTGGATGCATATATGCACTGAGCACATTCAATTTTCAGCATTCCTCATCTGCATGGCAACCTACAGTTCACTTCACAGATCATTCGCATGAATGACACTGGAGGTTGTGATGCTGTACTCAATACATGACTGAACCACCTGGGCTTCATTCAATAATGTATAACCTTCACTCATGTGAGCTGGGCTTCTAACACACCTCCAACACTCTCCTTATGCAAGAGAATAGGCAGAGGAATGCAGGACATCCTATATAATAATTCGCTAAATCGTGTGTAACGCTGCGTCATGCGCAGTAGACACTGCTGCGCGTGCTGCAGTCATGCGCAGTAGAAACTGCCCACGCCACGGCTGATACAGAGCTGGACGCTCCTTCAGAGCATCCAGCTCTGTAACAGCCGCGGCGCAGGCAGTCTCTACTGTACATGACTGCCCCGCGACCGGGTGGCAGTGGCACTGTGGTCCATGTAACGGGCTCTTCAACTAGTCTCATGATAAGTGAACATGAGAGGCTTGACTGCACTATAACAGAGCACAGCCATGTCAACCTTATGAATATAACCTTAGACTTAATTGTGATGGAAACGCCACAAAGCTCTCGGGGGAATTAATTGTTCAGAATTTCAGTACAGTTATTTAAAAGTTAAAAAAAAGACCACATTTATTCAGTTACCACTAGAGTACCTTGAAAGAGTGATGTTTTGGACCATCCAGCCTCTATGACAAGTCGTACATTTCTCTCAAGTTCACATCTTACTCTATGGCTTATTATTATGAAGATGGCACATTTTAAGACACTTTGGAGGTCATTTCTTGTTCTAACACTAAGCCTAATCATTATTTTTCAGTGTGTCATTTTTGTGAATGCAAATTAATCACAGTGAAGAAAATGTATTTCCTCCTGCTGTGCCTGGGATGCAGAAGAATATTAATACATGCCCCTATCAAATAATAACTTATATATCTGTATTAGTATTTGTTTGATATAAAGCAAATACATTAGAGAGCATATCATTATAATTGCAAATATTATAATATAATTATGATATAGTAATTAGAATTTATCATATTTTTGCTATTGATTTGATCAGGTTCAAATAAAGGATTAGACAACCTTTGGACCTCCAGCTTTAGAAGCTACAACTTCCACCAGCCAATGGCTGAGACTTGCAGTACCCAACATCCCGAGAGCCAAAGGCTGCCCACTCTTGTTTTAACATGTAAATTAAGCATTATTAACTATTCATATTCTTATACTCCGCTTGACTGTCGATAAAGTGAGGTATTTGTTTTCTAAACAAGAAATTCTGAACTCAACAGGTTTCCAGTCATGGTAACTGGGGGTCTTGGGGGCCTTGGGGACAATGTTCTCGCACCTGTGGTGGAGGAGTACAGTTTGCTTATCGTCACTGCAACAATCCTGCTCCAAGAAACAGTGGCAGATATTGCACAGGAAAGCGAGCCATCTACCGCTCATGCAGTGTTACCCCATGTCCCTCTAATGGTGAGAATAAAGCAATTTTATTAATTACTGGTTTGTACAACTCCTATATCACATCTATTTTTTGGCTATAGAAACATACAGCTATAGAATTTGATGGCAGATAACCATTCAACTCATCTTATTTACCTATTGCTCTACCTTTTGAAAAAGCTTAAAAAGACTTATATGGTCCTTTGTTTAGCCTCCTTGTGCTCCCTGTGTATGCCACCCTTCATTTTCCCCCACGGTTAGGGATTGGGGAAAACTTTCACCTGAAAAGAGGAACTTGCAAAAAAAACTGCACTTTTCACCTTCTGTAGGAATTTCTCCAAAAAACTGCAGTTGCCTACCCCTCTGGCACTCAAACGGTTAACATCCATTGCGTCTGTGAGTGCAATAGGGGTGTCCAGCTCCATTGACTTAAAATAGCAAGTACATATATGTGCTTATGTTCATGAAGGGGTTAACACAAAAATGTCTCTGATTTGTATCATGTTGTACAACATATATTCTGATATATATTATATAAAACAGGGATGGACAACCTGAAGTCCTTCTGTGGTTGTGGACTACAACTTCCATGGTAACTGCAGTCGTCAGAAGCTGGAGAGACTTGGGTTGCCAATCACTAATTCTATATAATAATTCGCTAGGATGTTTGTCAGAAGCCATCATGTGCAGTAAAGACTGCTGTGCACACTGCAGTCATGCACAGTAGAGATGGCCCGCTCTGCAGTCATGAGCAGTACTGACTGCCCGAACGTGCCACGGCTGATATGCACCTTCCTGGGACTACGGTCTGAACTCAGAGCGCCCGCTCCGTATCAGCTGTGGCACGTTCGGGCAGTCAGTACTGCTCATGACTGCAGCACTGCCAGTGAGAAGAGAAGCTCCAGCCACCAGCCTAGGTTGCTGGGTGGCACTGTGGACCATGTACAAGGGACTGTCACGATGCAGTCATGCGCAGTAGAGACTGCCTGCGTTTGGGCAGTCTCTACTGAGCATGATTGCAACTCATGAGTGAGGTGATGCAAGACTGCATCTCGTGGAGCAGTGAGGTAGTGGCCTCTTAACATTACCCGGACCTTGGCCCGTGTACACGACTTTTACCCTAGTATAGAATAATGAAGCTAGAAGCATAAATCTTTAAGGAATATTTATTTTTCTTTAGCTAAATCATTCCGGCACCAACAATGCGAGGCAAGAAATGGCTATCAGACTGACGCTAAAGGTGTCAAGACGTTTGTTGAGTGGGTTCCTAAGTATGCGGGAGTCCAGCCCGGAGACGTCTGCAAGCTTATCTGTCAAGCAAAAGGAACTGGATATTATGTTGTTTTTTCACAAAAGGTAATCATTTCAACAGCTGTTTTTGCCAGTAATATATCAAATGTGTCACCTTTATAAATGCAATCTGAGTTACTGGTCCATTATTCACTTTAAAAAGCTGTCAATTTCCCATTATGATATCGGCACCTACTATGTAAGAGACAAATTGTGCCTTTTTGAGCTACCCTATTCACTAAGGGGATTATGCTCTTAGCCAAGCAATTATAATAACTTTTGAATGTAGTAATACAATTTATGTTTTTTATTTATTTATTTTTAAATTAATAAGGCTTTTATTGTATCATGTAACATATATTAGGTAGAATGTACAAATCCTTCAGCAGAGCTAGGCTGGCATTAGCCTTGAACACCTGCACTTTGTGTTTGAGCACTTCACTGCATTTGGACTCACACTCTCCACTGTTGTTAATGTCAGCAGGACCTGGAAGGGTTAGTAATCCTGCTTAGAAGTTGCTGCTATATTGTAGATTTTCAAAAAATAAAGTACCGTGAGCAAGTCCCATCTCTCAATAAAGGTTTGAGAGGTATTTGCAGCTAAAGTTCCTTTCTCCCCTTGCACTGACGTCAGCGCTCTACTGACAGCAGGAGATACCGGTCCTGGGACCAGCCGGCGGCTCTTCAGAAGAGAGGAAATAGCGATATTTAAAAAGAAATACTTTAATGGAAAAGTCTACAAAGTGTGCCTGGTTTGCAAGCACACTTTGTAGACCATTCCAATGAAGTAGGTCTTTTTAAATATCACTATTTTGGCTCTTCTGAAAAGCTGCCTTGAGTCGGCCGACATGGATCTCCTTCTGTCAGCTTTACAGCTGACATGAGGGAGGGAGGAGGGGGGGAACTTTAGCTCTCTCAAGCCATAACGGTTTGAGAGATGAGACTTGCTCAAGATACTTAATTTTTTTTTTTTAAATCTACAATATAGCAGCAACTTATAAGTGGACATTACTATCCCTTGAAATCCTCCCTTTAGTATGATCTGAGAAATAGAAATACAGTTATTCCAATTTCCTCTGAGGCTTGTTTAACACATAACATTAACAGAGTGCAAGGAAAGGCAGACCCCAAAATGCCCCTACACTTGCCCACTGAGCTCCTGGTTCAGTCAAGGCTAGATTTATATTCAAGCAACCCTAGGCAAGGACCCCTAGGCTCCCTTTGCTCCTCCTATGGCCACACCCCCACTCATCACATAACCTTACCTCCGATCTCATCTGCTGTTGCTTGACACAGAAAAAAAAACATCTATTAAAAAAAAACAAGCATAAAAAAAACAATTTAAGCCTTTGGATGGTACAATGTATTGGAGACCTCTCTAGCATCCAAGGAATTAAATCATTTCCAATAAAGCGGTATTTAAACTGGTACAGGAACATTGAGATTGCACTGGCCACACCCACAATTCAAAATGTGAATATGGCTAGCACAACTTGGCACTCTAGACAGTTGCCTACTCTCTCTAATGGGAAATCTGGTCCTGAGAGAAAGTATTGTTAAGGAGGAGAATTTCCAGCATAGTGCATGTGGTGCATGTGGAATCATATGAGTACATCCCCCTATCTAAATGGTCAGTCTTTGAATCAGACATTAAAATGTTTTCAGTGTCTTCATTTAACCCTTTAAGTGCAAAGGGGGTATGGAACTCATTGCAAAGCATTCCATTCCATACTTATCTGGCACTCAAAGGGTTAAGCTTTTCTTGGTAACTTGGGAAATTATTCTACATTCAATAAGGCTAAAACTTTTTGCATTCAAAGGGTTAAATTGTGCTTTTATTGCGTTAGTTTCATTATCAAGGCAGGTGCCTAGGTAATCTGTCCAACAAGTGAACATTCTGGTTGGCACCCTCATAATAGCTACAATCCACCTATCTTAACCATCTGAGTGTTAGATGGTTGCCCAATGCATTGTGGATCGCTGTACACCCCCTGGTATTCAAAGGGCTGTTGAGTTTTAGGAAATAAATACCATATTAGTATGAATAAAAGTAACATTGTAACAGTGGAAGAGGCTGAAAAAAGACATGCATCCATCAAGTCCAGCCCATGCCTAAAACATGGCTGTTGATCCAGAGGAAGGCAAAAAAAAGCCCTCTGAAGCCATTTCCAAGTAAGACCCAAGTAGGTAAAAAAATTCCATCCTGACTCCAAATGGCAGTCAGATAGTTCCCTGGGTCAACAATAAGTCACAGAAATCAAGTAATTCATTTGATTGGAAAAACTGGAATATAGGGGAAAAGGAGAACAAGAGACAGGGGGTTTATTGGTCTCTAGCAGTTGTGGGCAATTCAGCTGCTGTCAGACTACAAATCCCATCATTCCCTCACCAAATGATGGCATCTGTAGACTGTCAGTAGTTGGACGACCTCACCTTGTCCATCCCTACCCTATAGAAACAGTCCTCCTGCTGCTCCCCTTAATTCCGCTGCCCTAATAGGTCAAGTGTTTGCACTAGTCCTGTCCCTTCTGAGAGCTGTCACTGTCTGGAACATTGAGGCTGATGGGTAGGCAGACAAGGAGCAATGCTGGAGGAAACCAAATGCACGATAGGAATACAAATTCCTATTGTTACCATTGATTTAAATGAGATTTTTAAACCCTTGAATGCAACAAAGATCCCCAACGTAGTGCTTCACAATGCACTGGAGATCTCTCTAACACTCAGGAGCATAAAACAGTGCAGGTTTTTAGTTTCCTGCTGTGATAAAGTTGGTTTGCAAAATAATTGCTCTAATTTTCTTAATAAATCAGCCTCGTTGTGTTTTTATTACTTTGAGTATCAGAAGGATGTCAGTGCATTGCAGACCAATTTGATGGACACTGTTGAAACTCAGAGGTTTAAAAAAAGAACAGAAATGGTGATGTTAGTTTGTAGATTCCAGAGTTTCTCATTTTTCTTTGTTCTTGCCCTGCAGGTTACCGATGGCACTGAATGTAGACCTTACAGCAATTCTGTCTGTGTGAGAGGAAAATGCGTGCGCACAGGATGTGATGGTATAATAGGTTCCAAGCTCCAGTTCGATAAATGTGGTGTTTGTGGAGGAGATAATTCCAGCTGCACAAAAGTCATGGGCACATTCACAACTAAAAGGTATTATATCACACAAATGTAGCACTTGGGCTTGCAGTAAACTGAATTACATATCTGTGTGCAAAATCTAGGACTAGATTCTATTGCAAGTAATAAATGTTAACACCCGTTTTCTCAAACATTTTCCTATAGAAGTCTATGGGGAAAACTGGAGATAAACACAGTGATAAAATTAGCACCTGCAACAGAATCCAGCCCCTAATCCACACAGATTATCCCTGTAAAAGAATATAAGCACATGACTTCTGGCTTCTTTTACATTGCACTTGTAATACCTATATAACCTTGTATCACCTAGTAAAATAATATTATTAGATACAGTTACCTCTTACCCAAAACATTTAGTATCATAGTTTAGTCTTAAGATACTGGTGCCAGCTTGAATTCTAATACATTTAATATTGATTTAGTGTTAACCCCTTGGATGCCCAAAATGTCTCCAGTGCATGGCTTCACCATTTTAAACTGCACTTTTACATTGTGGTCACTAAGTGATGTTTCTACCCCTTATCATCTAAAGCAGAGTCTATGACTAAAGTTCTTCTTTTGAATAAATGAAAAAAAAAATATCTTTAGCACACTAGTTGACACTGCTGCTAAAGATTCAATTTAAAAAATAAGTTTGAGCCAAAATAACATTTTAATGAAGCATCTCCTAGGAGCGGTTGTCCTTGTTTTACTCAGAAGGAAAAACAGTCTATTGCTCTTTTAACATCTCAGAATGGTCACATCTGTTTTATTCTTCACATAATTCACACTGTATGTCTACTAACAATAGAACAGCGCTTTATGTCCCAGAAGCAAGAAAAATGCAGCCCCTGATTGCGAGATGTGGTTTAATTGATGCCCTCTGAAGTGTTTAATTGTGTGCAATTCAAAGTGCCATTGTGATTGCCTTGGTTTGCACATTTATCCATCTCCAGTACAAACCTGAAAGGGATGAGGTTGTGACAGAGCCATATGCACAAAAGAAGAGAGGAGCAATTCTGGAACAATCCAACTTCACAATAGTGGACAAATAAAACTCGCTATTGATTTAAGTGGAAATTATTTATTTAACCTTTTGAATGCTAGGAGTCTCCAATGCCTTGCAGTTAGTTGCTCCAGAATTGCCCCTCTCTTGTTCTGTGTATACATAGCCCACTGTCTCTATTCAGGGATCACAGTGCAAGTGATGTATCAGAGCTGACAATTCACTTGTAGCAAGGTGTAGGTAATCGTGCATAATAACAGTGACATTGTTCCATATCCATTTATTTATCATTACACAGTAGTTTAAATCATAGCTGCTCAAACTTGTCATAACACCTCCAACAGTGCAGGTGTTCAGGATCTTGTCACATGAACACAGGTGGTTTAGTCAGTGGGCCAGTCATTCTAAAGGTTCTGGACAGGATTGAAGACTTTGTTATAGATCATAGGATATATCATTGTTTTTTAACCCCTTAAAGTGGAACTACCATCGCTAAAAAACTTGCGCCCCAATAATTCCCCATCTGGCGACTAGCTGCTCAGTAGCGCTAGTCACCAGAATTATTACCCCGTTAACGAGAATTATCCATTGTTCCCGGGCTGACAGGCAGGACAGAGTGCAGACATCTTTCCATAGTGACGTCTGCATGCCAGCACTGTCAGTCCCAGATGGCTCAAGGAGACGTTGCTAGGATCTGTTCTGCTCCAAAAGGGACTGACAGTGTAGGTGTGCAGACATCACTATGGAAAGATGTCTGCTCTCCTTCCTGTCTGTCAGCCCAGGAGCAATGGATAATTCTCATTAACGCAGTAATAATTCTGGCGACTAGTGCTACTGAGCAGCAAGTCTCCAGATGGGGAATTATTGGGGTGCAAGTTTTTTAGCGGTGGTAGTTCCGTTTTAAGGGCTCTTGACAGTCCTGGCATGTCATGAGTCAGCGAGCCATAAGGATCCATGACGTGCCAGGACCATCATGGAATTCAGGGCTCCCCATGTGGCTGCATGCTGTTTGGGGAGCCCTGAAACGGATGAGCAAAAAAAATGGTCCGTGGTCCTTACATGCCAGCCGCATGCATGATTGGCCTGCCCCTAAGGAGTTAAAGAGTATTGTTCTGTTATTCCAGTATTACTAGACACGAGTCACCACAATGCAATGTTAAAGTGGAATTATCACCCAAAATAAAGTGTCCCCAAATAATTATTCACATAACGATAAGCATATCCTTACTGAGGTATGAGGCGAAGGTTGAACTTGATGGACTTGTGTATTTTTTCAACCTAATTTACTATGTTACTATGTTACTGGTATTAGACAGAATAAGTCCATTGTTATTGAGATATCCAACTCATACTGAGACAGTCAGGCAAGCAGCTTGTTGTAGAGGCATCTGCACGCCTGTGCAGTCAGTTCCTTCCTGTACCTTAAGGTACAATGCATCTCCTCCTAGAGGAGACCGTGATGGACAGAGCAGGTGCACAGATGTCTCTTTTGCAAGATGTCTGCACTGATGCCTGCCTGACCATCTCACAACGAGTTGGCTATCTAAATAACGCTGGACTTATTCCGGATAATAGTAGTATGTATATGCTTATTGTTATGTGCATAATTATTTGAGGGTAACTTTACTTTGGGTGATAGTTCCACTTTAACATTTAAGGAAAATTATTATGTTTTAGTAAGTTTGCTTACTCTACTGCCACAAGATCACTTGTAAAAAAGGTGGACTGCAATGTTCAGCCCCTAAATGGCTGCTGTTGTGTATGTGTGTGTGTGTGTGTGGGGGGGGGGGTTTAGAAAGCTTACCCCATAAGCTTTCATAGGAGCAGATCTGCCAACAAAGCATTAGTTACCCTTTGAAGCAGAGTACAATATTGTCTTATGCACTTAATCGCTGTGAGCCTATATTCCACATATGTATTGCGTAATATTGCAGTAATATGCCTTTTAAAAAAGCTCTATGAAAATATGTGGATGACATCATATATGCATATGTCACCCCATATGTGTGACTTTGGATGCAGTACAAAACATGACATGCATTGTTCTCAGAATCCGCATGTGATAATTGAAGGATCATGACAATTCTGAGTCACTTGAATAAATCCAATAGTGATTTATATATTTATTTATAGCTATGACATCTCAAAGTGTCTTGCCACTTTCAAATAAATAGACTATAATAAAATAATGCATTTACAAAGTTATTCCACTTCATCTACCTCTATAAAAACAGCTGTATAATTTATTTTTGTCTGTGGAAGACCATGTTATCTTGCAGGTTTCAAAATTTTAAGGCTTTATTCCCAATGCTGCTATACCATCACCATGCTGGTATTGTATACTTTGCTTCCCTTCTGAGTCAAAACTAAGGATAAGGCATGAACTGTAAATCTGCCAGCAGGCATAATAAGCTTTAGCATTATTTGATTTACTGGTGCCTACGTGGGTCAGCCCATGATTGGATAATTGTTAAAGGAGCAGTAAACTTTTTTTTTTATAAAAACACATATTTTATAGAGCATTTCCTGCTGAATAAAACAAGGTCACTCCCACTGCTGTCAGATGTTTTATTCAAAATATATAGCATGTTAAATAATCAGGAAGTGAATTTACTGTGTTTACTTCCTGATAGTTCTCACTGACAGGAAGTGACAGGCAGTTTATATCACATTCTATGGAGAACTGTATGTCTCTGACTTTTCTGACTTTCCTCTCCATTAGAATCTAACAGGAAATCTAATTAGAATTTGACCACTAGAGGGCACTGCTAATGTAAAAAAAAACATGGGTTTAAACTGTAATAACTCTGTAAATATAAATCTCTCGGCAGTGGGAGTACCCTTATTTTACTCAACAGGAAATCCCTATAATATATATTTTTTCATTAAAAAAGTTTACTGCTCTTTTAAGAGCACTGCAAGACTCGCCCATGTGAACAGTTTACATAGTTGCTCTAAAGACCTCCATGCACACTGTTTCTGTTGGATCTGGCCAGCAATCATTACTAGTCAACAGGGAGTTACTTTTGGGTCAGCCATCTCTGTCATATCAGCATTGTGTGAACAGCGACACAGGGCTCAATGCACCTAATTATTAGGTGACTGTGCACAGTAGTGTTTTGACCCAACACAGTCATCCATGTGAATAAATCCTAAGGTTAATAACAAATGCACATTTTAAGTGATTCTTCTGATTTAGAATTTTAAGACTGGGTAGATATCCTCATACAGCAGTTTTATTAGACTCTCAGATAGCTGTTTATATGTAAATGATACGTTTAAGCCAGAGGGACTCAACATTCTAGATCATTGACCGTCACACCAGTCCTTGAGCTTTGATTAACTCACCTTTGCTCAAGCAGAAATATCTGTAAAATCTGCCCGGATGGTGTCTCGTGATCACTGGTCTAGATGATTTTCAGATCTCAAAGCATTTAAACAAAATAATAAGAAAAAGCATTCATGTCAACCCCTTGAATACTTACAATGCCTCAACCTTTCTAGCACCCATTTAATTTTAAATGCAGGCTGTTACGGTATTTTATTCTAAGCAACAACTTATTTCATCAGCCATCCCTCATTTAAGGAGCCTGATACCTTTGTATTCTGGTTCTGTTGAAAAAAGTGAGTGCTCTAAAATAGAAATGCAATTTTAAAGTGAATGAAAAAGGAAATGTAACTGTTCTTCCAGACATGATTTTGCCGGTCAACTGTTTATTGCATGCAGTAACGGAACCATAGGTATATTTAAATTGCTGCAATCTTGAAAACAGAAAGCATTCAGGTGCTACCAAGCTTTACTCAAGTTAAAACACTGCAACTTAAATAGTCACCTGATACTTCTGATGTCCATTGCCTTATTTGTTTAAAACACAGATATCATAAAAACATCATTTTTTCCAGTCTGCTAATTGATAACAGCTGTTAAGTCTTTCAGGTTCATAGTAACAGAAATCATCATACATTATGAAAGATTAATAGCTATTAAGGGAGGAAGTACTAATACGTGTCCTCACTAAAGTAGGTGCAGAAACCAATTTCTTAGTGATATGCCTTTCTAATGCCAGTTTACTAAGCTAGTTGCACTGAAAATGGTCATTTGTATACTAATGTATAAAGGGGAAGGCAGTGGGGAAGTATATGGACAATTTGGGCCGTTTCCTTCCTCTGTACTTATTAACGCTATGTAGTAACAAAGTGAGAAGTGGAACTTTATTCCAGTTTCCTGTGTGTGCTGTAGGGGGCATTTGGGGCTAATTTGCTGTCCTAAGGGTGGCAGAGTATGTTTGCTGGTATGCACTAAAGTGATTGTATGCTCTTGTCCAGGGGTGTCCACATTTTTCTAATCATGGGCCACATGATGACAAAGCCATATGTTTGAGGGTTGCATTAATTTTTATATTGTTAACAATGGTGAATATAGACTCTCAGCTATTCAGTAAGATGGATTTATTTAAAAAGTCAGTGACAATACTGCTCTTTAATATACAATTATTCTTGAACTGTAAGGCACTGGTAGTTGGTTAGGCTTTACAGGCCTACTACTAGTTCATGTGTGCCAGTTTTTGTTAGGCTTTTGTTAAGAATCTCACGTGGGCCACAACCTGAGGTCAGGAGGGCTGCACTTTGGATGCCTGTGTGGATCAGTAGAGAGCGAAAGTACCAGAGGCGTAACTAGAAGCCTCCTGGCCCTGGTGCAAGAAGTGCCATGGGCCCCCCACATTGGCCCCCTCAACCACATTGACCCCCCTCAACCACATTGACCCCCTCCACAATGCCCCTCAATCTCTACAATGTCCCCATCTCCTGCCTCCTACCTGGAGCACCCGCTTGGTCCTCAAAGTAATGCAGAGCGCTGGGAGATGATGTCATCTCCCAGTGATCTGCATTACTAGAGTGCCAGAGGGAGATTGCAGGAGCCAGGCGGAGGGGTTGCAGGGGGTGGCCGGGCCTCTGGAGTGCACTGGTCCAGTCGCAAGTGCGACCCCTGTGACCCCTATAGTTACACCACTGGAAAGTACGTAGACCAACAAAATACACCCAATAAATAAGGGTACACATGCTTTTATAAAATAGATTGAATAAATGAAGAATCTGGGGAGTAATCTGACTGCCATGTTGGGGTGGAATTCACCAGGTGTTGATAAGAGCAGATTATCAAATGCATTGCTCTTCTCCACAGTTGTTGACTTATAGCTCTGGGTGTTTATCAGTGATCTACTGTATACCCCTGTGTTGTATACATGAGTCAGGGAATGTAAGTAATAATCTAGTGGTCCACTGCCGTCTCTGCAATACATATGTATATAGCATATCCTGAAGCTGGCAGATGGGGATGGTGGATCTACCTGCCACTTGCTCACTGATGAATGAGAACATGCCAGATATAATGATAAATTGACAGATATTAGTATATTTAATTGCCCATTTCCCCAGTTGCTGCACGAATAAACCTCTTGGTGTTAGCATTTATTTTCCCCTTAATGACTGCATTTCAGGGGCGTAACTTTTAACTGATAAAAGCCTTGCCATAATTTTTAGTTTATTATTCCTTAATTGTTTTAGATATACGTCCACGTTAATATTTAGCACTGTTCAGCCTTTCATTAATTTTTTATTCAATTTCTACTGACGATTTTTCTCCCCATGGTAAACCTAATCCTTATTAAGTGGAGTACTAGACTTTGTTAGCCTTGTTGATATTTCAGTTACTATAGAAGAGTTTATAGGGGCTTCTCTGCATAGCAAGGATTTCCCAAATATATTCATAAAGGGATATTAATGTTTCACAAAAAAGCAGCTCCAATTAATCTCCATAGTATTTGGGCCATAGAGAGTGTTATTTCAATACTGTCAGAGCTGTAGCTCAAAAGTAATTGAATGATATAGAATCCCCCTCCCACCCCTTTTACCTAGTGTAAGCCACCTCCCCTCAGATATGGAATCTGGTTCCTTGACCAGACAGGTCACAGCAAGGGACAATCTTCTTACTGTAAGCATAAAAAACCCTGCCCCCCTTGACAGGTTTTTCGTGTTTTTCCTTATTCTCACTGAAGATTGTCCCTCTCTGTGATCCAGTCTTACTGCTCTGAGGCGAGCAGTGTTACATCAGTAAAAGGGGTGGGAGGCTCATTCAATTACTCAATACAAGTGACAGTATTGAAATAACACACTCCATGAACCAAATACTATGAGGATTAATTGGACATGCTTTTATTGTGAAACATTACTATCCCTTTAATGTGTGTGTTCTGGTATCCATTCCCTTGTGCAAATGATTGCTCTGACACTTCATATGTTCTGCAGATGTAATAATTTTAATTTAATAAAAATATCCACATCTTAAGCAGTCCCGACAATACATATGTTTTATGTTATTTATTTTTGTGATTCTTAATCTTAATCAATCTATTTTATTTTTAGAATACATACAGGCAAAAGCAATAAAACTTTGCTTTATAAGCACATTGAAAAAAATAGTGATTATGATTGGATCTGTCATTTAATAACAGTGGAAAGTAATTCTACTTCTAAAATATACACAGTGTTTATAAAAACTGTTCACTTGTTATAGAAAATCCACATTGCTCAGCAAAAAAGTAAGCTGTTCAATACATCCAAAAAAATACACATAGAAAAACATGATGTTTTAGTTGCCTAGAAACACTTTTGAGGCTTTACTTATAAATATCTCCCGACATTTAAAATGACCAAAGAGGGACACTCTTGTTTTGAGTGATGTTGCCTGGGAGTGGCTGGTGGGCAGGGCATTACAAGAAGTTATAGGTTATTTCATAACCTATTGACATCTCTTTGTGTAACTGAATAGATGATTTAAAACAAGACCAAATTTAGACAGACTAATTTATAAACACATATACCGAAATTTAAACAAACATTAATGTAGGTTTTATTCCTGGGGGAGCAATGTCTGAGCACCTAAAAAGAAGGACATTGGGAATGGAAAGAGGGACAGAGAGATTTAGGTCTAAAAGAGGGGTTGTCCCTCTTAAAGCGGGATACTTGGGAGGCATGCTCTATAGCATGTGCTTGATCGGATTTATTTGTTCTTCTCCTGCCTGATGGCAATTTACTAAGGTATTTACTGTGAAAATTGTCCCCTCAACACCTCTTTTACCAAGTGGAGGGTAATAAGGGAGTGTAGGGTCATTTTGGGGGGAGTTATTTTCCTCTGCACATTCTTTAATGCCATGTATTAAACCAGGGTAAAACCCCCAACAGAATACTTCCTAGATCTCCTCAGTGAAGTGAATGTTATTAACTCAGGCAGGTACTTTACAATGAATGTGCCACTGATTGCTTCCCCTCTATGGCTGTGATGAGGTATTGAATTCCTGCACCTTTGGAGGGGGGTTTGGTTGAGGATACATTTGTGTGCATGAAACCATGTGACTTTATTGTATTTCCCTTGTGCTTACTTCATTGGAGGCGTTTGGGTGTTGCTGGCATTAAAGTTATTGTAGTGGTGGTGTATATGTTCCAGCATGCAGTAACACAATCATATACTGTAATATGTACCCAGGAGAGCAGATGCTGGAGTTGCTAAGGCCTGTGAAGCTGCTCTGGCAAATTCCCACCATTTTACTAAAATAATGTTTGTTTAGAAATTAATCAAAGGTTTGAGGGCATTAGTTCATTTAAAACAATACAACAACAATATAGTGAAGAAATACATGAAATAATGTTACCTATTTGTCTTATAATTTACTTGTGTGGGTTTATCACATTAGACCCATAGATTATTGGGTTATTTTATATGATAAGTGCCACAGAGATTCACAGTTTATTGTGAAGCTTTTGCTTGGACCCACTTTCTTGCACTTAAGGCTTAATGGCATTGAGGCTGAGGTACTTTGTAGAATTGCTGCAGCAGACTAATTGATATAGTGATATAAATGGTTCTTTTAAAGGGATAGTAATACTTAAAATGTAAAAAAAAACATGTTGTAGGGTTTATCCCCCTGAGTAAAACAAGAGTACTCCCACTGCTGAGAGGTCTTTCATTCAAAAGTTATTAATTTTCAAAGTTGAATTTTTTAAGTGCAATATCACAATGGCCTGAAATTGTACAGTGGCGCTATTGCTACACCATCCTATGGAGATTTATGGTCAATTGACCAGAGTTGTCCATAGGATCGTGTAGCAACAGCGCCACTGTACAATTTCAGGCCACTGTGATATTGCACCTAAAAAATTCAACTTTGAAAATGAATAACTTTTGAATGAAAGACCTCTCAGCAATGGGAGTACTCTTGTTTTACTCAGGGGGATAAACCCTACAACATATTTTTTTTTTACATTTTAAGTATTACTGTCCCTTTAACCCACTAAATGCAAATGAGATCCCCAATGCCCCATTTCCATGAATGGACATTTTAATTTGTGTGGATTGCAGTTGGTTTACCTTAGAATTGATCCAATTATTTTTTTAGTAAGACAGCTCTAGAATTTGTGACTGGTGGGTGTTACTAACTCGAAGTGTAGTGATACACAGATGCAGGGAGTAGGTTAGGTTGAAATACAGGTATGTATTTACACTTTGTGAAGTGGTATGAAAGGTTGTTTGCCATGACGTGATTCATCAAATGGCAAAAAAAATCCATTGTGCGTCAGTGAAAGCCTTGTCACGCATCATGTCTGCTCTGCTGCAATCTTTTCATCAAAAGAAACAATTGCATGACATGCATCTTTATCTCATCTGTGTGACCTAGTCAGAACAATAACCAGGACTTCCGAGTTCCTACAGACACAGCAGGGGAAAACCATATTGCTTCCTCCTTCTTAGATACACAGAAATTGATGTACTCAGAAGAACTTAAGAAGAATTGGAAAAACAGTTGCACCTTAGGTTACAATTACAAATACAAATTCCCATTGATCTAAATGGGGCTTTTTACACACAGAATGCTAGAGAGCTCTCAGATGCATTGCTGTGCAATTAGCCTTATGAAAAAAATAACAAAATATGATCAATTCTGTAGCAAATCAACGGTATGTTACAGGGAAATTCAAGGTTTTGTTTCCTGCATAAAACAAGTTGTAATATTTCATTATGTATATATATATATATATATATAGAAGAAAGCAGCATTCCCGACAATATAGGTCAAATGCCTGGGTGCTCGGTAACTTACTTTCAATAATTTCCAAAGAACCAGCACTCACAGGAATTACAAAGGCGCTTTGATCACAATAAAGCTTCTTTGAAATTCACGAAAAGACCTGTGAGTGCTGACTCTTTGGAAATTATATATTATATATAATATATTGAGTTGTTAAAATAGCAACCCAAAGAAGGAGCACTCAAAAGGACTTATTAATTAAAGATATGATGTGATATTTTATTGTAAATGTTTCAGCCCCCCATATCTTTATTTAATAAGTCCTTTTGTGTGCTCATTCCTTGGGTTGCTATCTTAAAAAAACAATATATTCTATATACTTGTTTTAGGTAGTCTCAAGGCACACTTATATTTAATTTTTCTCTATAGTAAAAGAGTGCTCATCCTCACTATATACTAGTTTTAAAGCCCGTGTACATGGGCCACAGTGCCACCCAGCAACCTCGGCTGGTGCCCTGAGCCTCTCGTCTCACTGGCCGTGCTGCAGTCATGCGCAGTACTGACTGCCAGAATGTGCCACTGCTGATACGGAGCGGTGCGCTCCGAATTCAGACCGTAGTCCTCTCTGCGCACCTTCCTGGCACCAGGAAGGTTCACAGAGAGGACTCTGATCTAAATTCAGAGCGCCCCACTCTGTATCAGCCGTGAAGCATTCGGGCAGTCAGTACTGCGCATGACTGCAGAGCGGGCAGTCTCTACTGTGCATGATGGCTTCTGACAAACATCCTAGCAAATTATTATATAGGATATATATATATATATATATATATATACTCGCCTGGGATGACTCCTAAGCCTCTCACGAGATAGCACACAGATCCAGTAGTGTCAAAAAAAGTATCACTGTATTGCTTCCATGCCAAACGTGTATTGATATATTCACACCTGCTCAGTACAATCATATGAGATTCTTTCTTTACAAATTATTGAGACTCAAACTTTTTTTTAATCTAATAGCACTTCTTCTTTTAAATAAAGTACACTTTTATGTTGTAGCCACTGGGTGTAATTTTTAAGTTAACTATCTAAGAGAGAGACGTCATCTAAGAGCAATCTGGGGGTAATAGAAAGCAAGTCCCTCTGGACCCCAGATGGACCTGTTGTTTGATTTGACATCTTTATTAGCAATATATTAGCAAAGGAAGTAGAATATTTTTTTGTGTATGTGATGGTATGTTAATGGGAGAGAGGGTTGAGGATAAAGTGATACATTTTCCTGAAATCCTGTTGGCTGCAGTGATGAACATATGAAAATCAACAATATTTAGATTGTATTATCTACCAACAAGCAAGTAGGCTTGTTGCAACCCCTTTGCCTTGCAAAATTTAACAAAAATCTGTGGGAGTTATATAAAGAATGTGCCTGGGTATCGGATTTCTATTGGCAGTCTTAACTTTTTGAGCGCAAGAGAGCTATGCAATGCATTGGATACCTCTCTGGCACTCAAAGGGTTAATAGTGAGTGTTAACCTTTTGAGTGCCAAAACGGTACGCAAAACTTGCTTTGCAATGCATTGTATACCCCTCTGGCACTCAAAGGGTATTGGCATTAAAAGTGTGTCTGCTAGACCTCAGGTGCTACAAAGACCTTGGAACAGATGGGTCCCACATTGAATGTTGAGCCCCAGATGGATCCCACATTGAATGCTGAGTCCGTTCGGTTAAGAGCATTGAACTCAATACTCTGAACCTTCTGGTCATTGACTGCATGGGATCCAGGTTCATTTGTTTTTTTAGCGGAAGGGCAAAATATGTCTCCTAATTCACTGAAATTCCAAGGTGTGTGGGGGGTGGGCTTCAATTATGCCTAGTTAAAATCCTCATTTTAAATCTAGTCATTTTGTCCCCTGTAATGCAGTCAGTTTGCTCCAGAATTGCTACAGTTTAACCTTTTAAGAACCAGAGTGAGGTAGGGTGACCACATTTTCATTCTGCTGTTCAGGGACACTGTGGAGATGAGAAAAGCAGAGAACCTGTCCTCAGCTCTAGTGAAACTATGTGGGTGAGGTGACTGTACATCTCTAGACATCGGGGCGCAAACCACTCTTTCTCCTGCGAGCAACACTGGCAGGAGAACTACCCATTCACTGCTGTCACAGAAAAGTGATGTCTGTTGTGGGCTACAAGATAATGTACATCACTCCTAAGTCCTTAGACTAGCATTTCACTACAATGAAATTGCACTGCAGTTCCTTTTTGAGATCAGGATCAATACTCAGGTCTGTCTCTATGTTTAGAGCTCTGTCTGGAAGCCATTTTCTTGTAGCCCAGCAGAGGCACAGTAGGCAATGGGCAGTTCTCCTTCTACTGCTTATATCTCTGTGCTCTGGAGCCTTCAGTCAGGGACTTTGTATTGTCCCAGAAGGGGGCTGCCCTGGACAAGGGACACACATTTAAAATCAGGGACTGTCCTGGGCAATCAGGGACACGTGGTCAATCTAGAGTGAGGTGCTGTGCATTGTAAAGCAGTGTGTTGTATTCCCCTCTGTTATTTAAAGTGGAAGTATCATCAAAATGAAATTGCCCCCCAAATCCTTATTAATATAGTGATATGCATATACATACTTTTATTATGCTGAATAAGTGCAGCTTTAGAGAGAAATACAACTCGTTCGGCAGGCATCAACGGGCAACAGCACAGACATCTTGCAGAAACGGCATCTGTAAGTCTGCACTGTGCGTCCCGTTTACCTCTGGGATTGGTGAATGGAGTTCCTTTGTACCTTTAAAGGAGCAGTAAACTTTTATTTATGAAAACACATATTTTATAGAGCTTTTCCTGCTGAATAAAAAACAAGGTCACTCTCATCACTGTCAGATGTTTTATTCAAAATTTATAGCAGTTCAAATAACCAGGAAGTGAATTTACAGTGGTTTACTTCCTGATAGTTCTAACTGACAGGAAGTGACAGGTAGTTTCTATCACATTCTATGGAGAACTGTATGTCTCTGACTTTCCTCTCCATTAGAATCTAACAGGAAATCTAATTAGAATTTGACCACTAGAGGGCACTGTTAATGTAAAAAAACATGGGTTTAAACTGTAATAACTCTGGAAATATAAATCTCTCAGCAGTGGGAGTACCCTTATTTTACTCAATAGGAAAATCCCTACAATATATTTTTTTTTCATAAAAAAAGTTTACTGTTCCTTTAAGGTACCGGAAGGGACTGACAGGGCAGAGAGCGCATACAGCAAATTCCCTGCCACTGCTGCCTGCTGAACAAGTTGTATTTCTCATTAATGCTGGATTTATTCAGCACAACAAAAAGTATGTTTATGTGTATTGCAATGTTAATTAGGATTTGGGGGCAATTTCATTTTGATGTTAGTTAAGGTTAAATCAGCATAACATTTTCATTCCTGCAAAGGTATGATGTTAATATACACAACGATGCTTTTATTAGGTTTATAAAAAATAAAAGTAAAATACTAAATAAATATATACATATATATATATATATATATATATATACTTTGACCTATTTATAGTATACCGTAAAATCTCAGGTATAATACGCACCTGTGTATAATACGCAGGTCCATATTGTACCCAAGATTTTAGGGGAAAACAAGAGTGCCTATGTATAATACGCACCCTTGTTTTCCCCCTTACTACAAAAAAATATTAAAGCTGCCAGCTACACTCCTCCGTCCCCCGGCGCAATCCGACATTAAAATAAGACTTACTTGGTGATATAGATGAAGCCATTGAAGTGCTACATGTGAAAAAGCTCCCTCCCATCTTCCTTGCGGGCGGCATTCTTGCATTTGCTGCCCGCTTCCTTCAATGGACTACCAAGACCTTCCTCCTGCGGAATTGTCCTGTGAGGACCTTGAGATCCTCACAGGGCATTACCATTGGCTGGCGGCAGAAGGTCCTGAAAACCCATTAAAGGAAGCGGGCGGCAAATGCAAGAATGCCGCCCGCAAGGAAGATGAGAGGGAGCTTTTTCACATGTAGCAATTCAATGGATTGATCTATATCACCAAGTAAGTCTTCTTTTAATGTTGGATTGCGCCGGGGGATGGAGGAGGGTAGCTGGCAGCTCTAATAATTTTTTTTTTTTTATTCGGCAAAAATCTCTCGGGTATAATACGCACCCCCCACTTCACGTAAGGTGAAGATGGGTAAAATTGTGCGTATTATACCCGAGATTTTACGGTATGCAAAAATGTCCTTGGTAAATTGTGTGCAAATTTTGGCAGGGCAATCAGGAGATCTCACTGTGTGACTTGACTGTTTACCATTCTGACTGTGGAATAAGGAGGAAAAATAGAAGCTAGCATCTGACTAAATGAAAAAAATGCCTTAAGCATCTAGATTTGATGGAAGTAGTTCTATTATTTACAAACTGTCATTCCTATAAAATTCAAAGATTACCACTAAAAGCATTCCGCTTGTTACATGCTAGTTTCATAAGTTAAATCAGTCCCTCATTTTGACATCCAGATTATGGTTGTAGTTTTATGTCTTTTATGATAAAAGCAAGTAAATTAGTTCGACTGTAAAGTCTTTAAAGGGATAGTAATGTTTCATAATAAATGCAGCTCTAATTAATAATCATAGTATTCGGGCCTTGGAGATTGTTATTTCAATTCTGTCAGAGTTGTAGTTCAAGAGTAATTGAATGATAAAGTATCCTCCTCCGCCCCTTTTACTGATGTTACACTGCTCATCTCAGAGCAGCAGGGAGGTGCCCAGGTAGATTGCAGAGAGGGACAATCTTCATTTAAGATAAAGGAAAAAAACTGAAAAACCTGTCAAGGGGGGCAGGGTTTTCATTGTTCACACAGTAAGAAGTTTGTCCCTTGCTGTTATCTGTCTGGTCAATCCATATCTGAGGTGAGCAGTGTTACACTAGGTAAAAGGGGCGGGAGGGAGATACTTTATCATTCAATTACTCTTGAACTACAACTCTGACAGTATTGAAAATAACACTCTCTATGGCTCCAATACTATGAAGATTAATTCTGCTGTTTTTGTAAAACATTACTATCCCTTTAAGGCTGATGTACTAAGATGAACTGGGGAGCGACGCACTAAGGTTTGATAAAGAAGAGATAAACTCTCTAATGAGATAAATTTTCCATTTCAATTCTCCATATTTAATGGAGCCTATACACACACATTCTCAAGTGGGAGAGATGACATTAAAGAGGAAATGCCATGTATACCTAACCAATGGTGTGTAGGTTTTGTCTGCCCCAAAGACGTGTAATAGGGTTAAATAAAGTGTTACTGGTGCTCATTTTCATTGTAAGTAATACCTTTAAAAGTCTGTTATTTTAAAGGAGCAGTAAACTTTTTTTATGAAAATGCATATTTTATAGAGCATTTCCTGCTGAATAAAACAAGGTCACTCCTACCGCTGTCAGATGTTTTATTCAAAAATTATAGCCATTTAAATAATCAGGAAGTGAATTTACAGTGTTTACTTCCTGATAGTTCTAACTGACAGGAAATGACAGGCAGTTTCTATCACATTCTATGGAGAACTGTATGTCTTTGACTTTTCTGACTTTCCTCTCCATTTGAATCTAACAGGAAATCTAATTAGAATTTGACCACTAGAGGGCACTGCTAAGGTAAAACACATGGGTTTAAACTGTAATAACTCTGGAAATATAAATCTCTCGGCAGTGGGAGTACCCTTATTTTACTCAGTAGGAAAATCCCTACAATATATATTTTTTCATAAAAAAAAGTTTACTGCTCCTTTAAGCACTGGAGTGCTACCATATTGGTGACGTGCTGCATGAGAGGCAGCACTCTCTCTCTGATTATGTGCCAGTTATTGCTGTGAACCCATTCCCTTCTTAATGGGGCGTGTTTTCGGCATGTTCATGCACCAGTCACCCAATGCATGCTCTTCTATTCATGTGCACCAGGTATGGTAACGAGGTGGGAAGGCTTGGGGGTGTCATTCTAATGCTGAAGAGGGATTGTACAGTACTAGCACTGCTAGTGTCGCACAGAGTGACCAAAGGACATCACGTGTTGACTTTAAACTCAAATATCTTCTGATTTGAAAGATTAAAAAAAAAAAAATAACAGCACGATGAGCCTTAAAAAGCAAATGATGAATAGACATTACATCCATAGAGGGTGAAATTTCCCCTGTTATTTCATAGTATAACATGGAGATTGGAGAAGTGATTTCACTGGAGAAGTCATCTCCACTTCAACACCTTTTTTTTAATCAGCCCTTAGTGCATCTCCCCCTGGAGTTATTATGGAGCAGTCCAACTGCACTGTAGGGGATAGATTAAAAAAACACCACCATATTGATTTTAAAGGGATAGTAATACTTCGTTTTATCTTTATTTTATTTTGTAGGCATTAAAAAAACATGAAGAACGATATAAATCTTATCTCTCAAACCTTTATGGTTTAAGAGATATTCACAAGCAAAGTTTCCCCCTCCCGCCCCTTTTACCTAGTGTAAGCCATCTCTTGTCAGATGTGAATCTGGTTGTAAGACCAGACAGATAACAGCAGGGGACAATCTTCTTTGTATGAAAAGAATGAAAGCCCTTCCCCTCTTGACAAGTTTTTCAGCTTTTTCCCTTATCTTAATTGAAGATTGTCCCTCTCTGCAGTCTACCTGGGCACCTCCCTTCTGATCTGGCTGAACAGGGGAGGGGAAACTTTGCTTGTGAATATCTCTTAAACCATAAAGGTTTGAGAGAGAAGACTTATATCGTTCTTCATGTTTTTTTAATGCCTACAAAATAAAATAAAGATAAAACAAAGTATTACTATCCCTTTAATGAGACTTAACCCCTTGCCTGCTTTGCAAGGCAGTGGAGACCTCATCATCATTCAAGAACCCTTTGGGTGCAAGAGGGATCTCCAACACTCTGTGTTGTAATGTGTTAGAAACCTCTTTGACACTCAAATGGTTAAATCAATTAGAATTTGGGGATTTATTTGCCCCTATGGTACAGCTGGTTTTCTCCTGAATTACTCCAGCTCATCTTAGTATATCAGTGTCAGTGAGGTGAGTTTAATGCTTCAGTGGCCCAGTAAAATGTACGCAGTGTACTGAAAGTGACTATCAGAAAAATGTATATATAGGAGTAAAGAACACCTTCCTGGTAAGGGCTCAAAACAAGACAGAAAAATCTTCTCCTACTGTTTTGGATTTTCTACCTTAAGTTTACACTTAAAGGTGCAGTAAGCTTTTTTTCATGAAAACATATATATATTAGAGTATTATTATAAGGGTACTCCCACTGCTGAGAGATGCATATTTCCAGACTTATTACGGTTTAAACCTGTGGTTTTTTTACATTAGCAGTGCCCTCTAGTGATCAATTTCCAATTAGTTATTCTATTACATTCTAATGGAGAGGAAAGTCAGAAAAGTCAGTGACTTACAGTTCTCCACAGAATGCGATAGAAACTACCTAGTCACTTCCTGTCAGTTTGAACAATCAGGAAGTATACACACAGTAAATTCACTTCCTGATTATTTGAACTGTTATAACATTTGAATAAAACTACGGACAACAGTGGGAGTGCTTTTGTTTAACTCAGCAGGAAAATCTCTGTAACATATAGGTTTCCATAACAAATGTTTACTTCTCCTTTAAAGGGTAATTTAGATATAATTATGTCATATATACCCTGTACAGACATTTATGACAGAATACAGAATGTATACCCAAATAATGTTAGCATCAGCCTATAATATTGGCAGACACTCACATGAGTCAACCATCAGACACACCTCTCTTGCATCCGGATCTATGATTTAATGCAGGAGAAGGTGAGTGAAGGTACAGTAGTGAACTACTTGGGATTGATAAAACTGACAGCATCTGTCACGTTTGCCTCTATAAATGTTACATCCAAGAGTTACTGAAGATATTATCTCTTGAACAATATTATTATTTAAAGTTTTATTTGTTTGTTACAACATTAATAACATTTACCCGTAATGTTGTTTTACAGCAAAGGCTACACGGATATTGTCAAGATTCCTGAAGGGGCCACCCACATAAAAGTGCGACAGTATAAGGGTAAAGATCAGACTCGGTTTACAGCTTACTTGGCTTTAAAAAAGAAAACTGGGGAGTATGTAATTAATGGAAAATATATGATCTCGACATCAGAAACCATAATTGAAATGAATGGATTTGTAATGAATTATAGTGGCTGGAGTCATGCTGAAGACATGTTACATTCAATGGGACATTCAGCCACGCAGGAAGTCCTAATAGTCCAAATTCTTGCCACCGATCAAAGTAAACCTATTGATGTACGTTACAGTTTTTTTGTCCCTGAAAAACAAGATCCACCCACAAATAGCATAAACAATATTGATAATGTAGTCCCAAAAATTACACAGCCACAGTGGGTAACTGGACCATGGCTTTCTTGCTCTAGAACATGCGATACCGGCTGGCATACCAGGACTGTCCAGTGTCAAGACGGACATGGGAAATTAGCTAAGGGGTGTCTTCTCTCTCAGAGACCATCAGCATTCAAACAGTGCTTGCTCAAGAAGTGTTAACCAAAGGACTCATGTTTTCCATAACAGCATAGTACTGTAGTATTACAGTAGATCTTGCAACACAGATGCAGGCTAAGGCTTTGTTGAGTTTCTACCAAAACATCTTAAGGGCTGCATGGTGTCTGGGCATCAAATGAAGACTTTCATGGAACGTGTGTTGTAAAAAAAGGCAAGAAACCCTCAAAGTCAAGAAGAAAATTGAAAGAAATGACATAATGGAGGTTCCTGGTATTACTGTCTCTTTTGTGTCACCTACCTCTAGTAAAGGCAGCCTCGAGAGACATCTGTTACTGTGTACTTGTGGATGGCATGCAGTAGGTTATACTTGTGGTGTTTGTAAATATGTATCACTTGGCGTGTCACTTTATATCACTCGCTTCTTTATTTAACCCTTCAAGGACCAAAGGGGGTTGAAATTTCACACTCCTCTGGTCATTAAGGGGTTAAGCACGGTGATTGACCAAAGTAGTTCTGCAGCAGATCTGACCATTTCCATTTGTTTCAGAAAAGGCTGTAGAGATTTACTGGAAAACAAGAGCTTGCTGCTGTTTATTGCTTTTCTTTTTCTCCCAACAAATCAATATTATGTGACAGCAGATTTTCATTTTTCGAAAATGTGATGCCATCCCATTAGGATACTGTAACTATCTTCCTCAAAGGTACATAGGGTACCATGGGGGGAAATGACATCCAAGTTATGTATAAAAGCAGAAGCAATGAGAGTGCTGTGACTTCTGACATTCTTTCCACATAGATATTTAATCGTCTTACCCCTTTGAGTGTCAGAGGGGTACGCAACACAATGCATTGTGTACCCCTCTGGCACTCAAAGGGTTAATGGAGCAGGAAGCATTTTTATTAAAACAAATATGCAT
The DNA here is from genome assembly GCA_037306005.1 of Rhinophrynus dorsalis. Classification (NCBI taxonomy): domain Eukaryota; kingdom Metazoa; phylum Chordata; class Amphibia; order Anura; family Rhinophrynidae; genus Rhinophrynus; species Rhinophrynus dorsalis. The sequence continues at coordinate 57,238,951 of CM074719.1, forward strand.
TGTAGCACTGTTCCTGCTGAATATAGAGAGGTACTATGCTTGCTTGGAGATTTTTCAGTGAAAGGTTATTACAGCTGAATCTTATTTTTTTTATATGTCAGACTTACAGACAGAACCAGCTGGAGTCTATAGGCTATTTCTTATAATGCACTGTGAGGATGAGCTTGAGTCATAGACTGTGGTTCTCCATAATAAGTGATAGGAACAGCCCCATCCAAGGGTAATATTAGAAATTGCAGCTTAATTAAAAAATGTTTGAGCTGTAATAACTAACAATAAATCTTCTAGAAGTGGGATTACCTTTGTTATACTTAGGAGGAAAATAATTACTATAGATATATCTATATCTATCTATATTTATCTCTCTCTTCTCTCTCTCTCTCTCTCTCTCTCTCTCTCTCTCTCTCTCTCTCTCTATATATATATATATATATATATATATATATATATATATAAAATATGCATTTGTGTGTGTATGTATTTATATATATATTTGTGGCGAACCTTGTTTTTTTTAACCCGTTGAGTGCCAGAGAGGTATTCAATGCATTGTGCTGCATTGCGTTGGATACCTTTGTGGCACTCAAAGGGTCCCATTTTATTAAAAGTCAGACCTTATGGTGGGGCATCAGGACACCCTCCTGATACCCCCCAGTTACTGTAGATTTTGCTGGGAGATAAATAAAGGTGATGCAGGGGAGCAAGTGAGCTCTCCTGCTTCCATCCTACCTAATGCCAGGTAAGAGCGGACAGGATCAGGAAGCGATCTCACATCAATGCGGAAGTCTTTCTCACATTGGCATGAGAGGATTCGCTGATCCCAGGTAGAATGAGGAACTGTCTTGATCCCCCTGAAATGCTTCTATTGATCTCCCAGCCAATTCAACTGGGAAATTAGTAGCTGGGGGACATCAGGTGTACTGATGCCCCACCACGAGGTCTGATTATTTTTTTTTATTTGTGGAAGGGAGACAGAGGCGAATGGAAGGGAGGGGGAGATTAACTTGATGTATATACGTTTGGCGCAGAAGGCTCAGCCAACATACTCTGTGTATTTGGTTGAGGACCTTGCAGCTGCCTCCTCCTCTTCCTCCTGAGTATTAAGACATTGTACGTATGACTCTTCTCCTCTGCCAAGTAAAATCCCGCCTAACACATCACATATTATGGCCGGTGGCAGCAAGCCTGTCCTGGAGTGTGTCTGCCACCGATCCAGAAACCTTGTCCGAGGTACCCAAAACCGGGCTAGCCTTCTATCTATCTATCTATCTATCTATCTATCTATCTATCTATCTCTCTAATTGCCTGTCTGTCTCTCCATGTACAACAAGGGATGTTGGCATTCCCAGCATGAAATAAGAACTTGATAGCTAAACCTGGGTGGCTCCAAAGCATTCGATATAGAAAACAAAGGACTGGAGGACTAGCAGGATTTATATAAATAGCAATGAAAGGTTTGTATTGGCTATTATCAACGGTAAAGGCTCCATGAGAGAGCTGAAACATTGACCATGTCCATCAGTTAAGTAATTGAAAACAACTAGTGTTTGAAAAAATCCTGTGAGTGTTCCAGTTATGTAGGTATATGCATATGTAAATGTTTGTTTACTGCTCCTGTCATTTTTATCATTATTATTTTTTATTTTTTTTGGCAAGAATGTTGGGAAAAGAAAAGGCCAAGCCATTTAACTAGTAATCATCTGAGGGAAAGAATTCAGCACCCCAATAACTGGTCATCGAAAGTTAATCTTTTAGCTCCAAATTGACTTTTAATGCCTTGGATGCTAGCAGGGTCTCCAATGCGTTGCTTAGCAATATATTGAAGGCCTCTCTAGAACCCAAGATGTTAATGCAATGCATATTAATGCACATGAAGCTCTCTAACAGCTTCTGTATAACTTAACCCTTTGAGTGCCAGAGGGGTACGCAACGCATTGCAGAGCAATGTGTTGCGTACCCCTCTGGCACTCATAGGGTTAAACGACACACTTGTTTGTTATTCTACACATGCAGTGCTGTATTCTCATTCATTGGTTAATTATGGGGTACAAAACGAGGGTGGTTGTTCTTATTTTCAAGTTTAGCTAAATCCTCTGTATGAAATGACTAAATAATCACTACATCCAAAAAGATTAGAGTCTAAGCAGAAAAGAAAAGCAAGACTGTTTCCACACAGAGAGCAAATATTTCCACGTAATGTTACATGTACTGCAAAGTGTGCGACATGTAATGTGCTACGGCTTATGCAACAAAATGGATGCCAAGAAACAAACTGGAGTGTTAAAATTTAAGACGAGACTTAACCCTTTGTGTGTCAGTGATGCCTCCTATGCACTGATTTTCAGACGTCTCTAACATTCAAGGAGTTAAACCAAGATATCTTAACCCTTTCAGAGCAGGTGAGGTTTCCAGCCATTGCAATGCATTTGATTCCTCTCTGGCACTTAAAGGGTTAAAGCAACCTTAAAAAATCACTACTGTTTTAATATATAATATATATATATATATATCTATTTAGTTGGCTTTTCCTGTTGAGTAAAAGCAAGGGTACTCCCCTTCTGGATGTTGCTTTATTAAAAAATAACAGTTCAAAATATCATGAAGTAGTGAAGCTGTTACTCTCACTTTCTATGGAGAAATTCAGACAGTGACTCACCTCTTCCATAGAATGTAGTAGATTAACTGTCTGGACACCAATTGAACTATGAATGGTAGGCAGCACATTAATATAATTTTTGAATTAAGCATCTCTGAGCAGAGGGTGTACCCCTGTATTCAGTGTGAAAATTAGTACATTATATGTGTTTGTGTGTGTGGGGGGGTTCTGTAAAAGTATACTACTCCTTTAAAGAGTTGCAACATTTGATGACACACTTGATATAATTCTCTATTACTCTTTTAAGAAACCAATAACTAAATATCTTTTTAGACCCTTTTTTGACCAAAGACATTTTCAACACACCTCTCTGGTGCTAAAATAAGAACTGGCTAGCCTGCCAAATAAAATGTTTCTGTGTTAAAAGGAAGACAAAGTAGTTGTATGGCCCACATGAGCAGAGCCTTAATTCTCCAAGAACCTCTCCCCCACCAAAAAAACCTGTATGTTTTCTCTTCTAGAGATTGTGGGTTTTCAGGTGAACCAACATTTGTGTGTATTCAAGTGATATGTATGCCTTAGGCAACCTGGCTGTGTACCACCAGTGCTCTGATGTCCTGTTTTCCCCTGGCAATCCTCCCACATCTGGGCCATAGAGGAGGTTGAAACAAGACCAGCCCATGTATCCATCAGCCATATATGATTGTCTGGCCAGTTATTGAAGATTGCAAACTCCAATACCACTAGTGTGAGTGATCTATATGGCCACCGATAATCCGCCATGTTGATAAGGCAGACTGTAACCTGGAATTCACTATCACATAACAAATTATAGCTGCAACATGCTTTGTTCAGATGCATTTTGCAAAGTAACAATCAGCAGAATGTACTGCACCATTGTGGGGCATTGATTCCTAATAGATTCTTTTAGTGCAGTTACTAATCCTGCACTAGTGTGGACATAACCTTAGAGTGGAGTCAAAAAACCCACTTGTAGTCAGTTGGGTAGAAATGACTGAGTCTTATCAATACAAGGTCATTTCTAACTGCTACAGTACTAGAGTCGGATGGAAAGTAATTCACATGGCATTGCACACAGAACACTGTTCTATAAGGGTAGTACTTAGTAGTCTACAACTAGCATCATCCTTATCCTGCAACTTTTAATCTACCAAAAAAGTAGTATAACGATGGTTGTTTACACCTCATTTCTGTCATTCATAAACTTCAAAATGAGTCATCTTTATGTAAAGCTAGATTATAATACACTATATAGCTAAGAATTATGCTATTTTAACAACTTCTTAATTTTAAGATGATTCCGCTGTAAATGGTGTTACAATTCTCTTAGTCCACAAGTTGTGAGTCATTTAAAATTGTTTAAAATACCCCAGCCCTGTTTTCTTTTGATTGTTGGCAAGGAACTGCCAACACAATTTCCTATTTCATGACAGCAAACTATTTGTGACAACATTTTCCAAGTGATTTCTCGAAGGCGTTTGATATGCAATGAATCACCAGTTGCATGCAGTTGTAATCTAAGACTTCCTTGCCTGGCCATATTGTGAGTGACTGCATTATTTTTATAGATATAAATAATTTCTAAGATACTAAAACTTAAAAAACATGTAAATTAGGAGCAGTAAATGAATTGAGAAATAGAAATGAAATGCACTATCCATTATTTGAAGTACTAGAAAAAAAACAATTAAGATAATTGTTGAATGACCATTGTCGGTACTAGACAATTCAGCTGTCTCATTTATCATAATGTCAAGGACCTGTGAACAGAATCCAGTTACTTTATGCATATAAGAAATATTAATGAACTGAGGAATTTAAATAATTTAATTTTAATTTATGAAAACAAGTATTCTAAAACTACTTTAATATGGCCAAGATGACATGGTGAAATTTATATTCCACAATGTGTATGCCATATTAGTTATTATGTTTTCAGAACAAAGGATTGTGCACTATCTTTTAGCAGATTTGTGTACACATTGATACAGTACAGATAATCAGACTGCACACTGTTGCAAACAACACCATGAACAGTCAAGGGGGCTTTTTCATGTAAACAACATTTGTAGCAAAACTTTATTAGCTGCAAAAAAAAAAACAATGGTAGTGCATTTTTATTCAGATAGTTCAGTGAATGTATAATGGCAATTGAAAGCTAATTTGGTCCCTGAAGTTGAGTGTTTAACATTACGGCTGAATAAAGTAAATTTATTAATCTATATATGGCAACCCCCTCCCCTAATGTCACTTGCTCCAAGAAGGCAATGGGGCACTCTGGATATTTTGGGGGTGTTCCTTTTCTCTATACCTTGTTTTAAGCTCTGTATTAAAAAGGCATGGAGGAAATGGTATGAGTGTATGCCAATTATCTGTGCTTGCTATCGGGCTGTGGTATGGGGCTTGCTGGCAATGAAGTTCTAATGATGTTAGAATGGGTCCAGTTATATTACAGTGATCAACCTCTATTGTACATACTCTAAAGTGCAGTTACCGGTATTAGAGGCTAATGAATTTGTACATTTGCCCCAAAGTATCAGTGTTTTAAAATCATTCCATTATTTCAAAATAATTATAAGTTAAAATATTATTGGGGAAATGTAAATACATGTGATAGTTTTGCACTTTTAATGCAATTCTTTTGAAAATGTGCCACAGATTTGTAGCTACATTATCACCCTATTGGAGGAAAGTTGCAGCATGCTGTGCATCACTGTTACAACTGCAGTGCATGTGCCTTATAGGACTCAATGCAGTGTTCCTTCTAAGGTGAGCAGATGAGAACTATAAAAGTTAAAGAACTTTATGCAGGGCTGAAATGTAATAACAGATGTATTCCAGCCCGGCCCTCTTTTAATTATTCTTTAAGTGTTGAGTCAGAGAGAACACAACACAGTGATTCACATTGTTCATGTGTTACTGTCACTGTGAGAGCCGTTTTTTCAAACCTATTTGAGTATTTTCTTATGTTAGGAAATAATTCACATTTCATATTGTAAAGACTATTTTTTTATAATTTTACATAGCCAATTAGACTACAGATAATATACAACACACCATATTTCTATTATATTTTTTCATGTTTAGACAGATATGCATTTTATGAGGATCTGTTTTTTATTCATTTCTATTGCACAGTCATTAAAGTATAGAGTAATACAATTATATTGTAGATTCAATAAATGTCATTTAATGTTGTTACTATTAACAATCTGATGACACTGAGCCTCAACTAGCTAAATAGTCAGCTATAAACATCCCACGAAAAGAGCAGTAAACTTGTTTTAGTGAAAAGAAGATATTGTAGAGCTTGTACTGCAAATGCAACAAGGGTACTCCCACCAGAGTATTATAGTTTAAACTGTTGATTCCTTTACATTTCCCTTTAGTAGCCACTTTTCAGATAGTTATGCTGTTGAATTCTATGGAAGAGGTGAGTCAGATAAGTGTTCAATAGCAACAGCTTTATCACTTCCTGTCAGTTTAAAAGTTCAGGAAGTAAGCTCCCTAAATGTCTGTTTTGAGAGGATATAGCAGTTTTGAACAGTAATAACTTTTGCAGTTGTTTGCAGCAAAAATACCCATGCTTTACTCAACAAGAAAAGCCCTATAGCAAATCGGCTTTTAATATGAATTACTCCAAAACTGTTTTTCTTTGCTCCAATTGATTATTAATTAATTTGATGTGCAACTTATTAATTAGTTACCCCACGTCAAAATAAAATAAAGGCAATGTAGATGCAGAGTGAGAAGTTACTCACCCCTCTGGCACTCAAAGGGTTGAAGTCTTGCATAAATATTCTATATCAGTGGTATTTGGTTGGCTAAGATGATGGGAGTTGTAGTCCCCAAAAATTAGAGGTCCACCCGTTCCATATTGTGGTCTTTTTTCATGTTTCTTATTTTTTACATTTAGTTGTTTTGTAAAAAAAAAAAACACACTAACCACTTATTGTATATAATTAAAATATCTAGAAGCACTTTTATAAATGAACTTTTTTTATTATTATTTAAAATAATTTCAGGGAGAAGAGTAGAATGTAAGAATTAAATTAACTGCTATAGTATAGATAGGGTAGAAAAACTAAGGACACAGATAAACATAGAACTGTAATTTAGTTACCACTGTAGGCACACAACTAGTTTGAGCAGTTAATATGTTTGGTTGGTGTTGAATCACAAAAGAAGAGAATGTCAATGTTTTAATTAGTTCTGGGGCTCCCAACTCATGTTTCCCCAGAAAAAAGCAGCAAAACCAACAGATTTCAGGATCCCCACACTTGAGCATGGGTAATATTGTTAACAGATGTAGATCTGTCAGAATGAATCATCATCTGATTGACCCCCTGAGCTCAGGTGAGAAATTCTGAATATCTTGCAGGTTGAATTGGACAATACATTATTTAGACGTGGATTAAATTACAGTTTATGACTTTCTACAAATTAGTCAATAGATTTCAATGGAAATCTGTAAGCAAAAGCTTATCAACTGAAATGTAATCCAGGCCTTAGATTGATGAAGAAAATTAAGATATGGAAAATTCTTCATTTTAATCATTGTAGTTATTGTTTTAACCTAGAATAGCAACAACTATCATAGCTTCTTGAATGCTAGAGACATTGCAACACGAATGGAGCTATAGAAACGGTTTACTATTGAAATATCGTCGCCTATATGCGTTGGAGACCTCTCTAGCATTCAGGTGGTTAAAGGTGCCATTTAAATAAGTATGAATCTTATCTTCTTATTTTTCTCCAGAATTGCGCTGTTTTTTTTGTTTGTGTAATGGGTGCTACTATAGTGGCCGTGCATCTACCTGGTAGGGCGACCCTTAAACAGGCAACATTTTAATGTCGGACTTTTGATGCAGGCGACATTCTGATGTCGCCATTTTGATGGTCACCAAATAGACAATGACATTTCAAGAGGATACCCATAGAAGAAACTATGCCCTAATAATTAAACTAAAAAAGAATAGAACACTTTGTTGATTCTATATTTCCTTCTACCTGCAAAGTGGCCTTAAGTGGTTAAAGTCTCTATGTGGAAACATCTTTCCTAGGCAAAACTAAATACTTTTTATTGTTTAAATGTTTAACCCCTTGAGTGCCAGGGAGGTTTCCAGTGTGTTGCATTGGATAACTGGCACTCAAAGGGTTAAATACAAAATGCAGTACAGCACTGAAGAAAATAATTTATTGTTTGTACAATTGGTGTGTGAGACTATGTAATTTTTTTTATTTATTTTTTTATTTAACACAAAAACATATTGTACAATTTGCTCTATATTTAACATGTTTTAATCTTGTCCTTTTTATTTATGCTTCTTGTGTGTGCGTGTGTGTGTGTGTGTGTGCGTGTGTGTGTGTGTGTGTGTGTGTCATGATGATAGTATACTTTGTGAGTTTACATTATGTACAGCACTGGTTGCTTTGCTATGTTTTACAGAAAGCTTTCAATATGAAATAAATGTATATATACTGTATATAATATCTATTCTCTTAATATAGTTATATTCTGACACCAGCTTGATTTTACTTTAGAAAGAAGTGGTAAAAATTCACTTTCTCTATGACAGGCAATGGTCTACACACACTGCTGATCATATTGCACTTGTGTTGTCTTATGAAATCAGGTCAAACCAAGTTCAGTTATCTCAATCCATACTTATTGAAACTTCTTAGGAGGAAGCTATTCAAAGAAGCCATTTATTTTTTAATTTCCTTAGTATTATGTCTAATTACCTTTCTCAGGTATTAGAACTGTTTCCTAATTGTTTTATTGAACATAGGCTCTGTTACAGGTTTTATGTGTTTAACCCATGAAATTTGCTCTTGATGTCATTAGCTTTGTATTTAACTACATGCAGATCTGTACAACATAAGCATATTGTTCACTTAATTTGAACTTATTAACTTTTGTACTATAATCTAACTATTGGATTGCATTCTTATTTTTCACTTTGAAAAAATATAGCAATGTGTTTTCTGTGATCCTTATTCAGTTGATAACTAAGATTTGAATTAAATCATGTACTGAGATAATCCTTTCCCTTCTTCAGAAAATCCTGATGAAGGAAGTATATAAACTCCTGTAATTCAGTCTGTTAAAATGTTTTGTACTGTATTTTATAACTATTGGCATTCACTGTCTATGTTGAATTTAAATAATGTAGTATATTATATCCAAGCTGGTTGAAATTTTTTTATGAACTGTTTGCCAGAACCATCCTCCAAAGTTCATAACATTTAGAATTTTGCCAGAAGTGGTTCACAATAAATTAAAATGAATTAAAAAAAAGTTGCTGTTTATACCCAAGTAGTTTCAATAAAATAGCATAGCCATTTGAGGGAGGTGGGGATGCGATAACCAGTGCACCACATGCAGACCTACTTGGTTTGCCACAAACATGTCTAATTCTACTAACTTAACAGCAACTCTTACTAGATATGGCATATTCAATTCATGTTCTTTTTTCACACAAGACATATACTGTTTCTTTGTCCTTTCTCACACAAGCTAAGTAAAAAGTGTTCCTAAACTAATTCTCTCCCTTGCAGTCGATCTGATGAAGAAAATAGATACTGTTTCGTTTATATATTACCATTCATGCTACATATTTAATTGAAACAATTTGTTGTTTTAAGAGGGGTCAATACTTGTTGAGGTTCCCTTAAAGGGATAGTAATAATTAAAATGTAAAAAAAAATATGTTGTAAGGTTTATCCCCCTGAGTAAAACAAGAGTACTCCCACTGCTGGAAGGTGTTTCATTCAAAAGTTATTAATTTTCAAAGCTGAATTTTTTAGGTGCAATATCACAGTGGCCTGAAATTGTACAGTAGTGCTGTTGCTACACCATCCTATGGAGATTTATGGTCCTGGGACCAGAGCTGTCCATAGGACATAGCAACAGCGCCACTGTACAATTTCAGGCCACTGTGATATTGCACCTAAAAAATTCAGCTTTGAAAATTAATAACTTTTGAATGAAACACCTTGCAGCAGTGGGAGTACTCTTGTTTTACTCAGGGGGATAAACCCTACAACATTTTTTTTTTTTTACATTTTAAGTATTACTATCCCTTTAATGTATTGTTTTGTAGAACCATCTTCCCCAATCTGTCCAGTCATAGGTTACCAAAGGCTGGTCACACTAAATTACAAATACTGAGAACATTTGAAGAGATGAGTAAACTGGCAACCAGGAAACCAACATGTTACAAACTATGATCTTACTAACTTAGAAGCTATTTAATGACAATAAAAGTAGCCATATAAGAAAGAATGCAACTAACCCTGTTAGTTTTATGTCTTTTCTGAAAAGTATCTAAACTATTGAATGAAGTGTAATGATGTAGTATTCCAGGAGAGTTTAACCCTTTGAGTCATAGAGGGGTACACAATGTGCTGCTCTGCAATGCTGTGTGTACCCCTCTGGCACTCAAAGTGTTAGACTGAAATGGCATTTGTGTACCATTTGCAACCACCACTTCAATATTATATACAATATTATAAACAAATTACTAATCGTATATACACATTGTAAATTAGCAGTCAGCCTATGTATTTTTATTATTAATATAGATTACTTTTTTCCCAACAAGAAAATTATATTTGTAATTTGAGGGAATGGATGATGTGAGATATACTTTTTTATTAAAAAGGTATTAGATAAGTAGATACCAATTAGATTAATATTCTAGCCTAAACCAAATATCCCTTTAGAGATTTATGGTACTGTTATATTTTATTAAAGCAGTATATATTTATCCAAAGTTCATTGCACTCATTTGACTCTTTGACTTGTATAATTTGTTACTGATGAGTTAATTTCAGATATTATTTATAAATCTATATTCATATACCTATGGACGGTGTTTGTGCACAAATAAAATATATTAACAGTCATGCATAGAAACCAAAGAGGAATACAGTATTGTGAAAGACGTCTATCCAGTTCCTATAGTATGTTATGCTACAGAGCATCTTTTCCTGTTAGAGAGTGCATATATTAACCCTTTGAGAGCCAGAGGGGTACACAACTTGTAGCATGAAATTGTAGCACTTTCTCTAACTTCAGTGGCGTTTCTCACTGTAATGCATATCCTCCAAGCTTTCAATTTAAAAATTATCTCTCATATATATACAATTACATAATGTGTATTAAATGTGAACAAGCAAATTTGAGCCAGTTGTAATGTAAAGGAATTTAAAGGAATTTTGCCTTCCAAACTTGGGCATTCATAGATACAGGAAAATAAAAATGATTTCAAGTTTCATAAATAAATAATTACTACTAGGAACAAATTGAACTAACGGCAGTGACATATTCACAGTTACCTTTGGTTTGCTCTAATTATAATCTTACACACATATTATTAACAACATTTTTAGCATAGTTCTGATGCTTGAGAGTACTTTGATTTCTCTTATCTGCCTCATTTTGTCTAACATCAGTTCTGATTTTAGCACATTTTTGGACTACCAAAACTCCATTTCTCATTTGCTCCTTTTTTATTGAAATGTAATTCACAACTACTGGTAGTTTGCTATTAGAAAATGTGGATTTTAGCAAGGTAGGAAAGATTTATTTCTGTTAACCCCTTGAGGACCAGATTGTGTTTTAATACATTGTATAACTCTATGTTCCTGATGGTATCCTATCAAAATGTAGCCCTCAATTTGGCGACCAACCCAGGGGGTGCAGTAAATGTGTTGCCAGGTTAAAAATGTTGATATAAGAATCTCGACAGAATGACAAGGGCAGCATGCCTAAGAAAGCAGGGAAAATCAGAATGCGCGAATGAGCTTTACATTCAGTTTGCAGAGCAGCAAGTGTTGACCGTGATGCCCCATCAGTGTGATTGCAGGGGCTGTGATACAGCAGTCAAAGGGTTAATGGATGGAATGTCACTTCTGCATTCTCCCTACACTGATGTCGAGTTGCAGGAAACATGAGAACAGTGTAGCAGTGCCATTCCATCCATTAACCCTTTGCCACATCACAGCCCCTGCAAACACGTCAGTGGGGCATTACAGTCACCCTTGGTGCTCTGCAAACTGCACATAAAGCTCATTCACTCATTCGGGTTTTCCCAACTTTCTCAGGCATGTCGCCCTTGTCATACAGAGAAAGATTCTTATATCATCATTTTCAACCTTGAGACATATTTAATGTGCCCCTGGGTCGGTCGTCTAATTGAAGGAGATATTTTGATAGTGAACCGTTCCTGATGAGGTTAAAGAGGGCAGTCTAGGATAGAGAGCAAGGCTTAAAGGAGAACTAGAACCTCTTATTAATATACTTCAACTTAGCTTATCTTGGCTAGAAAATCTTAATGACTATTATGAAACTCCCGTGTGCATTGGTCCCCAAAATTGATCTTCAATTAATACTAGATAGCAGGTCCACAGCAGTCCTGATTCTTTATGGCAGGGCAGCGGGACTTCAAACTCCTCACACTGAACCCTTCCTGAGAATAATGCAGTAGAAGGAGTTTGGGGTCCTAGAGTCCAACAAAAAAAATTATGTCTATCTCCGTGGGCATTATGTCCAGTACTAATTAAATATTGCAGAACCAGTCCACAAAGAATTGATACATTTTGGGTAATAGGAATTCTGCCCAAATTAAGATAATTGAGGATGTATTATTAGATGCTAGTATTTCTTTAAATAGAAGAAGTTCCTATATGAAAGAAAGGTCATGTGTGTGAGAATTGCAGATAAATATGAAATGTGTGTGTTAAATTGCCTGTGATGGTTTTCAGAAGGTCTTAACCCTTTGTGTGCCAGGAAGGTATCCAAAACCTTCCTGGCATCAAAGGGTTAAACATTCTCCTTTTTTTCTGCTTGATGAGTGGATGGAGAATTATAGAGAATTATTTCTGCTAAAACATGTTCTTTCATATAAGAAGCTTAGAATTAAATGAGCAGTAAACTTTTTTTTATGAAACAATATATATTGTAGGACATTTCCTGCTGAGTAAAATAAGGGTACTCCCACTGCTGAGGGTTGCATATTTCCAGCAGTATTACAGTTTCAACCCATGTTTTTTACATTAGCAATGCCCTCTAGTGGTCAAATTCCAATTATTAATTCTGTTATATTCTAATGGAGTGGAAAATCAGTGACATACAGTTCTCCATAGAATGTGGTAGAAACCGCTGAGTCATTTCCTGTCAGAACTTCCAGGAAGTAAACACACAGTAAATTCACTTCCTGATTATTTGAACCATCATAAATGTTGAATAAAACAACTGACAGTAGAGTGCCCTTATTTTACTCAGCAGAAAATGTTTTCATAAAAAGTTTACTGCTTCTTTAACAAGTGCAGATACAATAGTCTCAATAGCTTTAAACTACCAAGGCATTGTCAATGTTTTGGCAAATTTGGCATTGCTCAATAGGTCTAGATAACACTGTTATTTGATAATTTTATCAAGGGTTTTAACTATAATTTTCTCCATAGACTTCAATAGGAATCTTAACTAAAAACAATTGATAACGTGTCATCTGCAGTGTAATCTGGGCCTCAAATTAATGTTTTAATTCAATTCAAGAAAAAAAAGGAAGATCCTTTATGTTTAGTAAAAAAAATGAAACAGGAAAATGTTCCAAAGTCATATATTATGTATAAACTTGAATAGATGTTATATATTTTCCCACAGATACTAATATACAATGTTTAATACATGTATCATTTTGTGAAATAAAAGACTTTTATCATAATGTCTTTTGAAGCACATTAAATGTATTAAGATTAACTTTTACCCTGTTATTACAAAGTGGTGCTGAGATACAACACTTATGTACCATTAGGTAGCTTAGTAAATATGTCTCTTTATATATATGCGGTAGTTTGCACCACAATCATCCAGAACTATAAAGAAAAATGTACTGTATCAGAAATATAACAGATTTAAAGGTAATACCTTCTTTTCTAAAACCATTAATAATGTTTTATTTACAATGTGTATCCTTGTCATTTGGATTTTTGTTGTTGTTTTGGTGAAAGAAATAAAGATGTAGTATTTGATCATTTTAAACTATGTAAATGTGTGTTGATTTTTTTGGCACTCAAAGGGTTAAGGGAAAGACTAGTAACGGCACCAAAACATACAAGAGTCATTGAGGCTTAAAGGCATACCTGGGAATTTCTTGTTGTTGAGTTCCCGGAGAGGGGAGTCCTGTGGTGCCGCTGGGGGAGAAAAATTACACAGTTTGCATCAAAAAGGGGTGGGGCTTAATTGCAAGTGGGGTCGGAGCTTATAAAATAAAGAAAAAGCTGAATAGGCTGGGGAAGGGGGAGAAGAGGCCAGGGAGTGGGAGGAACAGACTGGGAAGCAGGAGAAGTGGGCCGAGTTTTATTAGAAACTCCCCATCCCTGGAGAATCAGCCCCGAAGACCCATTAATTAACAGCAAAAACTGGAGTCTCTTGGGCAAATCCAGGGAGTTCCCAGCTAAGCCTAAAGTTGGGCAATCCGGTTATCATTGTAACAAAACTACTAAATAACAGGCCAGGATTTTAGAATTTCCTTGTTAGAACACAGGTGAGTTAATCAATATGACTGATCCTCTGATCAACACACTTGTGTTCTAGCAGGGAAATTCTTAACTCCTGGCCTGTCAGTGGCCACTGAGGGCATGGGTTGAGAACCTCTGATATAGACTACTTTTTTGCATGGTTATATAGTATGGTAACATTATTGTGGTAGCAGGAGGAATACAGATGCCTGATGTAAGCCAGTAAAAGTTTATTTAAAGCGGAACTAACACCGCTAACAAACCTTGTCTTTAATAATTCCCTATCTGGCGACTAGCTGCTTAGTAGCACTAGTCGGCAGAATTATTACCTCTTCAGGAAGAAATTTGAAGTGATCCTCGGCTGACAGGCAGGACGGAGCGCGGACATCTTGCCCTAGTGACGTCTGCGCGCCTGCTCTATCAGTCCCTTCCAGAGCTGAATGGCTCCTAGCAACGCCTCCTACAGCTGTCTGGGACTGACAGAGCAGGCGCACAGACGGCACTAGGGCAAGATGTCCGCGCTCCGTCCTGCCTGTCAGCCGAGGATCACTTCAAATTTCTTCATGAAGAGGTAATAATTCTGGCGACTAGTGCTACTAAGCAGCTAGTTGCCAGATAGGGAATTATTAAAGACAAGGTTTGTTAGTGGTATTAGTTCCGCTTTAATATATAAAAATATTCTAAAATGTTATTTAAGCAAAATAATGTGGGAGAAGCATCCAGCTGGAGAAATTTCCTGTTCCCTCATATCACAACTTAAAATTAATGTGATCGGCATAGATAATACTTAATTTTTCAGTGACAAAATGTCTCCATTGATTTCAGCTAAATATCACTCATTTACACTGCTCAAGCCTTTGTTTTTCCAAACTTCTATTACAGAACTGATGCCTGCCCAACAGCTCACATGCCTTTCCATTTTTCCTCTTTGTTAATGAGCTAATATTAGAGTTAACTTCAGAGTTAAAATTATTTGGATTCTCCAAATCCCAGTTATTATGATTAACAATGATGCAAGTTGGCCCCTGGTTTCCTTGGGTTTGTAAGCCAAATAGTTATTAGTACCCTCAGACTTTTAAAACAAAAAAAAGTATTAGCACCCTAGGGGCTGGATTCTATCGCAGGTGCTAATTTTATCTCTGTGTTTATCTCCAGGTTTCCCCATAGACTTTCATTAGGAGCATTTTTAATAAAACGGGAGGTAACATTTATCTCCTGCAATAGAATCCAGCCCTAGATCTTGTACCCCAAAACAAATTTCAGCACCCTATATACGTTAAGGCAGGTTATCAGTTGTCTAGATCTCGAAAGCCAGAAACAAGACTGAGCCTGCTATGGGCTTGATTCTATTACCCGCAGTAAAACCGGCGTTACATTAAAGGGATAGTAATACTTCGTTTTAACTTTATTTTATTTTGTAGGCATTAAAAAAACATGAAGAATGATATGTCTTATCTCTCAAACCTTTATGGTTTATGAGATATTCACAAGCAAAGTTTCCTCCTCCCGCCCCTTTTACCTATTGTAAGCAATCTCTTCTCAGATGTGGAATGCAGTCTATAGACCAGACAGATAACAGAAGGGGACACTCTTATTCCTATGAAAACAATGAAATGCCTGCCCCCCTTGACAAGCTTTTCAGGTTTTTCCCTTATCTTAATTGAAGATTGTCCCTCTCTGCAGTCTACCTGGGCACCTCCCTTCTGATCTGGCTGAGCAGTGTGACATCAGTAAAAGGGGCGGAGGAGGATACTTTATCATTCAATTACTCTTGAACTACAACTCTGACAGAATTGAAATAACACTCTCCAAAGTCCAAATACTATGATGATTAATTAGAGCTACTTTTATTATGAAACATTACTATCCCTTTAAAAACAAGCAACGTGTATTTTGTAAACGTGTTACGCTGGTATTCTATTGCAGAACCATGGTAAAACAAAAGTGGTGTAAACAGCACATTTCTACTAACTAACTAAATTGGCGCTGTCTGCGTCTATTCAACTACAGCCTAAAAAAAACATGCAATATGTCAAAGTTCAAGGAAAAACTAGTACCAGCAACTGTATCTTGCAAGGCAAAAATGATTTTCAGCACCCTGGATCTTTCCCCTCAAAATCAAGTAACAACATTTTGGATCTTGCAAAACAGAACAACTAAATATATTTACTGTTCATAACACATACTAATTGAATACGAGAGAAAGAGTTTTATTTTGTAATAAAGCATTTTAGCATATCTATACAATTCCCCTCATAAACCTTGTATAGTTTAACTCTTTGAGTGCCAAAGTAGTCCGCAGTATATTGTGAAACAATGCTTTACACACTCCTCTGACACTCAAAGGGTTAACACGGTAAGCTGGAAGATAACAGGTGGGAAGAAAAACAAAAGGGCAATAAGGGGTCAGGAAGGTGATATTGTGGCTAATTAATTTCAATAGCATATTGGGAGTATGCACTGATATATCTTCACCATCATATCCCTGTGAATACACCACCAATCCATTACAATACTAAAACATCGCCATGCCTTCAAGAGGTTTATGATTTTGCTTGACAAAGGCTCATTCACATATGGAAATTCAGTTTAATGAGCCCTTGTATTCATGCACATCCCTGTGGCATTGAAAGGCACAGAATGGCAGAGACAACACCTTTAATGCCACGTTATAGTACAGAATGAGGAAAAATTGTGTACAATCTAACTGGAGTTTGACAGGTGAAATGGTGCAGTCAGCAAAAAGGACAGTAAAAGTTCTGTACAAGAGGTAACAAAAAAACAATCAGACAGATTAAACGTTATGTGTTTGTTTTTTGTTTTTTCAAAACAACCATAAAATTACAGCAAAATGTAAAAGAGGAATTTAAGGCTACAACCATAAAGTTCTTATGTCAAGTTCTTATGTATTTTTACATACTTTTACTTGTACTACGTATACAAAAGCAGAAACGCTGGCTATCGGAGCATCCACATTCACTCAGTGTCAACTCTGTATACTGCTACATAGTGCCTGCATAAAATTAACATTGTACCTGGAGGTCAGAAGGAAGATTTTATGAGCCCCTTTTCTTACATATAAGGTGAGGTGTGCCTATGGTGTAGCTGTTGCTAGATTTCACTGTTTGGGCAACGTTAATTTCAGCAATTTTTGAGAGGGTCATGTTTCCATGGTTGGGGATTATTTCCCTGAAAGGGAACTTTGAGGTGGATGATCTGGATTTGTCTTTCTCTCTTGGTGATTCTTTTAAAGATACTCTTAAGCTGTCATATGTCTCAGATTCCAGTTCTTCTTCCCCTTTAAGAGATGCAAAAAGAAGGCTGACATTTTCTTTCTCACCATTTCCTAGAATGGGTTCTCCTGAAAGAATGGAGGACAGGTAACAAGGAAGATCTCTCACTCATATCTTTTCTCTGCTGAGTCTTTAGCTCAGTTGGCTACCCTACTAGCAGTAGAACCCCCCCCCAATGTCTCACTTTCCAAGAATACAGCTTACTGCTTGCAGATGAAGTGACCCTTAAGGATCAGGTGGATAGGCTCCTGGATTCTCTTTTGAAGGTGAATTTTGTGGTTTCTGTTGTATCTTTATGCCCAATTTTCAATTCTGCTTGAGTGACTAGGGCTATGGCTGTTTAGGGGATCAGATTTTTGAACCCATATATGTAAATGTGCCTAAGGAGGATATTGGTGTGGGTATCTCCAAAATTATTGAAGCTAATTAGTATCTTCCAGAAACGGTTTTTGATGTTGCTACGTTTATTAGAAGGGCTTCCGCATTCTCTGTGGCCATGCATCGTACTGTGTGGCTCAAGATCTTCTCAGCTGACCAGTCTTCTAAGAAGTATTTAGTGTCTCTTTTTGTTCATGGACAAGTAATTGTTTTTTCCAGAGCTGGAGAAGGTTATAAGTCATGCCACTGGAACTAAATGTTTGTTTTTTTCACATAATATGTGAATATTCCCCCCAACGGTATGGATAAGCTCCTAGGGCACCTATTTCTGCAGCTGTTCAGATGTTCCTTACTCGAAAACCCAAATAGGCCTGAACAGGTAAAAACCCTGTCTAGAAGGCCAAAACCAACAAGCCCACTTCACTCACATGGTCTGGTCTACTTCAGTCAATAGGAGGTAATTTATTCCTTTTTCACAGAGTGTGGGTCTTTATTGTGGTGGATTAGTGGGATTTGGGTGTAAGTTTAGAAGGGTACTGCTTAGACTTCAAGTCCCTTCCTCCCTGTTGTTTCTTCTTGTCCAGAATTAGTCATGATCCAGTGTTTTTAGATGCAGTCTCTTCTCTGATAGATATACAGCTCTTGGTACTTGTTCCTTCTAAGGAAAGGTTCAGAGGATTCTATTCCAACCTTTAGTTTCCAAAAAAAGATGGTGAATGCTTTTCTATTCTGGATGTGAAGCTTCTCAACTTTGTGTTCTTGCACCCTAGTTCAAGATAGATTCATTGTACTCTGTCATTGTTCCTATGTATCCAGGGGTGGTTTTGGTTTTCCTGTATATAAAGAACACTTACCTGCATATTTCTTTCCATGCAGGTCATTAGCATTTCCTGAGGTTTGTGTTTTAAGTCTGTTATATTTAGCTTATTGTGTCCTCCACTTCATGGGCCTTTGCAAAGGTCATGACAGTCCTCCTTGTTGCTCATATCCACTCTCTAGGGCTCTCCTTGACTCCCTAGCTGGATGATCTTTTCCTAATGGCTCTGTCAGAGGAGACTCTGCACCTTCAAATTCAGACTTACATAGCGGTTCTGGAACAACAAAGCTGGGTTCTCAATTTCAAGAAATCTTCTTTAGTCCATCTCAGGTTCTTTTCTTTCTCAGTATAAGATTCAAAACTCTTCTGGGGAGGGTCTTACTACCAGAAGACAAGACCTTGCTAAATGTCTCAGGTCCTATGTGTCCCATCCGTGACAGTATGGGAGTATATGAGCATGATGGCGTTATCTGGTCTCTGTCCTAGAGGCAGTTCCATTTGCACAATTCCATATTCAGGAGCTGCACCTGGAATTTCACAGGAATTTGTCCAGTCATCAGTGTTATCACTCTTGTGCCATGTCCCTGTCCAACTGGTCAATGACTGACCTTCACTGGTAGCTGCAGAGGTCCCATCTTTTACTGGGATGGCCATTAGTAATTGCCTGATAGTAATGAAGGATGCCAGACTGACAGGCCGGGATGTGACCTTGGGCCCTCAGATGTCTCCAGGTCTTTGGACCATAGATGAGAGTCTTCTGTACATCAACGTTCTGGGGTTTCTCAGTGATCTGACTAGCTCTGTGGCATTGGCTCAGTCCCTCCTGGGATCTTCAGTGCAGATCCAGTCTGAAAATGTAACAGAAGTGGCCTACATCATCAAATGCCAGGAAGGTAACATAAGTGTGGCCTCATGGTCAGGGTGAGGGTGATTCTCACATGGGTGGAGGTTTACATGCCATTTCTCTCTTTGCAAGTACTCTCTTGCTGAACTACATTACTGCACACTTACAAAACTATAAAACTATTTAAATAACTACCAATATACTTAACTAGCACATCAGCTGCAATAAGTTTACTTACAAAGCTCAACGTTTCGGTCATCAAAACTGTGTCACGAATTGTAGCACCCAGGCAGTCATCCCACCAAGCGTGAGTACTCCTTACATATTTATATATATATATATATATGTAAAATAAACAAAATAAGTATCTTGTAATACCTTTTTTATTGGACTAACAGAAAATAACAAACAAAATAAGTATCTTGTAATACCTTTTTTATTGGACTAAGAATTTTGGATTGACAAGCTTTCGAGAGAACCTCCCTTTCTCAAGTCTAAAGCATTTCTGAGTGAAAGGACAGATAATTCACAGTGATACATGCAATTCAAAGTTTAGCTATGTTTTGGGTTAAGAAAACATGACTGCAGATAAGACAAGAAAATCTACACTCTTCTTGCAGAGGGTCGTAAATACCTTTTGTAAGGATTGTGGGGGGGAGAGAGAAAAAAAAATGCAGGAGATGGTAATGGAGTGGGGAGAATTAAAAAAGTTTGCAAATGTTAAGAATGCTAGAATTTCCATCCAACAATCCATTATGTGCATGCAGGCCTATATGCAACATGCGCCCATATGTGTACATACATACACACACACACACACACACACAAATATATATATATATATATATATATATATATATATACATATACACACATACAAATATATATATATATATATATATATATATATATACACACACACACATATATACATATACACACAAACACACAAATATATATACATATACACACAGAAATATACACACATATACACATACATACATATATATACACACACATATATATATATATATATATATATATATGTATATACACACACATATACATAAACACACACACATATACATAAACACACACACATATATATAAATATATACATACACACACACATATATATATATATATATATATATATATATATATATATATACACATACCTACACACACATACATCTATACATACACATACAATGTGTCTATTTACCCACATAGCTAAACTTTGAATTGCATGTATCACTGTGAATTCTGTGTCCTTTTTCTCAGAAATGCTTTAGACTTGAGAAAGCGAGGTTCTCCCGAAAGCTTGTCAATCCAAAATTCTGTTAGTCCAATAAAAAAGGTATTACAAGATACTTATTTTGTTTGTTATTTTACATCTGCATCACTGGACTAATACGGCTACAATCTCCACTATATATATATATTTATAAGAATTTTGAGTTAGAACTGTCTAATCGCTTCAGTGTGCTGCAAGACCTTCCAGATACAGACATTTTAACCCACAATTAAAAAGTTATTGAGACTATCGTAGACACTGCCCGTGCTATTGCACCTACTGTAAACCAAGAAAAACCAACCTGAATATCAAAATAAACAGTTGCCATGATACACAAGTGATAAGAAATTAATCAAAATGGTAATATTAGAAACAGGGTAGCTCATAAAAGAAAAAACACAGAAGTTCAATGTTGAGCTCATGAAAAGGACTGAAAGAAATTCAAGGGCTAAAGAAAGCAAAACGAAAGATGGCTAGACATAGGAGCCAAATGCTTGCGTTAAAGCTTGAAGATGGTACAACAGCAAAAGCTCAACAACAAATACTAAAATTAGTAGAATAATTTTATTCAAATATTTATATGATGCACAACAACTAAATGCAGTGCTAGGGGATGAAGCTGTGTCAGAGGTTTTAGTAGAAGAAGTGGAAGCTGCAATTAAATCCATGAAAAACGGGAAATCAGCTAGACCTGATAAAGTCACTACTGAAATGTTGAAAGCTAGAGGTCAATCTTTATTCAAAGCCATAGGTAAACTATTTTCAAACTGTCTATTACTCAGCAAAGTGCCTGAAACATGGAAAAATCCAGAAGTCATCCTACTGCACAAAAAAAGGTGATGAGGCAAATGTAAAAAACTACCAGATAATAAGCTTATTGTCAGTGATCTGCAGGATTTAGTATGGCACTATCAAGAAGAATGGACACAATACTTAACACGGCACAACCTAGAGAGCAAGCAGGCTTCAGGAGCTGTTTCAGTAAAATGGACAATATCGAGATACAAGTTATAGAGCGATACAACTTTCCATTATGCATAGCTTTCATTGACTATGAAAAGGGGTTGGAGTAAGTGAAAATACTTAATGCTCTGATCAACTAAGGAATAGACTGAGCTTACATCAATATCCTCCAATCTATACATGAAAATGCAACTGCATCAATACAGGTCAACAACGATAAAGACATTTTCCGCAAACTAAATTGGGACAATAAAAGGACTTACGATCAATGTATACTACTTACATCACGTACGTTTTGTAGATAATATCATACTCTTTGCAAGAACTCATTGAAGAACTATAACATTAAAGAAAACATTTTGGTGCGAATATGAATATCAACAAAACACAAGTCATGTTTAACAAATTTTCCACACCAAGGAAAATCCTAGTAGATGGACAAGATTTAGAAGAAGTTGACAAATTTGTATACCTTGTACAGGAAATGTCAACAGATAGCAACGCCATGATGGAAATTGAGCGACAGCTAAACCTGGGATAGCAAATATTTGGAAAACTTTGTAGAACAGTCTTTAAGACAAATTTACCACTCTGCCTCAAAAGAAAGGTTTTTGACTAATGTGTTCTCCCAGTCCTTACGCATGACTGTGAAACATGGACACTGAATTACAAAGCCAAAAACTTATGGTTACACAGAGAATTATAGATCTGAGAATTCGAAACATTACAAAAAGAGACCAAAAACATGAAAATTGATTAATCAGCAAAGAAAGGTCTATGACATAACTGAAAGAGTAAAGCTCCGGAAATGGAAATGGGTAGGACACATAGCAAGAAGACCTGGTAGTAGATGGACAAAACAGATTTTGGAATGTATTATAAATATTAAATATATATGAATGGTTTCTGTCTTTTGGCTGTTTTCTCTTCTTTTTTGAGGAAAGGACAAAGGATAAAGAAAAGATAACAAATAGATGGTGTACATGTGCATCAGTTACCAAACCATACTCTGGGAGCACATCCCAGATGTCTCAGATCCACCATATACCACAAATGTTGAACTGTCTCAATTAAGAAATATTTATTGCTTTCTGTAATGGCACACATTCAGAAATGTTATATAAAGTGGGAGTCAAGCAATATAGTTAGAATGTTTTCCTTATACCTTTTAATGAGGACTAAGAGAAGATCCTGCTCAATGCATGCTATCATATAATTCAACAGCTGGTTCATGTCTATGTTGCTTTTGATGTAAGAATCATCAGCCATGCTCTTTATTTTTTCTGTATTAAATATATGGAAATATCTCAATGTTACTTGTACTATCAGAACTAACCAGCATTGTGATCTTCCCAAACGGCTTCATGAGCTCACATTATCTGTTATTCACCAGGAGAGAAAAGGCCCCCTCCAAAGCCTTTAAATTAAGCATTTTATATTCAATAATTACCTTGTTCTGCTCATACAAATGTTCCAACATATATAATGTGGAATCACACCTGACAGGGACCTCCATTTTATCCTGGTGATTGACAGGGTTTTTGATATAGCAAGGTATGTAATGCATTGTTCGCTCAATAGGAGGGGCTAGAATATGAGTGATTAAGATTCTGATAGGAATAGAATAACAATTAGATTTAGGATGTGGTGAAGCAGGTAACGTGCACAATTTCTGCCATTGTAGCAATTATTATTTTGTGCAGATGTGGGTAGACTTGTTAGTTTCAGAATTAAATGTGATTACTCATATTTCATCAGGCTTTTACAGCGGAACTAGCACCCCACAAAAAGTTCCCTCCAAAGAATTACCCATCTGGTGACTATCTGCTCAATAGTACTAGTCGCTAGAATTATTACCCCCTCTTTGCATAGTGAAGTCAGTCCCAGTCTGCTCTAGGAGGTGTTGCAAGGTACCATATGGTACCAGCAGGGACTGACAGCGCAAGAGCGCAGACATCACTATGCAAAGATGTCTGCGCTGTTCATTGCTGTCAGACTGGGAGCAGCAGAATTTCGCTACAAGGAGGTAATAATTCTGGCAACTAGTACTTTTGAGCAGCTAGTCTCCAGATGGGTAATTCTTCTGGGGAAACTTTTTGTGGGGTGGTAGTTCCGCTTTAAGTATTAAATTAGAAGTTTATTTCTTCAAGTAGTTTGGGGGTGAGCTGAATGCAGTCATATATGGATGGCCAAGAAATATTGGTTATGAGTGATAGCATATGTGTACATAAGAATGTGAAAAGTCTAATTTGGAGTTTATTCGTCACTACTGGGCCCTATGTTGGAACTGAGATGCATTCAGAGTGGTGGTACTGATGGTAACCTGTTGTAAGCATACACAAGTGACATACTTCTTAGTGTGTGTTTGGGACAGTATAGTTTCTCTTTAAGTTAGCAATTGATGCTACACATTTCAGTTTTATTTGCATCTCTTGAATGCTTCTTATGGATTACATATGTATTTATTTTCTTATCCCAAATCAGTTTCCTTTATTTAAAGGAATAGTATTGTTTCACAAAAAACGCAGCTGTGATTAATAGTATTTGCTCTGTGGAGAGCATTATTTCAATATTGTCCAAGTTGTAGTTCAAGAGTAATTGATTGATAAAATGTCCCCCTCCCGCACCTTTTACTGATGTAACACTGTTCACCTCAGTGCAGCAAGACTGTCTGGATGGATCACAGTGAGGGAAAACCTTCAGTGAGCATAAGGAAAAACTGGGCTGTCCGGTCAAGCGACCAGATTCCACATTTGAGGGGAGGCGTCTTACAGTAGGTAAAAGTGGCGGGAGGGGGATACTTTATTATTCAATTACACTTGAACTACATCTCGGACAGTACTGAAATACTGCTCTACATGTCCCAAATACAATGAAGATAAATCTTCATGCTTTTCTGTGAAACATTACTATACCTTTAATCCATCATCTTCCTGCACTGATTAAGAGAATTTTTGCCTTATGAATCAATATTTTTTCTTTTAACAGATGGCACAAATCAAAGCTAATAACTCTAAAGTGTCTTCAAATATGTTATCAAAAAAGTCTGCCAAGAGGACAAACTAGGTTTCAGACTGACCTCTATGCACATGATAACTGCCATCAATATAAACCAGAGCAAAATCGCAAACAGGTCAAGAATGCTGTGCAAGAAATGATATGTCAGCTGACCCAGCCAAGTATTTATACTGTACACTTTAAAACTCTATTCAGGTAATTTGGCAACTACGGGTATGACAGCTGTGTGTGTATTATTGCTTCTTCAGCAGAGAGTTTGTATTTGTTGGAAATGGAAAATTATTTATTATCTGCAAACTCCAGTTTTATTTTATTTGTTGCAGTATATTTAGAAGAGTGTTTGAGGCATGTATACTAAAACTAAATTTTGTATAACCCTTGGATGCTGTAGAGGTCTTCAATGTATTGAAATGCATTAAACATTATCAATATATTGGAATTATTAGGTTACCCCAAGGTGTGGAAAAGTACAACATACAAAGATTAGGAGTAAAAAGAAGAAAAATGAATTGAATTAAATGAAAGAAAATAAAGATTTGTATCGTTATCTCCCTCATACCCAACTGAAAGAGTCAAAAGACTTCATATGAACATGGCCGGATCCCGTTAGCCACTATTAAATGGCAACTCCTCGACAGATCCCCATACAAATTACCTCCTATAATTTACCCATAGCAGTAAAACAAGCAATGCCGGGAGAACATATTACTGACCCTGTGAATCATCAAGCATCCACTAGTCCCTGGGCATCCCTGATCATCCCTGATCTACTTGTTCCCAATAGAGAAGCACAATCAGATTCTATATGGACTATAGCCAGCTAAATGGTCACACTCATAAAAATACCATTGATAGACCCGGAGTCCAACACATGGAAAAGTAATCCCCCTAGTCATTTGGCTGCCTCTTAAGTGTCATACTAAAGTTTAGAACAGCAAGGGTGAGATAATAATGGAGTTCATAATTAAATCTGTGCATCCCTCCCCCCTAAGGCTGGCATCCACATCAAGGTCCTAGTCTGATTTTTCTTCATTAAGTATATCAGGAATTGGGCTAAGACACTGAAGTTAAGAACAGAACACATTTACAGAAGTAATTTAGTTATGATTAAAAGGGTTCTACCAGACACAAGGAGCTACTGTGTCACATGCTCAGTCTTATCTGCCAAGGATGACATTTGTAGTGCCTAAATGGCACTATTCCAAGGTTTCTAGTTGTGGCAGTCCCACTTTACCCCATAGAGGCGTGTCAGGATGCTCTGCTGTATGTCCCACTGCCATTTTCAACTCCGCCATGCAACAAATAAGGCGGGCGACAGTAGTGTTGGCATCCTACTTACTTGTGGTCAAACCATAAATGCATGGCATAGGTCTGTTCCCGGCCACAGCAGATCCCCCTCTGATTGGACAAAGGAATGGAATTTAAAGGGGTCAAGGTACGCCACCCCATATTGATACTGCGCAGCCAGATAATACAATCTAAAATCAGGTACGGCAATTCCGCCCATGTCTTTTTTCCTTGTTAATTTCCGTAATTGAATTCTCGAGCGGCGCCCCCCCCCCCCCCCGATTCAGGGGAAGGTTCAACCAGGAAGCCATTTTATTCCTAAAAGTATTAATAAGAGGTATTAAATTAGCTTCAATAAAACAATAAGGAGATGCTGCAATCATTACTCCCAGATAGTGACACTTGTCCACCTATTTCATTTGCGTGTTCGCTACAGATACATCCGGATCCAGTCCGTCAACCGTCAACAAGGAGGACTTTTCCCAGTTAATCTTTAATCTCTAAAAAGCCCCAAAAGTGTCAATAAGACAAAGTACAGTGGATAGAGAATCATTACAGTCACCCAGGAACAAGAGAAGGTCATCTGCATATAGCGCAATTTTCTCTTCCCTATCACCAAGTTGCCAACCTACAATATCTCCACTTCGCCGGATTATGGAGGCCAGCGGTTCAATGGTCAAAGCAAATAGGCCAGGCGAGAGAGGTCACTTCTTCCTCATACCTCTATGTAGGAAGAAGTCCTCAGATCCTGAGCCCCCAGCAGACACCCTAGCCATAGGTGAAGTATACAATAATCTAATCCATTCTATTAACGTGGGCCCAAACCCAAACTTACAAAGCACTCCCCACAGATAATTCCATTCCACAGAGTCAAATGCCTTTGAAGTGTCAAGAGACGCCAGTACCTATTACCTGAGTTGTCATGCATAAGCTGCAGATGAAGATAAAGTCTCCTTAAGTTATGAGAGGTAGAACGCCCTGGGATAAATACTGACTGATCCCTGTGTATTAAGGCCGAAATTACTATATTAAGCCGAGCAGCTAGAATCTTAGCCAAAATCTTTATATCACTAGTGAACAATGATATGGGGCGATAAGATTCACAGAATCTCAGGTCCTTACCCGTCTTAGGTAGGACAATAATTGTAGCCTCACTAAGGAAGTTTGGAAGAGTCCCCCTATCAAGAGCATCATAGAAAGTGTTAAGCAGGTGGGGCCCCAGAATGTCAATAAAAGAACGATGCCACTCCGCCGTAAGTCCGTCCCTACCTGGAGATTTACCCAATGACAAGGCCTAAACAGCCTCAACCACTTCTCTCAACATAATCGGCAAATCTAGCATATTTCTAGAATCTTGAGACAGAATGGGAAGTTTGCAGTCCTCTAAATATTGAGTTATCTGGGCCTCAGTTTTATCCGTTTTGGATTCATACAACTGGTTATAGAAGGAGGCAAAGCGAGAAAGGACTGCAGTCGGATCTGAGACCAAGGAACCCAAATTATCAAAAACAGCTGACATTACTGAGGGTCCCCTATGTCCCTTAACCAGTTGAGCCATCAATCTGCCCACCCTGTCACCATTTTCAAAAATGTTATGAGGCTGATAAAAGACCTGATTAGCATTAAGCTTGGTTACCTTAACGGAGAGCTTGGAGCATGCAATAGTAAATTTAGCATAGGATTCTGAATCGCCCTGCGTGGACAAAATCCTTTCAGCCTCAACTGCCTCACTCTCCAGCCGCACAACTTCCTGCCTCCTACTTTCCTATAGGTTGCAATATCTGCTATAAAGGAACCCCTCGCCACTGCCTTAGCCGCGTCTCACACTACCCCCGAGGGTGCCGAGGCTACATTTGTGTCAAAATAAGATTGTAAGGTGCTTGAATGTGCCTGTTTAATAAGATCTATTGCCAACCAAAATGGATTAAGCTTCCATTCTAGTCGAGTCACCGTAACACCCATTAAGCAAGTCAACATCAGGGAAGAGTGGTCCTATGCCACCCTCGGTAAAAACTCACACTCCTTCATGATAGTCCTAACGGAGGCGGAGACAAATGCATAGTCAAGTCTGGATAAGGTTTTGTGAGTAGCAGAGTGGCACGAGTACCCTCTGATGTCTGAGGGAAACAGTCTCCAGGCATCCATCTAAGTCATGTCATCAATAAACAACCTGAACTGACCAGTATGTGTTGGACTATCTCTAGTTAAGCCACCCCTTCTGTCCAAGTCAGCATCCATAACCATGTTAAAGTCTCCCATACAGAGAATATTATGATTAGGTTTTTCTGAAATATACGATAGAGCCTCCTTAAGAACCAGGCTATTGAAAGGGGGAGGAATATATACATTGAGGAGGACGAACAGAGCTCCATGCAACCTACAGGTCAGAAATATGTATCTACCCCTGGGGTCAGTATTAAGATTTATAAATTCAAATTTTACCCGTTTGGATATTAACAAGGTCATCCCCCTAGCGTATAATGTGTGTGTAGATTGATAAAGGGATTGTAACCAGTACCCATTCAGTGATCTAATTTTCCCGTACAATAAATGAGTTTCCCGCACCATGACTACATCAGGATCCTTCTTTCTAATGTGATTCAGGATCAAAGATCTAACCCAGTGTTTTTTTTTTACATTAGCAGTGTCCTCTAGTGATCAAATTCTAATTAGCTATCCAGTTACATTCTAACTGAGAGGAAAGTCAGTGACTTACAATTCTCCATAGAATGTGATAGAAACTGCCAAGTCACTTCCTGTCAGTTAGAACAATCAGGAAGTAAACACAGTAAATTCTCTTCCTGATTATTTGAACTGTTATAACATTTGAATAAAACAACTGACAGCAGTGGGGGTGCCCTTGTTTTACTCAGTAGAAAAAGCTCTATAATATATAGGTTTTCTTAAAAAAAGTTTACTACTCATTTAAGTCCATAATTTTATAATGAGTTGAGGAAGAGAAATGGTGGAAAATCATACACTTTCTGAAACTTTACTCTTGCAATGAGTTGGGATATCTTTACCATTCTTGGGGCTAAAGAAATGACCTGTTGTTAGTAATTAGGTAAGCACTGCACACAGCACCCAGGCAACTAAGTTACATTTGGCTGGCAGGATGCAGTTCACTGACTGAAAGCACAGGTACAACCTAAAATACCAATTTCATTTACATGAAGTTGAAGCAATCTCATTTAATTACCCTAGACACATACAAATGATTGTGTCTCAGTGCTTAATTCTAGTTCACTGTAGCGTAAACCAATTTCAATAAAACTGTGTGTGCCCGGGGAAACAAATACTTTAGTCTTTATACATTTGTTTGTGAGTCTTAAGTTTTCAGAAGCCAACAATAAATCAACAGCACCCAGAGAAACAATCCATCATGTTAAATAGTGGCAGAAAGGTAAGAACTAGCACAATTTAAAAGTGGATAAGGAAGCTTTGCTTCAATGTAATTACTATAATTAAGACTTCATAAATATTGTGCAAATGAGACTGTCAAAACTGATGACTGTAAAGAGGTTTTAGTGCTCCTTTGCAGGAGTAAAGTGAACACATTACTGATCAAGTTAAAAAGAACATTTTAGGAATTTTACTGTGAATTTGCATGATGTTTTGGAAATCTCTCAGCATTCAAGGGCTTAAAAGGTGTTTTACTAAGTCTATTCCAATCTCAGGGCTGCAATGTTTGTATCAGCTGTTTGGGGGGGGGGGGTAAAAAATATAACCTCTCAGCTGCAAAAGAACTTTGAAATATGTGGCTCTCAAACTTAAATTTCACGGTTGTGTGGTCATTCTCCATTGATATGGAGTGTTGTGCTTTAAAGTGTAATACAGAGGTACCAGAAATATTAAATATCTTGTGATATCCCTTAGGAATAGATCTTTGGAAATCACTTGCTCTGATTGGTCTGTTGAGTAGACATGAGCTGCCCATCCTCCCAGACATTATTCCTCTCCCGCCCCTTTCATTTACACCTCCTTGTCTTCCTTTCCTTTTCTCACTTTTCTCTCTATATACCTCTTCTTATACATACCCAAGACATTTACACATAGAATGGACTTTGTTGACCCATAGGAACTTCATAGGTAGCTTATCAACAGTTGAGATTTCTAGGTCATGGTATGTCGATCATGGCTTTTGTCTACTGCTTATACTACACCACTGATAAGCTCTTCACTTTGTTATGTTTTATCAATATTGTACTGAATTTCTCTTAAAGGGATACTAATGTTTCGTAATAAAAGCAGCTCTAATTAATCTTCATAGTATTTGCACTTTGGAGAGTGTTATTTCAATTCTGTCAGAGTTGTAGTTCAAGAGTAATTCAATGACAAAGTATCCCCCTCCCGCCCCTTTTACTGATGTAACACTGCTCAGCCAGAGCAGAAGGGATGTGCCCAGGTAGACTGCAGAGAGGGACAATCTTCAATTAAGATAAGGGAAAACGCTGAAAAACTTGTCAAGGGGGGCAGGGCTTTCATTGTTCTCATAGGAAGAAGATTGTCCCCCTCTGTTATCTGTCTGGTCTATGGACTGGATTCCACATCTGAGAAGAGATGGCTTACACTAGGGAAAAGGGGCGGGAGGGGAAACTTTGCTTGTGAAGATCTCTCAAACCATAAAGGTTTGAGAGATAAGACTTATATTGTTCATGTTTTTTTAATGCCTACAATATAAAATAAAGACTAAACGAAGTATTACTATCCCTTTAATACTCTGATTGTTCATTTTAGACGATTCCACTCGAATGTAATTCACTTGTAAATTTCATGTCTTGATATGCTGTTATTTCATGTTTTTACTACTCTGTAATTGTAATTCTCTATTTCTAATAAACTCTATAAAAAATAACATAAAAGAAAAATACAAAGGGGCTATAGAGACTTCTATTGTAAGGGACCAAAATTGTCTTATACAATGCAGTGTCGGTCCCCTTGGGGCAGCTTAATTGGAAATGGCTCCAATGGGCTATATATATCTGACCTGTAGATTGTCATTTCGCTAATAAATATTTCTTTAGAGAAGTCCCACTGGTGCTGCCCCATGCTTTGAACTTTATATATATATATATATATATATATATATATATATATATATATATATATATATATATATATATACATATTGTTTTTCTCTGGATTAACAGGGGAGATGGATGTGTGCCTTTTTTCAGTCTATGTTACATTCTACTATGTCACTGTGTTGCATGTTACTGTGTTACTATGTTGCATTACAGGTTATACATTCATGCAAATTCCTTTTAAATTTGTACTCCACTGGAGGTGAAACATAACATCAGTGTCTGAGTAAATTATTATTTATATTCCAGTAGAGATGTCTCTTTGTAGTTGGCCAAGTGGTAAAATATTTATTTCCATTTTGGTATGTGAATAGCTCCAGTAAATTTTGTGTGTAGAGAGACTGTAACTGCAGACAAAGATGGCTTAGTATATAGAATGTATGTGTTAACCCTCTGAGTGCCATGTATACAACCCATTACTTAGCAATACATTGTGCACTCAACTGGCACCCAAAGGGCCCAAAATATGTTTAATGTGACAGAAATACCATATCATGGTTTTGAAAACAGTTCAGAATGTTAAACTTGGCTATCAATGTATGTTCTTTCTGTCTCTCTGTGTCTGAATGTTTCTCATCAGTACAGTCACCCTGATATATTTAACTCTGTTAACAGTTTTGCATCCACTGGGATGTCTCTTTTCTTGTTCACACTGGACCTATGGGAATTCATCTATTTTCTCAGAGGTTGTCCGGTCTCACAGGCAAGAATGTGATACAAATGTGTGCAAAGGTTCCATATCTATTTTGTACGCATGGAAGAGTATAATTTTCAATTGCATTCTTAACGGTGCTTTTTACTAACAGTCATTTCAGGTTGCGGGTTGCTTATAGTAGAAGAGGAGATGTTTTGAGAATATCCATTTTAATCTGCCATTATTGTTTGGGGATCTTTTGAAATTTTGCACAGTACTTAAAGTTTGGGGCTGTAGGTAACTATAACCATCTGAGTGCCCAAAAGTTATCCAACTCAGTCCAAATGATTAGTATATCATCTATGTAGCTGAGGTAGACCAGAGGCTTTATTTGGAATATGGACAATTTCTCCATGAATAGGTAGCATATTGTGGTGCCATTTGTGTTACCATGGCAGCTCCTGTCTTGTGTATGTATAGTTCTTCCCCAAAAATGAAATAATTATGGGTATGGGTAAGCCCTCTTTCTTTAGGAATGATTTTCAAGTAGAGGGATTCCACATCCATAGTGACTAGACTGGTTTCACTAGATATTGATTGTGTCCTGTATGTAAAAGGATTTTCTTTTTTTTACCAGTGGTTCAGAATACTCTTTCCATACAGTGATAGATATTTTATGTGAGTATGCCAGTTCCCGGTATTAATGGTCCTCCAGGATTTCCTTCCTTGTGTTTTTTAGGAAGCTTATAGAAGCATCACACCCATAGGTCTTCCAGATTGAGGTCTTCAAGGTGGACTCTACTGTCACAGGGTGACTTTGGAATAACGACACTGTCAAGTACAGATACAGTAAAATAAATATCTTTATTGAGAAATAGAACAGCATAAAATAGATAGTACTTCCCCAACCCTCACTGGACCTGGTGTAAGGACAGTGTCTGGGCACTTCCCCAACCCTCACAAGGCAGGTAAGGGTCAAGCACAGGATCACCCGACTGCAAGGAGGTAAATACCACTCTGACTGAAGGCAAAAACTAGTAGCAGGTATGGTAGTAGCTACTAGTACAGGAGCAGGTGTAAAGCCCCTGAGAACAGAGGGAAATACCTCAAATGTGTTAGGGTGGTTGAGCTCAGAGACAGAATTCCCTAGAGTGCTAGGGTAAACCAGCAGGCAGCAGTGAATAGGAATCCCTAGAATGCTAGGGTAACCGAAAAGGCAGTGGTGACTGATATACCCTAGAGCGCTAGGGTAACTGAACAGGCAGTGTTGCCTGAGACTCCCTAGAATGCTAGGGTAGCCGAACAGGCAGTGGTGACTGAGACTCCCTAGAATGCTAGGGTAGCCGAACAGACAGCGGTGACTGCGAGGCCATAGCACGATAGGATACCCAGTGACGAGAGTGGAGAAAGAGAGAATGCACGGACTGACACAAACTGAGCACCGTTCGAATGAAGGAGTGCAAGCGGACACAGTAGGCCATGGGTAATAAGGATCGAAGTCAACCAGAGCCGGGTCAGTACGGAGCAGGTAGTCAGCCAGAGCCAGGAGTAAAACCGGAGCAGGTAATCAGCCAGAACCAGGAGTCAAACCAGAGCGGGTAGTCAACCGAGCCAGGAGTCAAACCGAGTGGGTAGCAGTCAGGGATCAAACAGAGCCAAAGTCAAAACAAGCCAGGAGTCATACACAGGAATCGAGCATTGGAATCACAAGAGCTATAGTGCACAGGTACACCATGAAAGGGCAAATGGGTAAAGGTAGGCTGAGGCTATAAGGGCTAGCAAGTAGGTGGAGACTCACTCTGGCAATTAGTGATGGCCAATAAGAATAGTGAATGTGCTCCAGCGCGACAACCAGGAAGTACAGAAATGTCGCCTGCAAGCACAGCGTCGCTAACGGCAATCACGGGGACCGTGATATCTACTCTCTAATGTTAGTAGGGAGTTTTTTCATGATTTTTAGCTCTTTTGTGTTGTTAGGTGTAGGATATTCTTGTAGTATGCTGTAGTGTCTTTAATCCATAATTTGCCTGTGTTCCTCTTTTGTATAGTCAGCTGAGTTCATAATCACTACTGTGCCATCTTTGTTTGCCAGCTTAATGATTATGTTTTTGTTGTCCTCTAATGACTGCATTGCTTTTAGTTCCTTAGTAGTTAGGTTGTGTGCCAGTTTGTATTGTTTGCTAATTATTGCTGATGTGCACATTTTTTTGTAAGTGAATAGTAGTGGTGATTTAGTTCTGCGGTTCGGGATAATTCACAGGTTTTTTGGTTTTTTTTGCACTATAAAAAATCCCTGCCTTTGTTTTAGTGAAAAGCACCTTTCCTCTAGTCTTAATGGATAACATCTCTTTCTTTTCTCAGCTCTTTAAGTAAATAGCTCCTTGGAGAGTTCTTTGTATTGACCTCAAATATATTTGTAAATGGTAATCATATCACCCCTTACACATCTCTGCTCTAATTTAAACAATCCCAGTTTTTCTAGTTTATCTTTATAAATACTCAATATTAGTGATGATCGAGCACCCCAATGCTCGGGTGTTCGGGTGCTCTGACCGAGCGCCCCCAGAGGCTCGAGTGCTCGGCCGAGCACCCGAGCCCCATTGAAGTCAATGGGAGGACTCGAGCATTACACCAGGCACCCCCTGCTCTGATGAGGGGAGGGTGCCTGGTCCATAGGAAAAGGGCAGAAAATGATGGAAACACCACAGAAATGGTTCAGGGACAGCATAGGGAGGATGTCTGGATGCATCTTGGACTCCAACATCGCTGCTGGGAACGATGTTTCGCCCGTAGTACGCCATTTTTACAGACTGACCGTAAAACACACAAAAAGGAAGATAAAAACGACTTTAGGCAAAAAATTGTTACCAAACAGTATTTGCTGTATATTTACTTGTATATCATCTGCAAATTCTGCAAAAAATTTCATCGATTTTTCTGAACTGGGGCCATGATTAAGAGGGAAACGTGCACAGAGGCAAATTCTCCCAAAAATGTCCTCGATTTTTCTGAACTGGGGCCATGATTAAGAGGGAAACGTGCGCAGAGGCAAATTCTCCCAAAAATTTCCTCGATTTTTCTGAACTGGGGCCATGATTAAGAGGGAAACGTGCGCTGAGCCGACCATCTAAAACATTATGGGTGAGGGTCTGCTGCGGAGCTGACCATCCTAAACATTATATGCGAAGGCCCGCTAGTGAGCTGAGGCTATAAAACATTATATGAGAGGGCCCGCTAGAGAGCTGACCCAATAAAACATTATATGAGAAGGCCCGCTGGTGAGCTGACCTATACAAAAATTGTCAAACAGGGCCCGCTGGTGAGCTGGCCCTATATAAAAATTATATCACAGGGCCCGCTGGTGAGCTGGCCCTATATAAAAATTATATCACTGGGCCCGCTGGTGAGCTGGCCCTATATAAAAATTATATCACAGGGTATATGGAAGAGAGTCAACCATATACCCGTTTTTTGGGTGGAAGGGGTGAATGGGAATACAGAGTATTCCCATCATTGTAAATAACATATATAAAGTGACTTTATGTTCCCCCGGGGCTTTCCTCCAGTGGAGTGGAGAAGTCAGGGGAAATCCAGGCCTTGTTCATTTTTATAAGTGTCAACCTATCAGCATTTTCGGTGGAAAGGCGGATACGCTTATCTGTTATGATGCCACCAGCAGCACTAAATACCCGCTCAGACAGAACACTGGCGGCAGGGCAGGCCAGCACCTCCAAGGCGTAGAGTGCCAGTTCATACCACGTGTCCAGCTTGGACACCCAGTAGTTGTAAGGCACAGAGGGATCATTGAGGACGCTGACACGGTCTGCTACGTACTCCTTCACCATCTTCCAAAACTTTTCCCTCCTTGTGACACTAGGCTGCGCATCAGGGTGAGGGTGCTGGCGGGGTGTCATGAAGGTGTCCCACGCCTTGGAGAGTGTTGCCCTGCCTTTGTCGGAACTGCTGTGTGCTCCCCTTTTCTCCCCTTCTCGGTTGGCCAAGGTAGCACGTACTCTGCCGCCAGCGTTGTCAGATGGAAAATTTTGGAGCAATTTTTCGACAAGAACCTTCTGGTATTGCACCATTTTGCTTGTCCTCTCCACCGGAGGAATGAGAGATGAGAAATTCTCTTTGTAGCGGGGGTCCAGAAGGGTGAACACCCAGTAATCCGTGTTGTCTAAAATGCGTGTAACGCGTGGGTCACGGGAAAGGCAGCCTAACATAAAGTCAGCCATGTGTGCCAGAGTACCAACAGGCAAGATTTCGCTGTCCTCAACAGGAGAATGACTCTCAATCTCCTCATCCTCTTCCTCCTCTTCTGCCCACCCACGCTGAAGAGATGGAACTAAAGTTCCATGGCTACCCTCTGTAGCGGAGGCAACCGTGTCTTCCTCCTCCTCCTCCTCCTCCTCCGCCTCCTCCAATTGTCGCTGAGAAGACGAAGTGAGGATGCTCTGGCTATCACCTTGTGTAAGCTCTTCCTCCCGCATTTCCACCTCTTCCACATGCAAAGCGTCGGTTTTAATTGTGAGCAGCGAGCGTTTCAGTAGACACAGAAGTGGGATGGTTACACTGATAATAGCGTTATCGCTGCTCACCATCTGTGTCGATTCCTCAAAATTGCGTAAAACCTCACAGAGGTCTGACATCCATTCCCACTCCTCACTTCTGATTACAGGAAGTTGAACGGAGAGGCGACGACCGTGTAACAGCTGGTACTCCACTACTGCCCTCTGCTGCTCACAAAGCCGGGCCAACATGTGGAAGGTGGAGTTCCAGCGCGTGCTCACGTCACACAGCAGCCGGTGAGCTGGCAATTGTAAGCGCTGCTGCAGCTTCAACAGGCCGGCTGAAGCTGTAGATGACTTACGGAAATGTGCACACACGCGGCGCACCTTGGTCAAGAGATCATGCAAATTGGGGTAGGTTTTTAGAAATCGCTGAACCACTAAATTAAATACATGCGCTAGGCATGGTACGTGTGTGAGCTTGCCGAGCTCCAAAGCCGCCACCAAGTTACGCCCATTATCACACACAACCATGCCTGGTTGCAGGTTGAGTGGCGAGAGCCACTGCTCGGTCTGGTGACTAATCCCCTGCAACAGCTCTGAGGCCGTGTGCTGTTTATCCCCAAGGCAGATCAGCTTCAGCACGGCCTGTTGACGCTTCCCCACTGCAGTGCTACACTGCTTCCAGCTACCGGCTGATGGGTGAGTGGCGCTGCGCGCAGAGAATTCGGAGGTGGAAATGGAGGAGGAGGAGCCAATAACGTAGGTGCTGGCGGAAACCCTGATGGAGGTAGGGCCCGCAATCCTCGGCGTGGGTAGCACCTGTGCCATCCCAGGGTCCGAGTCGCTCCCAGCATCCACAACATTCACCCAGTGTGCCGTCAGGGAAATGTAGCGTCCCTGGCCACAAGCACTTGTCCATGTGTCAGTCGTTAAGTGGACCTTCCCAGTAACTGCGTTGGTCAGGGCACGGGTGATGTTACGGGACACATGGTGGTGTAAGGCGGGGACGGCACACCGGGAAAAGTAGTGGCGGCTGGGGACTGCGTACCGAGGGACAGCTGCTGCCATCAGGCTGCGGAAGGACTCAGTCTCCACAAGCCTAAATGGCAGCATTTCGATGGCCAGTAATTTGGAAAGGTGTGAGGTTAGTGCTATGGCCTGTGGGTGGGTGGGTGGGTATTTTCGCTTGCGCTCAAATGCCTGGGGTAACGACATTTGGACGCTGCGCTGGGACAGGGAAGTGGATGTGGTCGCTGATGGTGCTTCAGATGGTACAGGTGCAGGGTGGGAGGTATGCGGGCCTGCGCCTTCGACAGGCGATTGGCCGTCACCGAAAACAGGGGAAGAGGAGGCAGTGGTGTGGCCTGCAGACACAGATTGGCGATCTGGGCGTTCCTCCCACTTATTACGGTGCTTGGATGCCATGTGTCGGATCATGCTGGTGGTGGTGAGGTTTCTAGTGTTCATGCCTCGGCTCATTCTGGTGTGGCACAGGTTGCAAACTACAATTCTTTTGTCGTCCGCACTTTCCTTAAAAAAACGCCATACCGCGGAACACCTAGCCCTTGGCAAGGGAGATTTACGCAAGGGGGTGCTCCGTGGAACATTTGCGGGCCGGTTTGGTGCGGTCCGCCTTCTTTCTGTAGCCACACCACTGCCTCTTCCAGCCTGTTGCGGTGCTGCAGATGGCTCACCCTCAGGACTGCTGTCATCGCTCGGCTCTCCACCTTCCCAGGTGGGGTCAGTCACCTCATCGTCCACCAAGTCCTCCTCCACTTCCTCACTCTGATCATCCTCCTCATTTCTTGATCCCACCACATACTCAGTCATTGACAACTGTATATCATCCTCCTCATCAAGGTCTTGAGACAGTAAAAGTGGTTGATTTGATGGCAACTGTGTCTCATCATCATCATCATCCACTTCCTTTGACCTTAAATGCCTTTCACCTCTCTCATCTTCTTGTGATTGGGTACCCTCTAGAGGTTGTGAATCAGGGCACAAGATTTCATGTTCCTCTGCAAGCGTGCTTGGAGAGAGGTTCAAATGAAGGATTGGTGATGAGACGAGCTCCTCACTATATCCCAGTGTGGGATCACTTCTTTGACCAGACCCTCTATGGTGGGAGGAAGGATGATCAGGGTGAGGATTATGTTGACCAGACTCTTGGCTACTGAGAGTGGACTTGGTGGAAGACAGGGTGGTGCTTAACCGACTGGAAGCAGTATCACCTGAAATCCAACCGACCACCTGTTCGCAGTGGTCTGACCTCGAGAGTGATGTCCTGCGACGCCCTGTAAACTGAGACATGAAGCTAGGTATGGTGGATGTCTTTCTTTCTTGTGCTCTGGCACCAGGCACAGTTTCTACGCGTCCTGACCCGCGCCCTGAACTATCAGGATCACGTCCACTTCCCCGTCCCTTTTTACCCGCCTTCTTCATATTACACGGAATATGTGCTGCAAATCTGCAACTTTGCACACTAAACAGAATGTGCTGCTTATCTGCGGCTAGGCACAGTGAATGGAATATGTGACTTTGATATTTTACACTTTGCACACTAAACAGAATGTTCTGCTAATCTGCAACTTTGCACACTAAACAGAATGTGCTGCTTATCTGCGGCTCGGCACAGTGAATAGAATATGTGACTTTGATATTTTACACTTTGCACACTAAACAGAATGTTCTCCTAATCTGCAACTTTGCACACTAAACAGAATGTGCTGCTTATCTGCGGCTAGACACAGTGAATGGAATATGTGACTTTTATATTTTACACTTTGCACACTAAACAGAATGTTCTGCTAATCTGCAACTTTGCACACTAAACAGAATGTGCTGCTTATCTGCGGCTCGGGACAGTGAATGGAATATGTGACTTTGATATTTTACACTTTGCACACTAAACAGAATGTTCTCCTAATCTGCAACTTTGCACACTAAACAGAATGTGCTGCTTATCTGCGGCTAGACACAGTGAATGGAATATTTGACTTTTATATTTTACACTTTGCACACTAAACAGAATGTGCTGCTAATCTGAAACTTTGCACACTAAACAGAATATGCTGCTTATCTGCGGCTAGGCACAGTGAATGGAATATGTGACTTTGATATTTTACACTTTGCACACTAAACAGAATGTTCTCCTAATCTGCAACTTTGCACACTAAACAGAATGTGCTGCTTATCTGCGGCTCGGCACAGTGAATGGAATATGTGACTTTGATATTTTACACTTTGCACACTAAACAGAATGTTCTCCTAATCTGCAACTTTGCACACTAAACAGAATGTGCTGCTTATCTGAGGCTAGGCACAGTGAATGGAATATGTGACTTTGATATTTTACACTTTGCACACTAAACAGAATGTTCTCCTAATCTGCAACTTTGCACACTAAACAGAATGTGCTGCTTATCTGCGGCTCGGCACAGTGAATGGAATATGTGACTTTGATATTTTACACTTTGCACACTAAACAGAATGTTCTCCTAATCTGCAACTTTGCACACTAAACAGAATGTGCTGCTTATCTGCGGCTAGACACAGTGAATGGAATATGTGACTTTTATATTTTACACTTTGCACACTAAACAGAATGTTCTGCTAATCTGCAACTTTGCACACTAAACAGAATGTGCTGCTTATCTGCGGCTCGGCACAGTGAATGGAATATGTGACTTTGATATTTTACACTTTGCACACTAAACAGAATGTTCTCCTAATCTGCAACTTTGCACACTAAACAGAATGTGCTGCTTATCTGCGGCTAGACACAGTGAATGGAATATGTGACTTTTATATTTTACACTTTGCACACTAAACAGAATGTGCTGCTAATCTGAAACTTTGCACACTAAACAGAATATGCTGCTTATCTGCGGCTAGGCACAGTGAATGGAATATGTGACTTTGATATTTTACACTTTGCACACTAAACAGAATGTTCTCCTAATCTGAAACTTTGCACACTAAACAGAATAAGCTGCTTATCTGCGGCTAGGCACAGTGAATGGAATATGTGACTTTTATATTTTACACTTTGCACACTAAACAGAATGTGCTGCTAATCTGCAACTTTGCACACTAAACAGAATGTGCTGCTAATCTGCAACTTTGCACACTAAAAAGAATGTGCTGCTAATCTGAAACTTTGCACACTAAACAGAATGTGCTGCTAATCTGCGGCTAAGCACAGTGAACGGAATATGTGACGTTTTTTTTTTAAACTCTGCCCCCCAAAACAAAATATATCTGCTGCCCCCACACACAGTAGTCCTAAAAAGGACTTTTGGGTCTTTTTTTTTGTTCAAAAACACTTTTCTTCTCCCTACACTGACTTTCCTTTCCTATCCTCATCTCTTCCTGGCTAAGACTGAGCCGAACTCGCTGGTCAGGTGCTATACAGCACCCGATCAAGGGTTCTGGCCAGCCAATCAGTGTAATGCCAGCAGCCAACATGGCTGCTGGCATTACACTGATGTCAGAGCCTCCCCGCACGTTTATTGGCTGCGCAGCAGCCACGAAACGTGCGGGGAGGAGACCCGAACATGGCGGGCGAGCACATGCGGTACTCGTACGAGTACCGCCATGTGCCGAGCAGAGCGATGCTCGAGCCGAACTGAGCTTCGGCCGAGCATGCTCGCTCATCACTACTCAATATTATAGATAAGTGCTTACCAAGGATTTTTTAAGAGTCAGAATTATATTCCCATCCCGTGTATCTATACCCCTTATTATGAAGGATAGTACTCTATTACATCTTGCAGCAGCTGAGTGACACTGCACACTGCTGTGAAGTATATTATCTATAAGTACTCCTAAATTTTTCACTAACGAGGATTCCCCTAGTAGTTTCCCATTTAGTGTATATGAGGCATGTTTTTTTCTATAGCCCAAATGCACTACCTTTGTCTGCCAATTTTTCAGCCAATTCACTCAGTGCATCCAAATCTTTGTGCAGAGAAAAATATTCTGCTCTGTATGTATTTCCTTTTCCAGCTTAGTGTCATGAGCAGGGATTGAAACTTTCAATACCCACTTCAAGATCATTAATAAATAAAATAAAAAGCCTTGGGCCCAGGACTAAACCCTTTCTATCCATGTACAGATATTACCTCCCAAACTGAAGCCTTTTAATTTTTGCAGTAACCTGAGAC
The DNA here is from genome assembly GCA_037306005.1 of Rhinophrynus dorsalis. Taxonomy (NCBI): domain Eukaryota; kingdom Metazoa; phylum Chordata; class Amphibia; order Anura; family Rhinophrynidae; genus Rhinophrynus; species Rhinophrynus dorsalis. The sequence goes on from CM074719.1 coordinate 57,280,388, forward strand.
ACAGTGTTAAAGGCTTTTGCAAAAGCCAAGTATACTTCAACAACAGCAGCTCAGTTGTCCAAATTACTACTTACCATTTCTTAAAATATAACTAAATTAGTTTGACATTTTCTATTCTTCATAAAACCATGCTGCCTCTTAATAATAAAATTGTTGGTCATCACATTGCCCTGAATAATGTCAGCTAGTGACCATTGTACGAGCATACCCACTATTAAAGTCAAGCTCACAGGTCATGAATCACCTGGTTTAGATCTTGCCCACTTTTTTGAAAAATAGTACTATATCAGCTTTTGTCCAGTCACAGGGCAAGTACCGTTGCGTGTATGCCATCAGGTCCAGATGCTTCATCATAACATTTTCCAGGCTCATTTGGACTTTGTCCTCAGTAAGACATGTACATGATAAAGGAAAGTCTATGATTCTGTCAGTAGCCTGCCATTGTTCCTACCTTTGTATATACAGAAGAAAAGAATGTGTTTAAAGTGTCAGCTATAGCCTTATCCTCACTAATCAATTCACCCGTTTCAGCCTTAAGCGGACCAATATTTTATTACATTCTTTCTAATTTTTAAATAATGCATCTGACCCTTCTGATGTAAACACTTTAACCCTTTGAGTGCCAGAGGGGTACAGAAAAGCCTGGTACTTATTTTCTCAATTGAATATATTGACATGTATACTTATCTAAGAGCAATGTAAACAAATTAAATCTTTCATGTGCATTTTTATCTTTGAAGATCACATTCCGTGGGATGCCTTTTAACACTGCTTTCAGCATTGTGAAATTACCCTTTTTAGAACTGAATGTTTTAATTAAACCCTTGCTAATGGGTTTCTCATAACACATTTCAAAGGATACCATATTGTGGTCATAGCTGCTGAAATATTCCCTTACCTGTATACTGTTTACCATGTTAGAATTGTTTGAGAGTGCTAAATCCAGCAAGGCCTCTTTTCTATTGGCTCCTCTACTAAGGACATGAAATTGTCTTTAACCAACTAAAAATTATATACATGTATATAATGAACATAGAGTAATGTGCAAATGTTTTAGGCAGGTGTGAACAAAATTCTGTAAAGTAAGAATGCTTTCAAAAATAGACAGGTTAATAGTTTATTTTTTTTATCAATTATCATATTGTATAGTAAGTGGCTAGAAGAAACATCTAAATCAAATCAATATTTGGTATGACCACCCTTTTCCTTCAAAACATCATAAATTCTTTTAGGGACACTTGCACAGTCAGGGAATTTGTAGTCATATAGTCAGGTGTTTGATTAAACAATTATACCAAACAGGTACTAATGATCATCAATTTAATATGTAGGCTGAAACGCAATCATTAACTGAAACAGAAACAGCTGTGTACAAGGAATACAACTAGGTGCGGAAGAGCCAAACTCAACAAGGTGAGGTTGCTGAAGACAGTTTAATGTCAACAGTTATACACCATGACAAGATTGTCCATAGCAACAAGACACAAGGCAGCTATACTGCATCAGCAAGGCCTCTCCCCAGCAGAAATTTCAAGGCAGACAGGGGTTTCCAGAAGAAGAAGCAAAAAGAAATGGGCAATGTTGAGGACTGTAGACAAGGGGGTCAGCCAAGAAATCTTAGTGCAGCAGATGAAAGACACATCATTCTTACTTCCCTTGACAACTGGAAGATGTCCAGCAGTGCCATAAGCTCAGAATTGGCAGAAAACAGTGGGATCCTGGTACACCCATCTACTGTCCTGAGATGTCTGGTCAGAAGCGGACTTAATGGAAGACTTGTGGACAAAAACATACCTCCGACTTGGAAAGAAGGCCAAGCAAATACAACTATGTAAGAAAACACAGGAACTGGGGTGCAGAAAAATGGCAGCAGGTATGCTGGACTGGTGAGTCAAAATTTGAAATATTTGGCTGTAGCAGAAGCAGTTTGTTCCCTGAAGGGATGGAGAGCGGTACAAGGATGAGTGTCTGCAGGCAATAGTGAAACATTGTGGAGGTTCTTTACAAGTTTTGCATCGTTTCTGCAAATGGATTTGGGGATTTGGTCAGAATTAATGATCTTGTTAATGCTTAGAAATACAGGAAGATACTTATCCAACATGCAATACCATCAGAGAGGCATCTGATTGGCCCCAAATTTATTCTGCAGCATGACAATGACCCCAAACATGCAGCCAAAGTCTTTAAGAACTATCTTCAGCGTAAAGAAGAACAAGGAGTCCTGGAAGTGATGGTATGGCCCACACAGAGCCTTGATCTTAACATCATTGAGGCTGTCTGGGATTACATGAAGAAAGACAGAAGCAATGGAGGCTGCCTAAATCCACAGAATAACTGATGTTAGTTGTCCAAGATAGTAGGAACTACCTACCTGCCGAATTCCTTAAAAAACTGTATGTAAGTGTACCTAGAATAATTGATGCTGTTTTGAAGGCAAAGGGTGATCACACCAAATATTGATTTGATTTAGATTTTTCTTCTGTTCAACTCCACTTTTCATGAATAAATTAATCACCTGGTTTGTGAATGACCGGGTTCACTAGGGGGGGGGTCCTACTCAAGATGACTATTACTGAACAAGCCGGAGGCTCCAGTAGTCTGGAAAGAAGCCAACAATTTCCTTCCTTGTTACAGCATTGCTCACCTATTCTACTGGATAAGTGATCAATGCCAGGGGGGAATCAGGAGGGGTCCCGATGCCCCCTGCATGGTCTTATTTATACTTATTACATACGCATCACAGGCGCATATGTTGCCTAATTACCCTATGATTGCCAGAGATGTACACAAATGCATTGCAAAGCAATGCTTTGAGTACTTCTCTGGTACTCAAAGGGTTAACTGTGTGGACAGCAGTCATGTCAGACTGAGAGGCTGGGGAAGCATATGTTGGATTGAAAAAGGGGCACAGTGCATATCAGATTAAACATGGGGGAGCAGTTTATGTCAGGGGGGGTCAGTGCATGTTGGATTGAACTTGGGGGCAGTATATGTCGAAGGTGGGCAGTACATGTCGGATTGAGCTGGGAAGGGCAGCATGTCAGATGTTTAGGATGTTGAAAATCATGGGGAACAACACCATGGTGTGTTAGCCCCACATTCACTAACTGACACCCCCAGCCTTCTTCCCTTGTCCAGGCAGTGACCATGGGTATTTGTGTCTAGCAGTGGGCAAGGGGAAAAGGCTGGAGGGGGTCAGACAGTGTACATTGGGATCTGGGCTACCAGTGGACAAGGGAACAAATCTGGGGGCCAAGCAGTGTATATGGGGTTCTATGACTATCAGTGGCCAAGGGAACAAGACTGGATGGCAAGTGGTAACCACAAATCCCCATAGATGCTGCCTGACTCCCATCTTTGTTCCTTTGGGAAAGCACAATATGTATCATATACAGAGCTAAGGGGATAATTGTGCAGTGCTTAGTGTACTTTTTTTTGTAACCCTTTGAGTGCCACTGGGTTGAGCAATGCACATCCCTATGGCACTCAAAGGGATAAGTGAGTGATGCTGTACATAGTGCTAAAAGTATCCTCTCCACAAAACTCCCTGCTTGTTATTGATTGACGGCTGTTACTGCATAGGTGAGTACAGGGAGAACCCAAATTCGCCAACCTCAGGTAGGTGAAGTTGAGACTGTGAACTCCGACAGCAGAGGCTGTTATCGGAGTTTAGAGAATGTGTAGAAGTGCTACACCCCCTGCTTATGATACTTGCTAATTTTCCTGTATTAATATATGGAAATTATATGGAAATGAGTCATTATGCTTCATTTCCATATGGAAATAGGTCATTGTCAATGTGATGAGTGAAAATTTGTAAACCCCTTGGATGGATGTCAATGTGGCCAGATTTTTGTTGGACTAATGTTGATGTGATGTCGAAGACATTTTAGTGAATACTATCGATGGGCCTTTGACACATCTCTGACAGGACATCAACATTTTTAGCCTTCTTCGACCTTTAGTCCATCTAGGCCATTGTCTTTTTGGTACAAACACAGACTTAATGCATGAAATATGATTATGTTTTAAGCTTCTCTGTGCATGACAATTAGATTCAGTGAAGAATTTTCACAATAGCCAGAGTATAAAGATACCCAACTTTTATTCCTGTCACTTCTATAAAACTAAACATTTTGTGAGATCAGAAGTAGAGACCAAAAACAAAATTAGAATTAATTTTAAGAATTTAATTTAAAGGAAATATGGAAACTTTGCAATAAATCACTACACAGAAACTGAACATATTTTGACAATAGTTATGAGTCAATTGACCCATCTATTCTGTCAATCCTCTTTCTGCAGAAATAGCCTAGTCTTTGATAACCTTCAGAATAATCACGCCCTACTGTCTTATAAGCTCAAACTTCAAGATGAAGTTATCAGACCCTTTTTAGAAAGTGCGCTTCCTTGGAACCCAACTAAATTAAGTTGGGACTGAGCTTTACAGGTATGAAGCCAGACTACTTATTCAGTGGTCACAAAAGTGTTGGCTCTGTTGTCCTTACAAAGAAATCAAACTGCAAGAGGCTGCACTCATAGCCCAAATAGACAACAACAAGGACTACCAAATGTGAGGTCTGTATCATAAGTCTCTGATTTTATTTGTGAGGCCCTAAAGCTATCACATTAGTCTAAGTCCTCATTCACATGGGCAACATCAAAGCATAGATGATGAGTTGGTGATGTTACCATTTCAGAAAGTAATGCTGGTGGCCTATGGTGCCTTTCACTTGGGTCCACTTAGAGATCATTCATACAGGCTGCATTGAAGGGTGCAATGCTCATCACAATCTGCAACACATAGCCAACCCATGGGGGCAGCAACCAATCCTGTTTGACTAATACTTGCTTGGGCTGTCAGCCACACCCTCCCTGCAAACTGAAGGAAAGCAGTAGAAGGTGACTTGTGAATACAGGCAATGGAAATGTTTCAAGGAGACTGATTCATTTCTCCTGTTCATGTTAAACAATCCTTAGTCTTTCAGTCATGGTGTATGCACGTGTGTGTTTATTTGGCTCCTGATCACCAAAATGGGCATAATGTTAAATTTTCTGCAGCTCTCTCACTGATCTGGTTGCAGCTGTTCTTAACTTGCAATAGTGTTTTGCTTTCCTCCTGTGTTTGGGCCTGGTCCCTAGCCATACATATCCAGCATTTCCACCCTATCTTTTGGTTAGAACATTTCAGTTTTTAAGGATGGGTATCTGAGTACCCAGCATCTGATTATCAAACTTGTTTGCCCTGCTAGGTTTCTCCTTGTGACCTTGACTTGCTTTCTTTATAGTCTACTGATTCTGACTCCTAGGCTTTGTTTGAGTTCAAATGTGGATTCTCCCTGACATTCCTTTTGCTTCCGGTGGCTATCCCATTTGACTGTAGCTCTGCTTTTTTCTAGTTTGTCCCATCTGCTCCTAGTGACCTGGCCTATCTGACTCTGCCTCCCTTTCATAATGAAGCACTAGGCTGTAAGTCACATTCTTGCTCTCACCCACCGCTTGGCTGGCAGCTCTGCTCCCAGTGTAAATGGCCCTGATAGGTAACAAGTGGCAATTTGTGTTCCCCTACTTGGCTGAAGGATTTATCTTCCTGTTTGTTACAGCGAGGGTATCCTAGACCCCTGGATATGTCCGCTGGTGGTTGGGTTACCGGTTCACCGTGATTATCTGGCCTCCTGTCATCATTTGGACAGGGAAAGCATCTAATGCTGACCACGGCCTGCTGCTGTGTTTGCACCTTTCCAGGTAGTTGTGCTATACAGAGTATTGATCTCTATTAATGCTTGGCAGCAGCTACAGCAGGTCTTCACTGTTGTGGCATAGACACCCTCTAGGTGTCCGTGCCTGTGTCAGACTACATCAGTCCTTATCCTGACACTGAGCTTCTCTGCTTCCATTCTCCAGTGTAGTTTGAACCCATATATCAGCACTTCCCACAGCACCTCCTTCAGTGCCTTTCTTGAAAGCAGTCCTATCCTGCTACCTCCCTGGGTGTTGTTGCTAGTACCTCTCCCTGAAGCAGTCGTAGCCTGCTCCATTCTTAGGGTGCTTGTTTCTGTGCCTCTCCCTGAAGAAGTCCTAGCCTGCTCCATTCTTAGGCCACTTGTTCATGACCCCTCTCCAAAGCCACCCTCATGAGCTTTGGGGAGCTCCCTTGTTATGTGCTACTACCTCAGTTACCTACGGGCAGGGTATATATCTCCATAGTTTAACGGTCATAGCCTGCCACCAGATTGGGACTAGGTTCCTTATAGATGTTAGTGTACTTTAGTCTGCTCGCTCTCCATCAGGGAGCCTTCCTAACCTAGTGATTTGACCATTTTCCCATGCTCACTATTCTCATCCAGGTCAGGGTCACAGCTCAACTATCTGGCATTGCGACCAGCATCTCCAATCCAGCTTCAGCCACAGCAAGGGAATTGTGAGACTGGCACCACCCTCAAGCTATGTTCCATAGTGTTGAACTCCTCTAGCAACCAACCAGTTGAGTCCTTAGGAGTGTCTTGACATACTGTAAAATACAGACCAGTTAGGAATTGATTTTAAATAATATGATATTTTCCTTTTTAGTTATTATCTTCTTTTTCAGAAAAATGATCCTCTCTTGCACTTTGCCTTCTCTCTTTCAAGCTGCACATTTTAAAGTATTTTTGTCTTTCTTGAAAAATTCTATCAAGTAGACGATGTACTATTTCAATTGCTCATCTCTAAATTGTCTCTACACATTTATTTTTTTGTAACTGTGATCCTAGAAGTGGTGATTGGAATATCACTATTATTAAGCTTTTCATCTTATAATTATATGCCAGCAATCTTGTGATGTCTACTAGTGATGAGCGAGCACCCCAATGCTCGGGTGTTCGGGTGCTCTGACCGAGCACCCCCTGAGGCTCGAGTGCTCGGCCGAGCATCCGAGCCCCATTGAAGTCAATGGGAGGACTCGAGCATTACACCAGGCACCCCCTGCTCTGATGAGGGGAGGGTGCCTGGTCCATAGGAAAAGGGCAGAAAAGGATGGAAACACCACAGAAATGGTTCAGGGACAGCATAGGGAGGATGTCTGGATGCACCTTGGACTCCAACATCGCTGCTGGGAACGATCTTTCGCCCGTAGTACGCCATTTTTACAGACTGACCGTAAAACACACAAAAAGGAAAATAAAAACGACTTTAGGCGAAAAATTGTTACCAAACAGTATTTGCTGTATATTTACTTGTATATCATCTGCAAATTCTCCCAAAAATTTCATCGATTTTCTGAAGTGAGGCCATGATTAAGAGGGAAACGTGCGCAGAGGCAAATTATCCCAAAAATTTCCTTGATTTTCAGAACTGAGGCCATGATTAAGATGGAAACGTGCGCTGAGCTGACCATCTAAAACATTATGGGTGAGGGTCTGCTGCAGAGCTGACCATCCTAAACATTATATGCGAAGGCCCGCTAGTGAGCTGACGCTATAAAACATTATATGAGAAGGCCCGCTGGTGAGCTGACCTATATAAAAATTGGCAAACAGGGCCCGCTGGTGAGCTGGCCCTATATAAAAATTATATCACAGGGCCCGCTGGTGAGCTGGCCCTATATAAAAATTATAGCACAGGGCATATGGAAGAGGAGGAGGAGGATGAGAAGATTAAGAGTCAACCATATACCCGTTTTTTGGGTGGAAGGGGTGAATGGGAATACAGAGTATTCCCATCATTGTAAATAACATATATAAAGTGAGTTTATGTTCCCCCGGGGCTTTCCTCCAGTGGAGTGGAGAAGTCAGGGGAAATCCAGGCCTTGTTCATTTTTATAAGTGTCAACCTATCAGCATTGTCGGTGGAAAGGCGGATACGCTTATCTGTTATGATGCCACCAGCAGCACTAAATACCCGCTCAGACAGAACGCTGGCGGCAGGGCAGGCCAGCACCTCCAAGGCGTAGAGTGACAGTTCATACCACGTGTCCAGCTTGGACACCCAGTAGTTGTAAGGCACAGAGGGATCATTGAGGACGCTGACACGGTCTGCTACGTACTCCTTCACCATCTTCCAAAACTTTTCCCTCCTTGTGACACTAGGCTGCGCATCAGGGTGAGGGTGCTGGCGGGGTGTCATGAAGGTGTCCCACGCCTTGGAGAGTGTTGCCCTGCCTTTGTCGGAACTGCTGTGTGCTCCCCTTTTCTCCCCTTCTCGGTTGGCCAAGGTAGCACGTACTCTGCCGCCAGCGTTGTCAGATGGAAAATTTTGGAGCAATTTTTCAACAAGAACCTTCTGGTATTGCACCATTTTGCTTGTCCTCTCCACCGGAGGAATGAGAGATGAGAAATTCTCTTTGTAGCGGGGGTCCAGAAGGGTGAACACCCAGTAATCCGTGTTGTCTAAAATGCGTACAACGCGTGGGTCACGGGAAAGGCAGCCTAACATAAAGTCAGCCATGTGTGCCAGAGTACCAACAGTCAAGATTTCGCTGTCCTCACCAGGAGGCTGACTCTCAATATCCTCATCCTCTTCCTCCTCTTCTGCCCACCCACGCTGAAGAGATGGAACTAAAGTTCCATGGCTACCCTCTGTAGCGGAGGCAACCGTGTCTTCCTCCTCCTCCTCCTCCTCCTCCTCCTCCTCCGCCTCCTCCAATTGTCGCTGAGAAGACGAAGTGAGCGTGCTCTGGCTATCACCTTGTGTAAGCTCTTCCTCCCCCATTTCCACCTCTTCCACATGCAAAGCGTCGGTTTTAATTGTGAGCAGCGAGCGTTTCAGTAGACACAGAAGTGGGATGGTTACACTGATAATAGCGTTATCGCCGCTCACCATCTGTGTCGATTCCTCAAAATTGCGTAAAACCTCGCAGAGGTCTGACATCCATTCCCACTCCTCACTTCTGATTACAGGAAGTTGAATGGAGAGGCGACGACCGTGTAACAGCTGGTACTCCACTACTGCCCTCTGCTGCTCACAAAGCCGGGCCAACATGTGGAAGGTGGAGTTCCAGCGCGTGCTCACGTCACACAGCAGCCGGTGAGCTGGCAATTGTAAGCGCTGCTGCAGCTTCAACAGGCCGGCCGAAGCTGTAGATGACTTACGGAAATGTGCACACACGCGGCGCACCTTGGTCAAGAGATCATGCACATTGGGGTAGGTTTTTAGAAATCGCTGCACCACTAAATTAAATACATGCGCTAGGCATGGTACGTGTGTGAGCTTGCCGAGCTCCAAAGCCGCCACCAAGTTACGCCCATTATCACACACAACCATGCCTGGTTGCAGGTTGAGTGGCGAGAGCCACTGCTCGGTCTGGTGACTAATCCCCTGCAACAGCTCTGAGGCCGTGTGCTGTTTGTCCCCAAGGCAGATCAGCTTCAGCACGGCCTGTTGACGCTTCCCCACTGCAGTGCTACACTGCTTCCAGCTACTGGCTGATGGGGGAGTGGCGGTGTGTGTAGAGAATTCGGAGGTGGAAACGGAGGAGGAGGAGCCAATAACATAGGTGCTGGTGGAAACCCTGATGGAGGTAGGGCCCGCAATCCTCGGCGTGGGTAGCACCCGTGCCATCCCAGGGTCCGAGTCGCTCCCAGCCTCCACGACATTCACCCAGTGTGCCGTCAGGGAAATGTAGCGTCCCTGGCCACAAGCACTTGTCCATGTGTCAGTCGTTAAGTGGACCTTCCCAGTAACTGCGTTGGTCAGGGCACGGGTGATGTTACGGGACACATGGTGGTGTAATGCGGGGATGGCACACCGGGAAAAGTAGTGGCGGCTGGGGACCGCGTACCGAGGGACAGCTGCTGCCATCAGGCTGCGGAAGGACTCAGTGTCCACAAGCCTAAATGGCAGCATTTCGATGGCCAGTAATTTTGAAAGGTGTGAGGTTAGTGCTATGGCCTGTGGGTGGGTGGCTGGGTACTTTCTCTTGCGCTCAAATGCCTGGGGTAACGACATTTGGACGCTGTGCTGGGACAGGGAAGTGGATGTGGTCGCTGATGGTGCTTCAGATGCTACAGGTGCAGGGCGGGAGGTATGCGGGCCTGCGCCTTCGACAGGCGATTGGCCGGCACCGAAAACAGGGGAAGAGGAGGCAGTGGTGTGGCCTGCAGACACAGATGGGCGATCCAGGCGTTCCTCCCACTTACTACGGTGCTTGGATGCCATGTGTCGGATCATGCTGGTGGTGGTGAGGTTTCTAGTGTTCATGCCTCGGCTCATTCTGGTGTGGCACAGGTTGCAAACTACAATTCTTTTGTCGTCCGCACTTTCCTTAAAAAAACGCCATACCGCGGAACACCTACCCTTTGGCAAGGTAGATTTACGCAAGGGGGTGCTCCGTGGAACATTTGCGGGCCGGTTTGGTGCGGTCCGCCTTCTTTCTGTTGCCACACCACTGCCTCTTCCAGCCTGTTGCGGTGCTGCAGATGGCTCACCCTCAGGACTGCTGTCATCGCTCGGCTCTACACCTTCCCAGGTGGGGTCAGTCACCTCATCGTCCACCAAGTCCTCCTCCACTTCCTCACTCTGATCATCCTCCTCAAGTCTTGATCCCACCACATACTCAGTCATTGACAACTGTATAACATTCTCCTCAACAAGGTCTTGAGACGGAAATAGTGGTTGATTTAATGGCAACTGTGTCTCATCATCATCATCATCATCCACTACTTCCTTTGACCTTAAATGCCGTTCACATCTGTCATCTTCTTGTGATTGGGTAGCCTCTAGAGGTTGTGAATCAGGGCACAAGATGTCATGTTCCTCTGCAAGCGTGCTTGGAGAGAGGGTCAAATGAAGGATTGGTGATGAGACGAGCTCATCACTATATCCCAGTGTGGGATCACTTCTTTGACCAGACCGTGTATGGTGGGAGGAAGGATGATCAGAGTGAGGATTATGTTGACCAGACTCTTGGCTACTGAGAGTGGACTTGGTGGAAGACAGGGTGGTGCTTAACCGACTGGAAGCAGTATCAGCTGTCATCCAACCGACCACCTGTTCGCACTGGTCGGACCTCGAGAGTGATGTCCTGCGACGCCCTGTGAAATCAGACATGAAGCTAGGTATGGTGGATGTCTTTCTTTCTTGTGCTCTGGCACCAGGCACAGTTTCTCCGCGTCCTGACCCGCGCCCTGAACTTTCAGGATCACGTCCACTTCCCCGTCCCTTTTTACCCGCCTTCTTCATCTTACACGATATATATGACTTTAATATATATGAGTTTGAAAACTTAACAGTATTTCTTCCTATTCTGCAACTGTGCAGAGTACACAGAATAGGCTGTTAAACGGCGTTGAAACACACTGAATGGAATATGTGACTTTAATATTTGAGTTTGAAAACTTAACAGTATTTCTTCCTATTCTGCAACTGTGCAGAGTACACAGAATAGGCTGCTAAACTGCGGTGACACACACTGAATGGAATAAGTGACTTTAATATTTGAGTTTGAAAACTTAACAGTATTTCTTCCTATTCTGCAACTGTGCAGAGTACACAGAATAGGCTGTTAAACGGCGGTGAAAGACACTGAATGGAATATGTGACTTTAATATTTGAGTTTGAAAACTTAACAGTATTTCTTCCTATTCTGCAACTGTGCAGAGTACACAGAATAGGCTGTTAAACGGCGTTGAAACACACTGAATGGAATATGTGACTTTAATATTTGAGTTTGAAAACTTAACAGTATTTCTTACTATTCTGCAACTCTGCAGAGTACACAGAATAGGCTGTTAAACGGCGGTGAAAGACACTGAATGGAATATGTGACTTTAATATTTGAGTTTGAAAACTTAACAGTATTTCTTATAATTCTGGAACTGTACAGAGTACACAGAATAGGCTGTTAAACGGCGGTGAAAGACACTGAATGGAATATGTGACTTTAATATTTGAGTTTGAAAACTTAACAGTATTTCTTCCTATTCTGCAACTGTGCAGAGTACACAGAATAGGCTGTTAAACGGCGTTGAAACACACTGAATGGAATAAGTGACTTTAATATTTGAGTTTGAAAACTTAACAGTATTTCTTATAATTCTGGAACTGTACAGAGTACACAGAATAGGCTGTTAAACGGCGTTGAAACACACTGAATGGAATATGTGACTTTGATATTTTAGTTTGAAGACTTAACAGTATTTCTTCCTATTCTGCAACTGTGCACAGTACACAGAATGTGCTGCTACACTGCGGCGAAGCACACTGAATGGAATATGTGACTTTTAAATTTTAGTTTGAAGACTTAACAGTATTTCTTCCTATTCTGCAACTCTGCACAGTACACAGAATGTGCTGCTACACTGCGGCGAAGCACACTGAATGGAATATGTGACTTTTAAATTTTAGTTTTAAAAACTTAACAGTATTTCTTCCTATTCTGCAACTCTGCACAGTACACAGAATGTGCTGCTACACTGCGGCGAAGCACACTGAATGGAATATGTGACTTTGATATTTTAGTTTGAAGACTTAACAGTATTTCTTCCTATTCTGCAACTGTGCACAGTACACAGAATGTGCTGCTACACTGCGGCGAAGCACACTGAATGGAATATGTGACTTTTAAATTTTAGTTTGAAGACTTAACAGTATTTCTTCCTATTCTGCAACTCTGCACAGTACACAGAATGTGCTGCTAAACTGCGGCGAAGCACACTGAATGGAATATGTGACTTTGATATTTTAGTTTGAAGACTTAACAGTATTTCTTCCTATTCTGCAACTGTGCACAGTACACAGAATGTGCTGCTACACTGCGGCGAAGCACACTGAATGGAATATGTGACTTTTAAATTTTAGTTTGAAGACTTAACAGTATTTCTTCCTATTCTGCAACTCTGCACAGTACACAGAATGTGCTGCTACACTGCGGCGAAGCACACTGAATGGAATATGTGACTTTTAAATTTTAGTTTTAAAAACTTAACAGTATTTCTTCCTATTCTGCAACTCTGCACAGTACACAGAATGTGCTGCTACACTGCGGCGAAGCACACTGAATGGAATATGTGACTTTGATATTTTAGTTTGAAGACTTAACAGTATTTCTTCCTATTCTGCAACTCTGCACAGTACACAGAATGTGCTGCTACACTGCGGCGAAGCACACTGAATGGAATATGTGACTTTGATATTTTAGTTTGAAGACTTAACAGTATTTCTTCCTATTCTGCAACTCTGCACAGTACACAGAATGTGCTGCTAAACTGCGGCGAAGCACACTGAATGGAATATGTGACTTTGATATTTTAGTTTGAAGACTTAACAGTATTTCTTCCTATTCTGCAACTCTGCACAGTACTCAGAATGTGCTGCTACACTGCGGCGAAGCACACTGAATGGAATATGTGACTTTTAAATTTTAGTTTTAAAAACTTAACAGTATTTCTTCCTATTCTGCAACTCTGCACAGTACACAGAATGTGCTGCTACACTGCGGCGAAGCACACTGAATGGAATATGTGACTTTGATATTTTAGTTTGAAGACTTAACAGTATTTCTTCCTATTCTGCAACTCTGCACAGTACACAGAATGTGCTGCTACACTGCGGCGAAGCACACTGAATGGAATATGTGACTTTTATATTTTAGTTTGAAGACTTAACAGTATTTCTTCCTATTCTGCAACTCTGCACAGTACACAGAATGTGCTGCTAAACTGCGGCGAAGCACACTGAATGGAATATGTGACTTTGATATTTTAGTTTGAAGACTTAACAGTATTTCTTCCTATTCTGCAACTCTGCACAGTACTCAGAATGTGCTGCTAAACTGCGGCGACGCACACTGAATGGAATACGTGACTTTGATATTTTAGTTTGAAGACTTAACAGAATGTGCTCTAATCTGCAACTTTGCACACTAAACAGAATGTGCTCTAATCTGCAACTTTGCACACTAAACAGAATGTGCTCTAATCTGCAACTTTGCACACTAAACAGAATGTGCTCTAATCTGCAACTGTGCACACTAAACAGAATGTGCTCTAATCTGCAACTTTGCACACTACACAGAATATATATATATTTTTTTTTTTTTTTTGTTTTTTTCCCCCCACACCAAATAACCTGCTGCCCCCACACACAGTAGTCCTAAAAAGGACTTTTGGTTCTTTTTTTTTCACAATTTTTGTTTTTTTCCTCCCTACACTGCCTTTCCCTTCCTATCCTCAGCTCTCCCTGGCTCAGACTGAGCCGAACTCGATGGTCAGGTGCTATACAGCACCTGACCACGGGTTCTGGCCAGCCAATCAGTGTAATGCCAGCAGCCAACATGGCTGCTGGCATTACACCGATGTCAGAGCCTCCCTGCACGTTTATTGGCTGCGCAGCAGGCGCAAAACGTGCGGGGAGGAGACACGAACATGGCGGGCGAGCACATGCGGTACTCGTACGAGTACCGCCATGTGCCGAGCAGAGCGATGCTCGTGCCGATCCGAGCATCGGCCGAGCATGCTCGCTCAACACTAATGTCTACCCTTGCAAGGTTAAAACTGAAATTAAGAAGACAGGTTTGAGAATTTCAAATTGTCAAAGTATGACTCTCCACTATATTTATTGAAATCACTGCAAACAGATATATAGAATCTGAAATACAATACGCAGACTTTGAGAGTTTGATGACTCGGAAACATGAAAAAATATATCTTCTAGAGACATGCCTATCATACTTAATTTATTAAACTTTTCACCCCAGCAACCCCCTTTCTTAAGATAAGCCTAGCTCTTGACAGTTTTTATTTTGACTATTGCCAATGGTATTATGATATGTATTGAACTGAACTTTACAGCATGGTTTGATTGTAGCATGAGATCATCCAGGGTAAAATGTATTTTTCTACTGTCAGTTTTATGAGTGCAGTGATGACAGATTTATTCGATGAATTGGAAGGTGAACTGAATGCCTAATATTTTCATTCATTTCTTGCTAGTTTACAGCTACATCAGACTTTGCCATTCTCCAATGCGCTCTGACTGAATACACAAAGGAAGCAGTAGATGTGATGTTTCAAGATGCAATCTAATTGGAATAATTTCAGTGTGCATAATACTGCACTTTATATTTCTTTGGAAGAGTTGCAGTATCAACTGTACAAAGCCTCTCTGCTGACAAGCTGACAATGAGCATATCAACTTAAACAAGAACTACTCGGAGACACTACTTATTTTGAGTGTACTGATAATGTAATGCTATACAGATTTTTAGTATGTGGCAAAACAGCAATATACTGGAGATCTCTCTAGCATCCAAAGTGTTAAATAAGCTAATAAAATGGAGTATAAACTGGGGCAGGGACAATAAAATTGCATTGGACATACCCAAAACTCAGAATGTGAGTGTGGTCACCAAAGGCACTGTAACGGTTTGTTCGACACACAGACACAGCAGGTTTGGATAAAACACAATTTTATTAAACAATTAGGATCACAATAACCCTCACAGGTCCTGTAATATACACTTAATATAGTACAGTCACTACACAGGTTATACAGAGGTAAGCCCACACAGGTCCAGTATAAGTAAAGAGTTATCACGGTGCCCGTGATTCGTGCTATCTGGTGTCTATCACTTGTTGGGAATTACTCATTGGCTGTCTGCTATTAGCCCTCCTCACTCTGCCTTTTTAAACCCTGGTTGGGCACTCCCAGGTTGCCCTTTCGTGATGTTTCTGACCTCACCTGTCCTGACCTGCTGTCAGGCTTCTGGGCCTGCTGTTCCTGCATTCCGGTGTTCCAGAGTTCCAGTGATCCTGTGTTCCGGTGTTCCTGTGCACTGTCGTTCCGGTGTTCCGGTGTTCCTGTGTTCCAGCACCTCGCGGGTTAATCCTCCTGAGTTCCTGAATCTCCAGCCTGCCCGCCTCTCCTGCCGGTTGCTCTCTCACAGCGGTTCCAGTGTTCTGGTCATCTGTCACCGCACCTGTCTTGCTCTGGTGGATTCCCCGCTAGAGTACAGGGCTCTTGCTCTTGCTCCGTCGCTCCGGCGACATTGTTACAATTCTGCTTCAGCTCTAGTTGGCTGATTCCAGCGTGCGGTCGCTGGTTTACTACTTAAGCCTGGTAGCATATTACAGTTGGTCCCAGCGTGCGGACGCTGGTTTACTCCATTTAACCTGGTTGCGAGAATTACTGTTGGTTCCAGCGTGCAGACGCTGGTTTACTCCATTTAACCTGGTTGCGAGTAATACTGTTGGTCCCAGCGTGCGGATGCTGGTTTACTCTATTAAACCTGGTTGCGAGAATTACAGTTGGTCCCAGCGTGTGGACGCTGGTTTACTCCATTATACCTGGTTGCGAGAATTACAGTTGGTCCCAGCGTGCGGACGCTGGTTTACTCCAATTAATCTGGTTGCGAGAAATACTGTTGGTCCCAGCGTGCGGACGCTGGTTCACTCCATTTCACCTGGTGGCGATATCTAATGTTGGTCCCAGCGTGCAGACGCCGGTTTACTCCATTTACCTTTGGTCCAACGCAAGGACGTTGGTTTGCTCCTAAACACTAGTTCTGAGTACAGGTCGCTGTATGCTTTCTTATGCAGTCGTCTGATACTTTCTGGCAATAGACTTCTGCTGCGATTAGACCATTGTTTCTATTCCTGTTGCTGTCATAGTCATCTGACAGCTGGTCTATGCTTTGGGCTGTCCTGCCCGGTATTGGTAAGGCCGGTAGAACCTTTGTACGTACCATCTTTAAGGTTGCCTTACCCGGTATTGGCAGGGCTGGTAGAGCCTATACTCAGTCTCCCTTGGGCTGCCTTGCCCGGTATTGGTAAGGCCGGTAGAACCGGTATATTCCACCTCACGGTTGCCTTACCCGGTATAGGCAAGGCCGGTAGAGCCTATTGTTATTGCTACTGTCCCTTGGGCTGCCTTGCCCAGTATTGGTAAGGCCGGTAGAACCGGTACATGTCACCTCACGGTTGCCTTACCCGGTATAGCCAAGGCTGGTAGAGCCTATTGTGATTGCTACTGTCACTTGGGTTGCCTTGCCCAGTATCACTGGCAAGGTCGGTAGAGCCTATTCTATTAACTATTATTGTTGTATTGTTATGTATGATTAACCCTACGGGGATTGCTTTAACTTTTTCAATAAAGTTACGTTTTTACCAAAACCTTAAGTCTGAAAGTCTTCAAAAACCGTGACAAGAGTCCATAGAACAATATACTGACACAGGTCAGGCAGATCTTGTGTGAGTCCCAGTATATCAGTATTGCATGGGTTAATAGCAGACAGAGAATGTTGACAGGCCCTTGTGTAGCAAGGCCTTTTAAGAAGCTCAAGCAGAGGTGAGAGCTTTAATTCGAGTAACGCCCAAGATAATGGATACCAGACAATTGTGGACTGCCGTAGCAGTAACGGAGGCTGAGCAACTTGAGCACTGCTGTAGCAGTAATGGAGACTAAGCAACGTGAACACTGCCGTAAGACTGAGTGACTTAAGCACTGCCGTAGCAGTAACGGAGACCAGGCAACTTGAGCACTGCTGTAGCAGTAATGGAGACTGAGCCACATGAGCGCTGCCGTAGCAGTAACGGAGACTAGGCAACTGAGGTGCTGCCGTAGCAGTAACGGAGACTGAGCAATAGGAGCACTGCCGTAGCAGTAGCGGAGAAAGAGCCACTTGAGCACTGCCGTAGCAGTAACGGAGACTAGGCAACTGGACACTGCCGTAGCAGTAACGGAGACTTGAGCAGCTTGTGCACTGCAGTAGCAGTAACGAAATCTGGTCAGCATGGGCACTGCCGTAGCAGTAATGGAAAACTGAGCAACTCGCCCTGAGAGGCACCCAACCTGGAACGGTTCATAAGACAGACCAATAGGAATGTTGCGTGGGAGACACGGAGGCTACCGAAACCAATCTGCACAGCTGTCCAGAGACAGCGAGAGACAAGCACTACCCTTAACCGGAGACCGGTCAGAGTGTGCAGAGGAGACAGCAGCCCAACTGGGCAGAATCGCACAGCACAGGAACGTAGACAGTCCAAGTTGGTACACGGAGCAGGAATCTCAGACAATCCAAGTCGGTACATGGAGCAGGAACCTCAGCCAAGCCTGGTCGGTACACGGAGCGGGAACATCAGCCAAGCCGGGTCGGTACACGGAGCAGGAACATCAGCCAAGCCGGGTCGATACGCGGATCAGGAACGTCAGCCAAGCCGGGTCGGTACACAGGAGATGAGAAGCAGAATGGTTAGGCAGTCCGGGTCGGTGCACAGGCAGGAAACGAGATGCAGAGTAGTCAGGCAGGCCGGATCGATACACTGAGAGCACACAATAATCAGGAACAAGCGCTGGTACTGGAACACCACTAAAGGGCACCAGAGGTGCCAGAACCAAGTATTTAAGGACTATACTGGGTGGGACAATCACAGTTCAGTCAATAGGTGTTAGGCAGGAGTGTAGACTGACAGAATGTCGCCGAATAGCACGGGCACAGTGATAGGCACCCCTACAATTTCAAGCTCTGCATAAAGGGAAATCTGGCCCTGCATTTTCACCTCTATAAATAAATGCTGAGATGTGTGAATTAGCCTTACTGGTACTATATATATGTATATACACATATATATATATATATATATATATATATATATATACAATGTATGGATATGCACTCACGCTTATAAGCTGGTACCGGGTTCTGCAGAAAGTTATAACAAAGAGAGCCTGAGCACTCACGGGTTTACAAATCAAAATAAACCAAATACTTATTGGTAAGCTAAAGATGCAACATGGGTGGGCAGCCTTTCTCTCTCTCTCACTCTCACTCTCTCTATTATATATATATATATATATATATATATATATATATATATATATATATATACTAGTTACAAAGCCCGTATATATGGGGGGAGCTCCGGATGGCTCACAGCCTGTCTGTGCTCCTGGCTCTGGGGCAGCAGCAGAGGCGCTGGATGACAATTTGTCACTGTCACTATCGTTGGTATGTTGCACACTTACCTTGTCGATTTGTCTGGTCCAGTTGTTAGGGTACAGGGATGGAGAACGTGGTTTGGGTTCGCAGTCTGCTGTCCAGCCTCCCTTGCTGCAGCCATAGCTGAATAAAGTTGCTGGCCGCGAAGCCAGATGTCTCACCCCAGTTGAGCCAGGGCCTATACCTGGATGGAAGACTGGAAGCAGGGTAAGGACTGGACCATAGACCCCGGATAGCAGGTAGATGCTTGGACAGACGCGAAAACTAGTAGGGGTGTGCCTATTGTCCAACGGATGACCGCCAGGAGAAGACGGAGACCGTATATGGAAAGGCAGTGATGACGCCACCAAGGAGCGGGAGGCACATCTTGGTATATAGAAGGGAATGCTAATAGAAGGCCACACAACAGTGGTATCCCTAAAAGAACCCCTCTAAGAACAGAGAACAACCCAGGTGAAGGAGACTGACCCACTCCCCACAACCCACTGCGCCCCCCTAAAGAAGGACAGCAGAGAGCACAGAAGTGTGGGAAAACCCCCATGTCCCCTGAGAGGACAGGCAAAGAGGTCAAGGGAGAAAACCCTTCTCCAACCAGAGATAGAGTCATGCAAGAGGGACCTGCGATTTCCCACTGACACCGTAAGGCAGAGAAACCCTGAGGTGGGTAGTAGACAGAACTTCCCACCGCGTCCCCCATGTTGGCAGGGGAGAGAGAAGGGAGGACCCCAGGAGAAGACCACCTACCTCAGAACTCCCAAGATGGAAGCTTAGGAAAGGCCCCAAGGACCATGATGGAGAGGCCAGGACCGGATGACAGACAGGGTGTCAAGGGATCTAAAAGCCTACCCACAAATGCCTGAGAGGCTGGTCTGTTATGCGACAAGTGGCCCAGCAGCACCCAGACAGAATGTGGAAGAACTCCGAATGTCCCTGGTGAATGGTCTGCCAGCAGGAAGCAACCCGTCACAGTCGGAAGCTACAGAAGGGAACGCCAGGGACCTGTAGCCTGGCCTATCAGGAACCAGATACTAGCCCACCCGCCGGATGGGTACAAGTGGGATGGCAACACAGAGTCTGGAGGCCTGCACAAAGGACACTCTCGCGAGTCCTCCGGAGTGACGGAGACAGCGACGGCCCCAGGCACAGCCAGAGGACATCAGCGCCCACCGACAACCCCAAGAAGGAGGCCCAGAGGAAGGAGCAACGAGGATGCAGTAAAACCGCCAACGGCCAACCGGACAGGCTAGGGCAAGTACAGGAGAGAGCAGGAACAAACCGGCGAAGAGATCAGGAACAGGACGCTGACACAGGATCCAGAAGAGGAACAGAACGGAACCACAATTATCGGGCAATCAGGTTTCCAACGTTGATATAGGGTGGAGATCCAATCCAGAATGAGGCGTGACAGTCACCCAGCAGCCTCCACTGCTGCCCCGGAGCCAGGAGCACAGACAGGCTGTAAGCCTTCCAGAGCTCTCCGCCTGAGCAACTGACATCAAGCAGGTTAGAAGTTTAGATTAAAGAAAAGTAACTCTATCCTTAAAAAAAATCCAGTTCCAGGTTATAAAATTATCAAAGGGTCATAAAGTCCATGAAATTAAAGCAAAAATCAAAAGCAGTATATGGAAAAATTAAGTAGAGGTTAGGGTTTGCTTAAGTTGAGGTTGCTTTGACACTTTATGAAAATGTTTTAAACATTGTTCAAATTATGTAGAAAAAGCATAAACTTACAACTTGCATCTCTCATGGTGGTCGACTCCTTCATCCAGGAACCATAAAAATCACTTTATTGGCCTTGCATCAAACATCAACAATCACATAGAGCGGAAGTTAAAAAATATGCTTGTTCTACACATTCTTCCAAAACAAATCTTTATTATAATACATAATGAATTCCAACTTTGCTGTGTCTGTAACTGATAATGTACTTGTACATTTGAAAAAATATATGAACACTAAAAAGATTGCCACTGAATAGTTTAAATTCCAATGAAATATTATAAAATATGAAACAAAGTCTGTGGTGCAGAAAAGTACCTAAAAATATGTGAATTTAGATTTGAACTTGCAGTGCCTTGTGTGACCTGTGTTTCTACAATCCCTAGAATCTGCCCAGCTATGGGTGTTGGTCTGGGGTTGCCTATTAAATCCACAGTCTTTTTTCTAGTAAATATATATTTATAGAATAGGTGACCTTGTTTATCATTATGGCTGAACAAGGTAAAAGTATCATGTTCCTATCCATGATCACTCAATGAGAGGGCTATGGTCAAGGACAAGCAATAAGTCCAAGCAGAACAAGCACAATTTTGAAGCTCTCTAAAGCAATCAATGATTTTAAATGAATTTCCCTGGTATGCAGTACAGGAAGTCTATCTTCAGCCTACTAGTTAGCCTGAAATGTAACTACCTCAATAAAGTAATATTGGGTCTCAATGCTTGCTTTGTCACTTGGTAAATAGCCCTTAAGTGCAAGACAAGGCAAAACCCAGTGGGAAAATATGTAAATAAAGTAAAGTAGTAAGGATGGACATCTTTATCAGTCCTCTCAATAATGCAATATGCAGGCTAAATTTCTACTGGTCCAACAAATTTATTTAGTCTGAAAGGCACATAAAATCAATATAAACAAAAGAGATACATTCCATTGTAATGTTAAGAATGGCAAATAAGAGCAAAATAGAACTAGGACCAGGTGCATTACTGAGTCTTATATAGACTCGAGTCTGAAAATAGGCTAGGAAATATAGACTCTCCAGCACCCCTCTGGTCCAGTGCAAAAACTCTGCACCACTCGGAAGACCAATCAATTAACCATATAACAAATCATTAATAAAATGCCCCTAAGACTGCACGGTATCCTATTGGAATGGTGTGACCTAAATGACAACCGTCAAAAGCATTACATTAACATATTTCCTAAGTCAAAAGATCTATTTAAGAATGTCTCCCATTTCACATGCATCAAAAGGACACAATGAATGGGATCCAGGTTTTGCCTGTGTCACAAGACCAGGATGATCTGCTCAATGCCCTTCTCCTTGGGCTTTTTGCAATGTATCTTCACATAACCCTCCCACAAGTCACCAGTGCCTTTTATACTGATGTTGTATGGTCCGAGGCTTTGAAATATGAAAGCAGCGGACCTGCTAGTATGGTAAATTCATATCACATAACTTTGCATTACTTAATCAGCTCCTCTGTTTGCATGTTCCACAAGGTGCTATGCTGAGGTGTAGCGAGGCCTTCTTCATTTACTGGAAACAGCCTGTCTCATCTCTCAGCTTGGTGTGGAGGGGACAGAGACTTGTTATGGGGAGAGGCAGATTCCTGGTGGAGAGCAAACGATTCCTGCTAAGATGGGGAGGTAGAGGGCAGCTGCCTGCTGATATTAATTGATTGGCAAACAATTGTAGTTTGGTGACAGGGCAAAATGAGTAGCAAGCAGAAGCCAGAGTGAGTGTCACCTATATACTATATTTGCTGGGCTATACTGGGGCTAGTGTTATATCCTAGGCCAGGGCAATTTCTAAACAGCAATATTTCTAAGTCACCATTTTGACAGCAACACTTTGATGTTTCCTATTTTATGTTGGTGACATCATGATGTCAGCCTTTTGAGGCTCACATTTAGGTAACAGGCCAACAGTAAACCACTATATTAGAGCCACTGTCATCATACTCAAAGCCAGAATTCAAGACTTGGGTTCAAGCCATTCTTCCATGACCTACTGCAATTTTTTAACTATAGCTTTCCAGGATTTTGTCTCAAACCTCTGCATGCTAATGGTATGTCATTATCTACATGTCACTCCTCACTGGATATCTTTTTCCCTACTGTAAGCATGAAAATTGCTCCAGTATAAAGGCTGCCATGAGAATAACACAGTTGATACCTGTACCCTGCTTTACCCATGTTTCTAATTGTTACTTGATTACTATTAGAGTTCAAAAAATTCTAAATATTGATCACAAAATCTGTTCACATTTTATCCAGTCCTACAGCACTCACAATATATTACATTGCATAAAAAAGATTAACCACCTGTCCCAGCACCACCTTAAAATGGTGGTCCTTACCATAAGGAATTCCACATACATGGGCATTTATGTGCAGAATAAAACCATTAGCAAATATACAGTGCGTAAGTGGAAGGCTTGGGGAAGGGGGCTTCTTTGTCACCTGGCCAATGGCAGCTAATTTGTTACTTACATGAGATACTGAAGCCTTCTGAGGTGGCCACCTTGTTGGGTAGTCATGGCGGTAAAGAAATAAGTGAGATACTTCCACTAATATATTTACTACAGCAAAAAATTACGAGAATGGTTGATGATTCTTACAGCAACAATAATGAACCAGGTGGTGTGAATCACGCGTTGGCATGATGTGAGCAGGATCCTCTCATCGACTATATTAAAAGTAATGAGGAAAACATTCTTGCTACACTGATGTATTTGTGCCAAGATGTGAGCATCATATTCTGTAAAAGTATTTAAAGAAATTCTAAAGCTAGAGTGGAAAATTGCATTGTGGAAGATGAGAGAAAGACATGTAAGGGAAGACTACTAGAAAACATAGCAAAAAAAGAAGTAAGCAAAAGGATTATACTCTCAGCAGTGCCATGGTGGTGATTCCTACTATCACCGGTGCTGAGGCCACAGCACCACCAAAACAAGCACCAACAACATCAAATGTGTCCAGCAAAGCCACCAACATAAGATTTATAATTACAATTGCTAAGCCATTAGACAATAAGTCTAGAAATTAAGGTCAGAATGTCCTAGGCCCTCTGTTAGCAAGACATGTGACATGCCTATCATGGACCCGCAGATGGCGCAATATATCTCTAAATTGGGTAGAGATCCCAGAAAAGGGATAGAGAGGTCTTTGAAACAGTGTCAAGATAAACTTCTTGATATGGTTGGCCCCTTGGCTAAATTATTTAATCTGATAGAGGAAGCTGTTTTGAATCACCCTCAAATTAATTTGGATACCTTAAGAGGATGGGTCCAAAGAACAATATGTTTACTCGGCAATGCTAACACTGTGTTATCTATTGAAAGGCGCAGAGCTATATCACTGCATATTGACCCTAAATTGTCAGACATGGCCTCTACTGAGGCGGGTTCAGAAGCCAATGGTCTCCTCTTTGGAGAATCTTTTATAAAAAATCTAGGCAAATTTGTTAATACGTTCACTGCTCTAGACAAGGCCCAAAACTCAATTAAGAAGATTTTTAACTGTAAGGTTTTTGTCAGGGTGGGAAAGGCAAGGATCACTTTCCCGGCTGATCATCAGGCCAACACAGGAGCCCCTATGACCCAACATATATCAATAGAGGATATTACCCATAAGAAAATAGACAACAACCCACATTTTACCCTGCAAGGGTTAAGATTTAGAGATCCAGAACCACACACAACTTCCCTCATTCCAGACCCTTCTCTGCCAAGTATTTCCCCACACTTTTCCGGGAAAAAGTGGGTGGCAGACTCACCCATTTTTTCCATTTCTGGTCCCAAATCACATCAGACCAATGGGTAATACAGACTGTCAAAGGGTACCACATAGAATTTTATGCCGACCCTTATCAACCAAAAATTCCCCATTCTATCCAATTCTCAAAGGAAGATTTTCTTCTGATCGACTCAGAGATTATAGAGCTCCAGAAGAAAGGAGCAATTACTGCAGCCCCTCTATCGAATCCAGGATTCATAAGCAATCTCTTTCTGGTTCACAAAAAAGATGCAGGGGTCTGCCCAGTTATAAATTTAAAAGAATTAAACAACTTCATATTGTACAGAAACTTCAAAATGGAGGGCATCCACTGTCTCAGACATCTCCTTCTACCATCAGATTGGATGATCAAATTAGATTTAAAAGATCCATACCCTACCATCCCCGTCGCCAAGTACCAACACAACCTGCTCCAATTCATTTGGGAAGAAGTCACATGGCAGTTCCCATGCCTCCCCTTCGGTCTATCTTCGGCCCCATGATGTTTCACCAAGGTCATGAAACTGGTAATTTCCTTTTTAAGAAGCAGAGGAGTGCGTATGATCATATATCTAGACAATATGTTGATCATGTCCCAAAACTTTAATACTTTGATGAATCATCTTCATTTAACGATCCAGACACTTTCAAATCTGGGTTTCATTATAAATTGGAAGAAGTCGATAACACACCCTACTCTATCCATAGAGTTCCTAGGGTTTGTAATAGATTCCCTGTAACGGTTTGTTCAACACTCAGACACAGTGGTTTAGGATAAAACACAGTTTTATTGAAAACATAAATAATAAGATAACCTTCACAGGCCCTGTAGTACTACAGCAGAATAATACAGACACAAGACAGGTTATTTGTGCATATGCCTACACAGATCCAGTATAACTAGAAAGTTCAGAGTGGTCTTATACTGACACAGGTCAGGCAGGAAAGGGTGAATACCCAAGGCGACAGTTCAGCATGGGCTAAAGTTCTCCAATAGGTGTAATCAGTCTCTGTGCAGAGAAGTCTGTGGTGAGCTCTCTCTGTAATGCCCAGTATGGTAGAATAGCGCATGTAGGAGACTGCAGCGCAATAATGGAGACCAGAGCACTTGTAATCCGCCAGAGCAGTAACTGAGACTAAGACACACTGCTGTAGCAGTCACGGAGGCAACACAGATGCTCTGCAAGAGCTTAACGGAGGAATCAGTAAGTGGCACACTGCTTAGCAGTAACGGAGGCAACACTGAGACTCTGCAAGAGCCTAATGGAAAGTTCAGCCAATGGCACACTGCCGTATGAAGTAACGGAGGCAACACCGAGACTCTGCAAGAGCTTAACGGAAAGTTCAGCCAATGGCACACTGCCGTAGCAGTAGCGGAGGCAACAATGAGACTCTGCAAGAGCTTAACAGAAAGTTCAGCCAATGGCACACTGCCGTAGCAGTAACGGAGGCAACACGGAGGCTCTGCAAGAGTTAACGGAGGGCTCCGCCAATGGCACACTGCCGTAGCAGTAACGGAGGCAACACGGAGGCTCTGCAATAGTTAACGGAGGACTCAGCCAATGGCACACTGCTGTAGCAGTAACGGAGGCAACACCGAGGCTCAGCAAGAGTTAACAGAGGACACAGCAACTGTTTCACTGCTGTAGCAGAATGGATACTAGGCCCCAGACACAGCAGAAGTCAGAATGTCGTCGTTCAAGTGACACAGTGACACTGGAACAGGAAAACCGGGTCAGATCACGGAGCAGGAACGTCAGCCAGGCGGGGTCGAATCACGGAGCAGGAATGTCAGCCAAGCCGGGTCTGATCATGGAGCAGGAACGTCAGCCAGGCCGGGTTGAATCACGGAGCAGGAACGTCAGACAAGCCGGGTCAGATCACGGAGCAGGAACGTCAGCCAGGCCGGGTCGAATCACAGGAGCAGGAGACAAGAAGTAGAGTAGTCAAACAAGCCAAGTTGGCACACTGGAATCCACGAAGCTCAAGAAGGAACTGGGCACCGGATAGGTGCCAGAGCCCAGTATATAAAGGCCGTACTGGGTGGGCCAAACCTAGATCAACCAATGGGAACATAGTATAGCAAAAACTGACAGAAAGCAACACAGGGAGCACGGGCACTGTGATATTCCCTGAATTCCATTCTCAGATTACCTCACAACAAATGGAAAAATATTCGCAGATAAATCAAACTAACCTTACAAGCAGACACCATATCTCTGAAAACGCTCGCAAGGATAGTCAGTCTTTTATCGTCTTCGATCCAAGCAATATTCCCGCACTCTTCAACAATTGACAATTCGTCACCTTCAAAAGGGTCTCAGTTATTCAGATTGGATTCCCCTTTCCATAGACGCAAGAGAAGAACTTCTGTGGTGGCTACAACATATGGAGGCATGGAATGGGAGAGCGATTTTTGTTAAGTCCCCGGAACTCATAATAGAGTCTGATGCTAGCAATTTAGGTTGGGGAGCCCACTGTGGAGACATTACCACCGGGGGGAAATGTTCTCTAGAAGAGAAACACCTGCATATTGGAATTACTAGTGGGATCTTTCGCAATCAAGAGCTTTACGAAAGACTCATCAAATTGTTGCATTCTCTTAAAGATGAACATCAACCATCTAGGAGGAACAAAATCAAAAATCCTAGCCTCTTTAGCAAAAGAACTATGGCACTTTTGCTTGAACAGAAACATTTTGGTTCAAGCAGAATACCTTCCAGCGTTATCCAATTGCATCACTGAGACTCTTCACAACTTCACGTTTTCCAAAATCAATACTATTTGGGGCCCTCTACAGTTAGACCTTTTCACCTCCAGACTGAACACATGACTTCCGAACTTCTTCATTTGGAGACCGGATCCAGAGGCCTTAGCCCTGGACACCTTTCTTCAGAAATGGCCCATGGTAAGTGGTTATGCCATATCCCCATTTGCCATGATCCCCAGGATTATTCTATAAGTCAGAAAACAGCAAATATCGTTAGTCCTGATACCCCTTTTTGGACATCTCAACCATGGGACCCTCCAATTCTCGAACTGTCCATAGACTTCCCTCAGTACCTGACTCCCTATCCCCAGTTATTACGGGATCTTGCGAGGAAACCTCACGATCTAGTACTTCAAAACCAGTTACAACTACTTGTGTGGCACATTTCAGGAGTCCCTGGTTTATCGATGGCCTTTCACAATCGGCTCAATCCCTTATCTCCGAAACTTGGGCTCCGGGTACAAGATCATGTTATAGATCATGCTGGAAGACCTAGACACGGTGCTTGGAACGGGAATTGGATCCCTTTTCTTTCAATTTATGTTTCATTATAAATTTTTTATCTGAATGCTTTCATCCAGGTAAAGCATACAGAACTATCAATTGTTACAGGTTTGCAGTTTCAGCATCCCACAATCATACTGGGGGAGTTCCTACTGTCTAACACTTATTAATATGCAAACTTATGAAAGGCATCAAATTATCCAGACCACCATCTCCCAGATATACTGCCCTTTGGGATATCAATTTAGTTCACTCTTTTTTGGACTCTTGGCCTCCTAATGATAAATTATCCCTTAGACAATTATCAGAGAAATTAACTATACTCCTCTGTCTTATCTCATTCAGAAGAGTTCACACCTTAGATATATCTCATAGATTTTATGAACCTAATGGAGTACGATTTTTGATTTACAGACTAACTAAATCTTCCTCTAGAGAAATTTTTTACCCAAATTTCCCTCATAACCCTCAGTTATGTATTGTTCTGTGTCTGAAAGAATATGAAAAATGTACTTCTACCCTTAGAGCTAATGAATACCATCAATTACTCATTTCTTTTACAAAACCTTACAGTCCAGTATCTTCAGCTACTTTGGCCAGATTGGTCCGCTGGATCATGCAATCAGCCGGTATTGATACTAACCTTTTTAGTGCTCACTCCTCTAGAGGAGCTATGGCATCCAAGTCTCTTACCTCTGGTGACAGACTTGAAGATATTCTTAAAGCGGCAGATTGGTCCAGGGAATCCACTTTTAAAACTTTTTATTTCAAGCCGATTACACATGCAGTTTCTAATGTTATAGATCAACTTTAAATAGGCAACTTTGTCTTGCCTTAAAATTCGGGGACTTTCCTATTTCTATGATGGAAAATCAGGATTTTATTAAAGACACGGAGGCGAGTATTATCCCTCCCAATATTAACCCTCCCTAATTTGAGTTTCCTTTTAGGTTAATCGTTTGTATGGTTGATGATTTCTCTACCTATACTGTTTCGTTATTAAGATTATACACGAAGATCTTGTTTATCATACTTCTGCTACTTCAAAGAAAGAGGACTAGGAAGTGATTGTGATGGATTATATATACCTTACTGAATTGTGATTGGTTACCTGTTATGGGGTGGGGTTACACACCTAGTTAAAATTGTGTCTCTATTCAAATGTTATATTTTGCTGCAGAGTAGTAAAGTTGAAGTATATAAGCATAATGCTCGCCTCTGTGTCTTTAATAAAATCCTGAATTTCCGTCACTGTGGCCCCTTCAGAAAATACAGCAAGTTACTAGTTAGTGGCTGTGATGGCTGATACTTCCTTTGGCTCATTTACACTCAACAAAAATAACTGACCCACCCTGCTATAAGTCTGGCATATTCTGCAGGGTGGACAGTTTGCAGATGCTCCCTTACCCACTGCATTGTATTGGTCGTCACAGTTTTGCAATGTGTGGTCATTGCATCACACAATGTGCAATGTGTGGAGATAAATTGCCATATTCAGACATCTACAGATTCATTGCCTGTTGGTGGTACTGGCAATGTCAGTGGCATTGTCAGGGAGGAATCTGAAGAGCCAATGGGACAACAGGGATATTATGCCAGCCATAGACTCAAGCACATGATGACAATGACACAGGTGTTCTTAAGCAGTATATGATATATTTTCTTGTGAGACCGTTTTCCATTTTTAACAGGATTCTCATGGTGGTTACACTGTATGTGCTTTATTAAAGGATAGTAATACTTAAAATGTAAAAAAAAATATGTTTTAGGGTTTAATCCCCCTGAATAAAACAAGACTACTCCCATTGCTGCGAGTTTTTTTATTTAAAAGTTATTGCAGCTTAAACTTGAATTTGTTCAGGTGCAGTATCACAGTGGCCTGAAATTGTACAGTGGTGCTGTTGCTACACCACCCTATGGACAGCTCTGGTCAACTAACCATCAATCTCCATAGGATGGTGTAGTAACAGCACCACTTTGATACAGCACCTAAAAAATTCAAGTTTGAAGTGTAATAACTTCACCTTTCAGCAGTGGGCTTACTCTTGTTTTACTCAGTGGGATAAACACTACAATATATATTTTTAACATTTTAAACATTACTATCTCTTTAAGGCAGATGTGCCAATTTATTACACAAGATGTACTTGGTGTATGAACCACCATATAACTGCCACCTCTACTCCCACTACTGCTACTAATACCAAAGGGCAGCATGGATACACCAGACAGATGATCTTGCTATGACATAATATGTTCAATCAGATGACTAAGCACTAGCAGCAGCACCCTGGGGATGTTGTGGGGTAGAAGCACTGTGGTGGGCTGAGGGGATCCCACTACTACTGCTAGTACTGCTGCTTATAGATTTCTCTACATCAGCAGCCCCAAAAATCCTCTCTCTCTCTTTCCCTCTATCTCTCTCTCTCTCATGGGCTCTCTTTTCCACTATAACCTTTGTCTGTGGTTACTAGTAGTCCTTAACCAGGCAGCATAGTGGGAAATTCCAGATTTTATAGTAATATGGCAGAAATTTTCATGGCCAGAGCAAGCATAGGTGGAAATGGTGAAGTTCTAGCAGAAAATCATTGGTGTTATTGAAAAAGTGGGCATTTTACTCATTTTATGCACAGGAATTCCCATGGAAATCAAGCAGACCACTGGCATTTTCTGGGAAACTCAAATTTTCCACTTTTTCAACAGAAATGCCTGTGCATAGAAATATATCAAAATGTATGCATTTTCACTACCATCGATTGATTGCCCACAACACTTTGTCATTTTTCTGCCTATGGTTTCTATTCTAAGAGAATTCCTACTGAAAACTACAGCTACAAAGTGTTGAAGTGAAGAAATCCACAGCTGAAACATACTAGGCTGAGTCCTATAGCAACATAATAACTGAAATTGTTATCAATCTGAGTCCCTTAGCACTTTGCCCACAACAGTAATAAACTTGTAAAACTCAGGCACTTTCTTGAAAATTAACTGAGGCTTTTTGTTATATTCCAGTGGGGTACAACGTATGACATCAGTTCTGTTTTCAGCTCACAGTCTGTATTCAAATGTATGTCAAAAGTAGTTTCTTTTCTTTTAAAAGTATTTTGTTTTAAGCTGTCCCTGTCAGTGTCACTGTGTACAAATCACAACCACAATCAGTGCAACTGTCCAGAAAACAGGCTAACACCAATACTCCTAAAATCAAGCAACTCCAGCTCTCCTCTGTTTAGTTGTCTGTCTCTATACACTAGTAGTTAGCATACAAATTGAACTAGCCTTCTCTCTAGTGATGATCGAGCACCCCGATGCTCGGGTGTTCGGGTGCTCTGGCCGAGCGCCCCCGGAGGCTCGAGTGCTCGGCCGAGCACCCGAGCCCCATTGAAGTCAATGGGAGGACTCGAGCATTACACCAGGCACCCCCTGCTCTGATGAGGGGAGGGTGCCTGGTTCATAGGAAAAGGTCAGAAAATGATGGAAACACCACAGAAATGGTTCAGGGACAGCATAGGGAGGATGTCTGGATGCATCTTGGACTCCAACGTCGCTGCTGGGAACGATGTTTCGCCCGTAGTACACCATTTTTACAGACTGACCGTAAAACACACAAAAAGGAAGATAAAAACGATTGTAGGCGAAAAATTGTTACCAAACAGTATTTGCTGTATATTTACTTGTATATCATCTGCAAATTCTGCAAAAAATGTCATCGATTTTTCGGAACTGGGGCCATGATAAAGAGGGAAACGTGCGCAGCGTAAAGCAGGTGTTCAACGTGGTTATGGCCCGGGTAAGGTACAGCATTCAGGAACGGAGGCCGCAGCTACCACAGGTTTTACAACATGTCCGTTTGCCCTTGTTAAGTCCAAAATTTATAGTCGGAACAGTGGGGTCTGATCCATTGAGTAAAAGTGACGAAGTGACTTAGTGGATGAAGCCAAGAACTACCTTCTGCTCTGTCGAACACCCCAGCCCTATTTAATTCAATGGGAGGACCTGAGGCACTCCGATACAACCTGTATATCACAAAATGGAGGGCCTCATTCACATTGTGGTACAATAGTTCAGGTAGTGGTCCAACACTCATAAAGCCTATGCACTAAGTGAAAGGGCTGCCAAAAATTAGACTGAAATGTCACTCCAATACACCCTTTATTACACATAAAGGAGGGCATCATACACACCCTTGAAAAATTAGGATTAATGGCCTGCTGGTGACCCTCTAAAACATTAGGGGCGAGGGCATGCCGCTAAGCTGACCATCTAAAACATTAGGAATGAGGGTCTGCTGCTGAGCCGACCATCTAAAACATTATGGGTGAGGGTCTGCTGCAGAGCTGACCATCCTAAACATTATATGCGAAGGCCCGCTAGTGAGCTGACGCTATAAAACATTATATGAGAGGGCCCGCTAGAGAGCTGACCCAATAAAACATAATATGAGAAGGCCCGCTGGTGAGCTGACCTATACAAAAATTGTCAAACAGGGCCCGCTGGTGAGCTGGCCCTATATAAAAATTATATCACAGGGCCCGCTGGTGAGCTGGCCCTATATAAAAATTATATCACAGGGCATATGGAAGAGGAGGAGGAGGATGAGAAGATTAAGAGTCAACCATATACCCGTTTTTTGGGTGGAAGGGGTGAATGGGAATACAGAGTATTCCCATCATTGTAAATAACATATCTAAAGTGACTTTATGTTCACCCGGGGCTTTCCTCCAGTGGAGTGGAGAAGTCAGGGGAAATCCAGGCCTTGTTCATTTTTATAAGTGTCAACCTATCAGCATTTTCGGTGGAAAGGCGGATACGCTTATCTGTTATGATGCCACCAGCAGCACTAAATACCCGCTCAGACAGAATGCTGGAGGCAGGGCAGGCCAGCACCTCCAAGGCGTAGAATGCCAGTTCATACCACGTGTCCAGCTTGGACACCCAGTAGTTGTAAGGCACAGAGGGATCAGTGAAGACGCTGACACGGTCTGCTACGTACTCCTTCACCATCTTCCAAAACTTTTCCCTCCTTGTGACACTAGGCCGCGCATCAGGGTGAGGGTGCTGGCGGGGTGTCATGAAGGTGTCCCACGCCTTGGAGAGTGTTGCCCTGCCTTTGTCGGAACTGCTGTGTGCTCCCCTTTTCTCCCCTTCTCGGTTGGCCAAGGTAGCACGTACTCTGCCGCCAGCGTTGTCAGATGGAAAATTTTGGAGCAATTTTTCGACAAGAACCTTCTGCTATTGCACCATTTTGCTTGTCCTCTCCACCGGAGGAATGAGAGATGAGAAATTCTCTTTGTAGCGGGGGTCCAGAAGGGTGAACACCCAGTAATCCGTGTTGTCTAAAATGCGTATAACGCGTGGGTCACGGGAAAGGCAGCCTAACATAAATTCAGCCATGTGTGCCAGAGTACCAACAGGCAAGATTTCGCTGTCCTCACCAGGAGGATGACTCTCAATATCCTCATCCTCTTCCTCCTCTTCTGCCCACCCACGCTGAAGAGATGGAAATAAAGTTCCATGGCTACCCTCTGTAGCGGAGGCAACCGTGTCTTCCTCCTCCTCCTCCGCTTCCTCCAATTGTCGCTGAGAAGACAAAGTGAGGGTGCTCTGGCTATCACCTTGTGTAAGCTCTTCCTCCCCCATTTCCACCTCTTCCACATGCAAAGCGTCGGTTTTAATTGTGAGCAGCGAGCGTTTCAGTAGACACAGAAGTGGGATGGTTACACTGATAATAGCGTTATCGCTGCTCACCATCTGTGTCGATTCCTCAAAATTGCGTAAAACCTCACAGAGGTCTGACATCCATTCCCACTCCTCACTTCTGATTAGAGGAAGTTGAACGGAGAGGCGACGACCGTGTAACAGCTGGTACTCCACTACTGCCCTCTGCTGCTCACAAAGCCGGGCCAACATGTGGAAGGTGGAGTTCCAGCGCGTGCTCACGTCACACAGCAGCCGGTGAGCTGGCAATTGTAAGCGCTGCTGCAGCGTCAACAGGCCGGCTGAAGCTGTAGATGACTTACGAAAATGTGCACACACGCGGCGCACCTTCGTCAAGAGATCATGCAAATTGGGGTAGGTTTTTAGAAATCGCTGAACCACTAAATTAAATACATGCGCTAGGCATGGTACGTGTGTGAGCTTGCCGAGCTCCAAAGCCGCCACCGAGTTACGCCCATTATCACACACAACCATGCCTGGTTGCAGGTTGAGTGGCGAGAGCCACTGCTCGGTCTGGTGACTAATCCCCTGCAACAGCTCTGAGGCCGTGTGCTGTTTGTCCCCAAGGCAGATCAGCTTCAGCACGGCCTGTTGACGCTTCCCCACTGCAGTGCTACACTGCTTCCAGCTACCGGCTGATGGGTGAGTGGCGCTGCGCGCAGAGAATTCGGAGGTGGAAACGGAGGAGGAGGAGGAGGAGCCAATAACGTAGGTGCTGGCGGAAACCCTGATGGAGGTAGGGCCTGCAATCCTCGGCGTGGGTAGCACCTGTGCCATCCCAGGGTCCGAGTCGCTCCCAGCCTCCACGACATTCACCCAGTGTGCCGTCAGGGAAATGTAGCTTCCCTGGCCACAAGCACTTGTCCATGTGTCAGTCGTTAAGTGGACCTTCCCAGTAACTGCGTTGGTCAGGGCACGGGTGATGTTAAGGGACACATGGTGGCGTAAGGCGGGGACGGCACACCGGGAAAAGTAGTGGCGGCTGGGGACTGCGTACCGAGGGACAGCTGCTGCCATCAGGCTGCGGAAGGACTCAGTGTCCACAAGCCTAAATGGCAGCATTTCGATGGCCAGTAATTTGGAAAAGTGTGAGGTTAGTGCTATGGCCTGTGGGTGGGTGGCTGGGTATTTTCGCTTGCGCTCAAATGCCTGGGGTAACGACATTTGGACACTGCGCTGGGACAGGGAAGTGGATGTGGTCGCTGATGGTGCTTCAGATGGTACAGGTGCAGGGCGGGAGGTATGCAGGCCTGCGCCTTCGACAGGCGATTGGCCGGCACCGAAAACAGGGGAAGAGGAGGCAGTGGTGTGGCCTGCAGACACAGATTGACGATCCGGGCGTTCCTCCCACTTATTACGGTGCTTGGATGCCATGTGTCGGATCATGCTGGTGGTGGTGAGGTTGCTAGTGTTCATGCCTCGGCTCATTCTGGTGTGGCAAAGGTTGCAAACTACAATTCTTTTGTCGTCCGCACTTTCCTTAAAAAAACGCCATACCGCGGAACACCTAGCCCTTGGCAAGGGAGATTTACGCAAGGGGGTGCTCCGTGGAACATTTGCGGGCCGGTTTGGTGCGGTCCGCCTTCTTTCTTTAGCCACACCACTGCCTCTTCCAGCCTGTTGCGGTGCTGCAGATGGCTCACCCTCAGGACTGCTGTCATCGCTCGGCTTTCCACCTTCCCAGGTGTGGTCAGTGACCTCATCGTCCACCAAGTCCTCCTCCACTTCCTCACTCTGATCATCCTCCTCATTTCTTGATCCCACCACATCCTCAGTCATTGACAACTGTGTATCATCCTCCTCATCAAGGTCTTGAGACAGTAATTGTGGTTGATTTGATGGCAACTGTGTCTCATCATCATCATCCACTTCCTTTGACCTTAAATGCCGTTCCCCTCTGTCATCTTCTTGTGATTGGGTACCCTCTAGAGGTTGTGCATCAGGGCACAAGATCTCATGTTCCTCTGCAAGCGTGCTTGGAGAGAGGTTCAAATCAAGGATTGGTGATGAGAAGAGCTCCTCACTATATCCCAGTGTGGGATCACTTCTTTGGCCAGACCCTCTATGGTGGGAGGAAGGATGATCAGGGTGAGGATTATGTTGACCAGACTCTTGGCTACTGAGAGTGGACTTGGTGGAAGACAGGGTGGTGCTTAACCGACTGGAAGCAGTATCAGCTGAAATCCAACCGACCACCTGTTCGCAGTGGTCTGACCTCGAGAGTGATGTCCTGCGACGCCCTGTAAACTGAGACATGAAGCTAGGTATGGTGGATGTCTTTCTTTCTTGTGCTCTGGCACCAGGCACAGTTGCTACGCGTCCTGACCCGCGCCCTGAACTATCAGGATCACGTCCACTTCCCCGGCCCTTTTTACCCGCCTTCTTCATATTAAACGGAATATATGCCGGTAATCTGCGGCTAGGCACACGAAACAGAATGTGACGCTAATCTGCGGCTAGGCACACGAAACAGAATGTGACGCTAATCTGTGGCTAGGCACACTAAACAATATGTGACGCTAATCTGCGGCTAGGCACACTAAACAATATGTGACGTTAATCTGCGGCTAGGCACACTAAGCAATATGTGACACTAATCTGCGGCTAGGCACACTAAACAATATGTGACGTTAATCTGCGGCTAGGCACACTAAACAATATGTGACCCTAATCTGCGGCTAGGCACACGAAACAGAATGTGACGCTAATCTGCGGCTAGGCACACTAAACAATATGTGACGCTAATCTGTGGCTAGGCACACTAAACAATATGTGACGCTAATCTGTGGCTAGGCACACTAAACAATATGTGACGTTAATCTGCGGCTAGGCACACTAAACAATATGTGACGCTAATCTGCGGCTAGGCACACGAAACAGAATGTGACGCTAATCTGCGGCTAGGCACACGAAACAGAATGTGACGCTAATCTGCGGCTAGGCACAGTGAACGGAATATGTGACGTTAATTTGTGAATTTGCACACTAAACAAAATGTGACAATAATCTATGGCTAGGCACACGTTTAAAATGGCCCTTTTTGTCGCTGCGTTGTAAAATCATTGGCCCTGTGCACCTAACAGAATATGTCAGCTTGTCACTGCACTGTGAAATATTTGTCCCTGTGCACCTAGTACAATGTCACCTTAGAACATGTCCCCCCCACAAAAAAATGAAATTCTGCCACCCCCCAAAAAAATTAAATGCTGCCCCAACACACAACAGTCCTAAAAAGGACTTTTGGGTCTTGAAAGAGTTTCAACAATTTTATTCTCCCTACACTGACTT
Organism: Rhinophrynus dorsalis; assembly: GCA_037306005.1. Taxonomy (NCBI): domain Eukaryota; kingdom Metazoa; phylum Chordata; class Amphibia; order Anura; family Rhinophrynidae; genus Rhinophrynus; species Rhinophrynus dorsalis. The sequence continues at coordinate 57,317,072 of CM074719.1, forward strand.
CCTGTGCATCTAGTATTATATGTCACCTTACAAATATCCCCCCCACAAAAAAAAGGAAATTGTGCCCCCCCAAACAAAATATAAATGCTGCCCCCACACACAACAGTCCTAAAAAGGACTTTTGGGTGTTGAAAGAGTTTCAACAATTTTATTCTCCCTACACTGACTTCCTGTGCATCTAGTATTATATGTCACCTTAAAAATATCCCCCCCACAAAAAAAAGGAAATTGTGCCCCCCCAAACAAAATATAAATGCTGCCCCCACACACAACAGTCCTAAAAAGGACTTTTGGGTCTTGAAAGAGTTTCAACAATTTTATTCTCCCTACACTGACTTCCTGTGCATCTAGTATTATATGTCACCTTAAAAATATCCCCCCCACAAAAAAAAGGAAATTGTGCCCCCCCAAACAAAATATAAATGCTGCCCCCACACACAACAGTCCTAAAAAGGACTTTTGGGTCTTGAAAGAGTTTCAACAATTTTATTCTCCCTACACTGACTTTCCCTGCCTAAGCGCATCTCTCCCTGGCTAAGAATGAGCCGAACTCGCGCGTCGGGTGCTATACAGCACCCGATCACGGGTTCTGGCCAGCCAATCAGTGTAATGCCAGCAGCCAACATGGCTGCTGGCATTACACTGATGTCAGAGCCTCCCCGCACGTTTTTTGGCTGCGCAGCAGCTACGAAACGTGCGGGGAGGAGACCCGAACATGGCGGGCGAGCACATGCGGTACTCGTACGAGTACCGCCATGTGCCGAGCAGAGCGATGCTCGAGCCGAACCGAGCTTCGGCCGAGCATGCTCGCTCATCACTACTTCTCTCCAAAGGCAGACTGCAGTGTTCATATTTACAATACAGTATAGGATAGACCTATTAGCTTCAGAATCAGCAGCCTGCTACCACACCTTAGTATCTGCTTGCCCCATATGTTGTTGCAGATTTAGGAATGCGCGCATAAGTAACATAGTATGCCAATTTATATCTGCATGTTTGCCTTGAATGTAAGATGTATTAATGTCTGTGTGGTATCTGTATCAATAGAATCTCAGACTCAGCTAGCCAGCTCAGGTAGAAAGAATAATTTCCTTTCCCTGCCTGCCACTGCCACTTTACAGTCAAAAAGGTTCTGTTATCTTCCAACACCCAGAGAGCAACTGGTAGCTGTTACCACCAATATGCCTGGCAGGTAACTCCATTTCCCTCTGCCTATAACAGGCCACACTAGCTATCAATAAAAATTCAGCTGTGGATATTCATGGGGGAAATTCTCCAGTGCACTGAAAAAAAAGCTGTAAAAAGAGAAAAAAACAACACTTCTTTTTAAATTCCTGCTGAAGATGGGGAGTCCTGCTTATTACATTTTTCTCCTTGTAGTAAAAGAAATGCCCCATCCTCAACACAAATGAAGCCAAAAAGGCTATTATCAGATTGTATATAAATTCCACTAAAGAGGGCAGCATATATAATAATATATATTAATAACATCCACTGAGTCCAATGAGTTGTACAAAAAATAAATTACTGACAAAAAGAGTTGTTGGCCGAATTGAGCAACAACCCGCCAGCAAGACAATATCTGCACAAATATATCAGGGGGCTTAAAAGTCACACATTAAATAATTAAAGCATCACAACTTCTTACTCAAGTGTGACATCCAACAGCTTGAATATCAGTAGAAATTGGGTTGAGCAACAGGGATTTCCTGCCTTTGTTAAAGGGATATTAATACTTCGTTTTATCTTTTATTTTGTAGGCATTAAAAAAACATGAAGAACGATTTAAGTCTTATCTCTCAAACCTTTACGGTTTGAGAAATATTCACAAGCAAAGTTTCCGCTCCCGCCCCTTTTACCTAGTGTAAGCCATCTCTTCTCAGATGTGGAATCCAGTCCATAGACCAGACAGATAACAGCGGGGGGACAGTCTTCTTCCTATGAGAACAATGAAAGCCCTTCCCCCCTTGAAAAGTTTTTCAGGTTTTTCCCTTATCTTAATTGAAGAGTGTCCCTATCTGCAGTCTACCTGGGCACCTCCCTTCTGATCTGGCTGAACAGTGTTACATTAGTAAAAAGGGCGGGAGGGGGATACTTTGTCATTGAATTACTCCTGAACTACAACTCTGATAGAACTGAAATAACACTCTATGTTAGTCCAAATACTATGATGATTAATTAGAGCTGTTTTTATTATGAAACATTACTATCCCTTTAAGGCGACTCCATTGAAAAACACCTGTGCAAACAATAAAGAGAAAGTGCATAATAAAGTCCACTGTTTATCTTGTATTACAAATGTATTTATATAAAAACACATGTAAGTACAAATCTAATCTATAAACAAGCATTTACCTCAGGCATATAATATATAATTTTCACATAATGTTTGGTCTAGATGAAGGAAAGAAAACTCGCCACCATCAAGCAAGCCACTAAAGCCACATCAATCACATTAAAATTGATGACTAATTCAGGCTTACAGCCTGCCAAGCCAATCAACTGTTATTAATTCAAACTCTCACATCCTTATGTCAGCGGACACACAATTCCATTGCTATAACCACATCCTTATCTGCATAAATGAGATCCGGTATCCCTCCATCAATAAACTTCAAGGAAGGGAAACAATACATCAAAAATGATTCTCAAAATAAAACTTGTATCAAATTATCCAGTAACGCTAAAGTAAACAGCATTTTTTCACTTCACTGACCAGAGTACTCTTATGTGTATCTAAATAGCTGTATGTATGTAGAGTGCTCCCCACGATACCAGACCAAATGTATAATTTAAAAATACATATATATATTTGCATAAGACCAAACTGTATCAGATTGGAATTGAAATAACATTACATAATTTTCTCCCATTTAGATAATGAAAGAGTGCTGAATATATTTGTGTGGATATTGGCAGATTGTAAGTTTTACTCTGCCCTTACAACAATCCCCACAGAGATATTTAATGGAGAGCTGAATGTGCTCTTGAAAAATGAATTTAATGAAGGCAATATTAATAAGAATGAATATGGTTTCTTGTGTGTTGAGGATGCAGATGTTTTTTATGAAGAAGATTTATCAAGAGAGAATACAAGTTTTAATTATCTCCTTAGGACACTTCTGGAGGTTTCATGAATGAATAGGGATAAACTGTTTGACCACAGAATGAAGTCAGATTGGTGGAATCTGATTTTGTGAATACTCTTGAGGATTATTGGGAGTGTTGTAGTAGATGTCTATTCCCACAATGGACACAGTGACAGGTATATTTCATCAAAGTAATAGCCCAAGCAGGTTAACTAGTGTCACATAGACCCAGTAATCAAGTGGCAAAAATCATCAAATTAAAATAGTGAATAATGTAAAACTAAAAATATATTGTGATGGCCTCAATACCCACCCTTGTAGATTAGGGGGTACCTACCAGGTCATTTATACTGGACTGGCCTCAAGGGACCACCAGACAGGCTGGGGCCACTTGCCACTGGATCTTGTTGCACCACTCAGAGGAGAGGAGGTCAACGGGATTGGAAGACCTTCAGGTGCAGCCAGCCCAATTAGTGCAGTGATCTAGATAGGAACTCACACTTCTACCCACTGGAACATGTCAATGAAGAGCAGATATCATCGCCTCTGCTCCAAAGTCTCCACCAGGCCAGCATTAACCCCTCTGCCCTGGTGCTACCCAGCAGGATCCCCTCTGCTGCAACGTCTCCCCCAGGCAGGCACTAGCCCCTCCTCCTTGTTGCTATGGAGCAGCCAATGTCTTCACCAGGCTGGCACTAATCCCTTTGCTCTGGTACTACAATACCACCTTTAACAAGGTGCTTTTGGCTACACAGGCCTAGTGTTTTCAATCCTCTCCCCCAATAATAGAGCCTAGATATCTACTTCAGGAAGCAGAAAACATATGCTCTAAAGTTATTGAAATACAATAACTGGCCTTTCATAGCTTGCAGTTAACTTAGGGTGACACTACATGCATATAAACAAAATACAATAACACACAGACTACAACACATATAACAAACATAAGAGAATATCATATTATTGGGGTGTAGGTTGATGATAGATTTAAGGCAGTACAGACTGGAGGTACAGAACTGGCAACAGTAACATATTTGCATACTGCCTGGCTATTGGACACTAGCCTTGGACTCACAGGCCATACTGCTATGCATGGCCTCAACCAATAGATGGCAGTTGACAGGTCAAGATAATACCTATGCTTCCATAACAGGGCTCAACCAATAAATTTTTTCAGTGCAATAATGTTATGCAGGGATCAACCAATAGATGGTAGTTTACAGGATATAATAATACCCGTGCTTCCATAACAGGGTTCAACAAGTAGATGACATCAGTGCAACACTGCTATGCAGGGTTTAACCAATAGATGGCAATTCACAGGACAGGATAATATCTGTGTGTCCATAACAGGGTGCAACCAGTAGATGGCAACAGGGAGTTCCAAGGACTTTCAATGGAAAAAGTTCATGGCAGATGTATTGCCTGTAATGTCCATGTAACCCCACAGTCCTCATACATCACAGGGACATGAGGAGTTGACCTGTTCCTCCATATACATTTACTATAAAGGGGTAGTATGGGAAAACCAAGCTGGATGAAAAATTTACAATCAGAGTAAGAGTATATCTTTTGTCACTTTGTACTCAAAAATCAGGTCTATTTTGGAAGCATTTTTTGGCAAATTGTAACAGAGAACAAATTACTAAAATTTACACAATACTAGGGGTGGGCGAAAGCTCCCGCTGTGTTCCCGGGGAAAAAATCTGTGAAAACTACATTGTTGTCCTCTTTTTTGCTGGAAAAACGTCTTGAAAAATAGTGATTAAAATTGTTGCATTTTTTGCCATTTTTTGCCATTTTTTTCAATGGCTAGAAAGTTTCCGTCATTTGATTTACATGTTTTATTGATATTTTTCAATGGCTAGAACATTTCCGTCATTTGATTTACGTGTTTTTCGCTGTAAAAATGTGACATAGTCCAGTAAGTGTAAAACAATATAAACAGATACAGAGTGAGGAAGACATGCTGTGCTGTTCTGCTGTGATATATTAGCAAAATTTAGGCAGGAGAGGCTCATAGTGACTGCTATCACTCTGAGAAAGTTTAAAAGTAATAAAAATAGACCCTGGAAGGACCATTATGTGTCTGAGGAGCACTTAAGCACTACAGAAGCAACACTGGCCATTCCCTCTAAATCATCCCCCTAGGGTTCTTGGAGAAATTAATGTCAAGGGAGGAAGAAAAGGGTAGTAGTGAGAGCAACACAGGTCAGCTGCCTGTGCCTGTTGCCAGACGTGCTGCGCCTGCTGCAAGACGTGCTGTGTTTTCTATAAGATGTGCTGTGCCTGCTGTTAGACATGCTGCCCCTGCTTCCAGTGCCACCAGTGTTGTGCCTGCTGCTAGTACTGCCTCTGCTGCCACCAGTGCTGTGGCTGCTTCCAGTGCTGAACCTGCTTCCACCAGTGCTGTGCGTGCTGTCAGAAGTGGTGCCTCTGCTGCCACCAGTGCTGTGCCTGCTGTCAGACATGCTGTCCCTGCTGCCACCAGTGCTTTGTCTGATGCCAGTGTGACTTGTAATACTCAGGAGGGGAGGGTAGAAGATAATGCCAAGTGTCACAACAGGGGACCCTAAGTCATAATTGCCATCCCCAAGCAGTCCCGCCAGTGCTAGAACTACTACTAAGAAGGTCCATCAGCTTGTTAGCATTAGGAATGAAGTTGGGGTAATCATCATATTACTAGTGACTGTGAGGAGGAAGACTGAGGGGCTGAAATTGATGTGGTTGGTGTTAGTAGTAGTAGTAATTGCAATGAGGAAGAAGCAGGTGGGGCTACAGTTAGGAGAGTGGTAGGGGAAGCAATTGAGAGAATCCAGACTAGTGGTCAAGGGAGCCCACACCATTCCCCTGACCCTGCAAGTCCCCTTCCTCCCATGGCATTGTCCATGTGGAACCTGATCTTGAAGCAGGCAGGACTGTCACCACCACAATAATACCACCACAACCAGGAGCACAGATCAGCTGCCTGTTACTGCTGCTACTGCTGCCAGTCTGCATTCTTCACATCACCAAGAAATGGCAAGTGTGACATTAGTGGACCCTCTGTCACATTGATCCTCACCTCCTCCAACCAGCAATGAGCATTTGGAACTTGAGGAATCTGCAACTGCTCTAATTCCTGCTGCTGCTGAATTGCAAGGGCTGCAGGATGCTGAGAAGCAGGCTAGTCTGCTACAGACCACCGTGGACTCAGTGGGAATGGAGTAAACAAGTGATCTAGGACTAGGAAAGGTTCCTCTGGCCAGCAGTAGCAATACTCCTGGTCCTAGTTGCAGTGCTTGTTCTGAGGCAGTAAAAGCAACAGCAGCAACATTACCCTCTGCCCCAGAAAGTAAAGGAGAATGTGGAGGACAAGAAGAAAGATGCAACTCTTCTCCACCTTCCCCCTCCCCCCTGAAGTCATGGGTGTGGGACCACTTTTCTGTTGGGGCAGGCACAGTGCAGTCATCACCAGTGGCACTGTGCACAATTTGTGACAAGTCAGTGAGAATGGGAAAGGAGGGAACACGACTTGGCACACCTGACCTGATAACACACATGAAACACAGACACCATGATATTTATGCCAAACATGTTAAAGCCAAATACCCACCACAAAAATCAAGCACAGATGTTGCTTTACCCCCTGACTCTCCAGAAAGGCAACAAGAGACGAGTCGGAAATCAAAGAGGAGGAAGAACAGAAAAACCCAGGCAGAGACTGGAAGTTCTATGATGAGCGAAACAACTAGCTCGCCATCATCTTCTTCTTCTGGGGTAACTACATCTTCTGCCAATCCACCTTGTTCATCATTACCTCCCCCGCCAAATGATAGCCACTCTATTGATATTAGGATGTGGCAGTTCATTTCCACCCATTGCACACCGTGTGGTGCACTGACCACACTTGGCAGTGTGGTGGAGGAGAATCACAAGCAGGGCATCAAGTGGCATCAGAGGAGATTCCATCCCGCAGAATATGCTAAGATGGTGGCAGGGAGGTTTCATCATTACTATTAAACTGTCAACAAGTTGTCATGTGTCCTTAGCGGGGTGTGGACAAGGGCTATAGTGACAGTTGTAAGGCTCTGACCCGAGCTCCAAATTTGAGCTACCTGAGAACACCTTGCAGTGGAGAAACCCCACAAAGAAGTAGCAGACTGCTGATTTGATGTGAGTGGAAAACACAACAACAAAAGACAATACAAAATACTTACACGTAGGCCCCAGTGAGGCAGGGGCTAGAGTTCACAGGCTTGAGAGCATTGCTAGCAGTCAGTGGCTGTTCAAAGGAAGTCTTGCTGTGGCTGAAGCCGTGTAGAGGTGCAGGCCATGAAGCCTGATAGCAGAATGACCACCTAAGACATAGACATCTACTTACCGGGTCAGGAACCGGCTTATTTAACCTACCAGTAGTATAGTTGCCTCTGTCGTAAACTGGAACAGCAAAATGTGACAGGGAGTAGAACCTAGGATGTTCAATAGTGTCTAACTCGAGTGGATGGTTGACAACATCAAACGTGACACACTGGGCACAGGGAACCCCTCGAAGTCAAAAGGAGAAAAGTCAACAATCCGACTCAGCAACAGACAGGCAAAGACAGTACCTAGGATGAGACAGAAGAATAGTCGAACAAGCCAGGGTCAAAACCAGTCAAGCAGCACAGTAAAAAATCAGCAGGCAGAAGAATAGTTGTATAACAGGTTGAGGTCAAAAACAACACAGGAAGTCTAAGCAAAATCAAGAGACAAGAGACGTAGTTGAGGAAAGCTGGGTCAAACACTGGAAACACTTGAAACAATGTAACTCTAGAACTTGATATCAGGAACGCTTTGATTGCGCACTAATGCAAGAGTGTCAGTGCTTGTGACACAAAATCAATACATTTCAGGTAAACAAAGCATATTGATATTTTTGCAACACAGACTCTGTGTAGGCGCAACATAACAATATTGGAAAAAACGTATGTATAATGTGTAAGAGGGGAAACACACAGCAGTGACTAGTTATCTATTCAATGTCACAGCCCTAATAGTGAGGTATTTTCATACCACATGCTGCACAGGCTTGAAAGTACAACATTAAAAAACACTTCTAAAACAGTGTAAAGTGTAAGTGCAATGAGTTGGTGTTTTTATTCAATATAATCATCCTCCTCCTCCTCATCCTCTTCTTCATCTTCTCCATTTTCTGTGTTGTGGTGCACCTCTCACAAGATAACATCCTCTGAGCCATCCACAGCATTACTCATGCAGCATTTCTTAACCCCTTAACGACCCTTGATGGTCATAGCACGTCATGGGTTGTTTTGTGTTAACGAACCGTGACGTGCCAGGACTGTCATGGAGTTACGGGCTCCCTGCGTGGCTGCACACTGTTTGGGGAGCCCAGGACCGGAAGCCAAAAAAAAATGTCCCATGGTCCTTAAGTGCTTAAAGTGTTAAACCTTTTACAATGCTCTCTGCAGATATCAGACCCCATGCATGTAGTACACATTCACAGAGGAGACTGACAGGTGGATTTTTAATTTTTTTCTGTTAGAGTAAGAGTCTGATCATCATCTATGAGTCAATCTCTGCACTGCTTTCTTAAATAATGTTTAAATGGTTTGATAACCACAAAGTCCAGGACTTGTAACTGTAACTTCATGTCTCCAGGGATTATAACCAAATCTGTACTAATTTTTGCAACTTGTTTCTTAACATTTGCATTTAGGTATCCTGTAAATGCATCAGGAACAAGCATTCATTTTGTTTACACTGATTTTCTTGATTTTTAGCCAGTCTAGAACAAGATTTTTCTCCATCCACCGCTTTTTTTGGACTCAGACTATTGCTTCTGAAAGGAATTTTTCTTTTGCCATTATTTTTCATTTCAGGATGATATAAGGTAGAAAGAAACAATTTATGCATATTTAACAGGAGCACACTTCTTAAACATAATAAGGATACAACCACATATATCATATGTGGGGTGCCCAGAAACGCCAAAAATTAAATAAAAAAAAAAACAAAAAGAAAAAAGAGGAGATCTAAATAGGCATTCAATCCTAATTACTTGATATCCAATAACAGTATAAAATAAATATCATTTATTATCATAGAAAAGTTCAATAATACAATTTAATCTTGATATCGAGACTGAACATGAGACCAAACCCCCAGGTCATATCCATCACCCATTAAACCCAAAGAAATACCTAAATAAAATTATAATAAACAACCTAAAAGACAACAAAAAACAAGGGACTAGTGCTGAACACATATATAAAATAGTGAGCTTCTAACCCTATCTGTCCCTAAACTGAAATATAATTCATGAAATATGTTTTCAAAAAAAGATTAAAAAAATCATCAAAGAAGACTCTTTCCGTATTCTCAAAGAATATATCCAGTATTGCCACATACTCCTCTTGCATTACAATGCATTAATGATGATATAGCAGTTAATACAGTAAAAAAGCAGCTAGTGGTAGATGAATTAGTAAGCAAATAGCAATTGGAATTTACTCCAATGATGCCTGTAGATTAGTGTAGCGTTGACATGAATGATGGTTAAAATACATGAGCAAGTGAATGGATGTTAGCGAGCATATTTCATAAACATCTTTTTTCCTTCACACATTGTGATAGCTGGTAGTCACTTAGCACACATATCTCACAGTCTACGGTAACTGAATCTGGACGATGTTAGCACAGAAGCAGACAGCCAATCTTGCCATCTCACAACTGCTTATTCTTCCATTTACACATACGTACTTCAGACAGTACCTTATTATCCAATAACCAGGTTATTGCCACTCACAAGTTACCGGATCAGTGCTATTATCGATGCTTCATCAACTATCTCCATACGAATCAGCTAGAGACTTAACTCCATTCCTTTTCCTCAGCTTGATATGTTCCAACTCATACCACTGCTGTTAAATTCGGGCAGATCATGGGTACAGCATTATTACAACCTTAAAATCAAGCATTTTGTCTCATTGCGTCCTGCCAACACTTTTCATCCATCCACACGAGGACTTTCTCAAGGTCAAGTCAAACATTCAAAGATCTTCCTGGTTGCTTCTTATTTAACCCGCTTTACTGGAAGTTCACATGTAAAATCAACATAGTAAAAAGAACAAGCTCAAAAATGATTTAACTATCTAAATACCTACCCGATCAGGATAGATTCAGGCAGGATGACATACTTAATACATTGTATATTTATTCAAGTCCACATATGAGACACAAGCATTATTAATTCCCATGTATCCATTAACAGTATGCAGTTAGTAGTATTTTAATTTTAAGCATACTAATTGAAATTTTTAATTGTTACTTTTTAACCATTCAAGAAAGACAAGGAAGAAATCCAGCATATAATAAAAGCAAGACACCCTCAAGTCTCTCTTTATCATATATATAAGATGTTTAAATCAATGGGAAATCAATACTTTAATATCTCTAAAAAATCCTCTGTTATTTTACCCTTATTAATACAAGCATATCTTAGCTGTCTACTCCATCATCTAGGAATGGGCGAAACTTTCTGCCTCAAACTGAAATCGGAGAAAAATGTCACTTTCCGCTTGGTGAAAAATTTCCCTCAAAAAGTGCTGATCTTCCTCTTTTTTCCACTTTTTTCACCCATTGAAATCAATGGGAACATAGAAGTTACACACAACACATTACAAATAATATTTTATTTCCCAAAGGCATTGTATAAAAGGGGCATGATGGTGCCTGTGTTTGTGGGGTGTGGGGAAAGAATCAGTTGAACTGGGAATGTTTTTGGGGGGTTGTTTACTGGGATTGAGGGGCACTTAATAAAAAGAAATCCTAAATAAAATAAAATAAAAACCATAAGACATGGTATAAAGGGGTCTGAGGACGGTGCCCGTGTTGGTGATTGAACATTGGTCATTTGAACAGGGAATTTGTTTTGGGGGGATTTCTTGACTGCTACTGGGGGACAGTTAATGAAAAAATAAATCAATAAAATAAAATAAGACATTTGTATTTAAAGTGACAGAGACAGGAACCCCCTTACATAAGCTGCCACTGGGGTGGACTTGATAGAGTATTTTGTAGAGGATGATTTGTTTGATTTGTTGTTAGAGGCCTTTGTAGGACTTAGAATCATTAGAGGCCCAACCCCTGAAGAAACATTGATTTGTAGGACTTAAGCTTGTTTGGTACAAGCCCTAAGGAAACATTTATTTGTAGGACTTAGGCTTGTTAGAAACAAACCCCCCAAAAATAGTTCATTTTTTTGTAGGACTAGTTTTTATTTATATTTTTTATAAATAAGTTGCCCATTAAATCTTCTTCACCTGCCCTCCTCCAAAATCATCATGGGTGTGTTCTTACTATAATATATTTTTTCCCTTGAGAGCAGGATCATTGGGTCTCCTCAGCAACTGCAATATGCACAGTATGTGCGTGGTAAATAACATCTGGGAGCAAACTGTATCCAAGTACCATGACACCCAAAACCAAGTACTGCCGCTGTCACTGTACTCCTTGTCCAGACCCAGCTAAGGACACATGACAACTTGATGACAGTTTAATAGTAATAATGAACCCTCCCTGCCTCCATCTTAGCATATTCTGTGTGATGGAATCTCCTCAAATGCCACTTGATGGCCTGACATTGATGCTCCTCCACCACACTGCCATGTGTGGTCAGTGCACCACACAGTGTGCAATGGGTAGAGACGAACTGCTATATCCTAACATCAAAAGAGTGGCTATCATTTGGCGGGGGAGGTAACTGTGACCGAGGTGGACTGGCAGGAGATGTACCTGTTACTCTAGAGGAACAAGGTGATTTTGATGGCGAGCTAGTTGTTTCACTCATAATAGAACTTCTAGTGTCTTCTGGGTTTCTTTATTCTTCCTCCACTTTGATCTCCACCTTTCTGGAGAGTGATGGGGTACAGTAACAGCGGTGATAGATTTCTGTAATGGTTGTTTAGCTTTAACATGTTTGACATAAATGTCATGGTGTCTGTGTTTCATGTGTGATTTCAGGGCAGTTGTGCCAAGGTGTGTTCCCTCCTTTCCCCATCCCATGTCACAAATTTTGCACTGTACCGTTGTTGATGATGACTGCACTGTGCCTTCCGGAAGAGAATAATAGTCCCACACCCATGACTTCTGGGGGGAGGGTTTGGGAACAGGTGGAGAAGAATGGCCTCTTTCTTCTTCTTCTCCACATTCCCGTTCACTTTTTGTGGCAGCGGATAACTTTGCTGCTACTGCCTCAGATTTGGCACTGAAACTAGGACCAGAAGTATTGCTGGCGCTGGCAAGTGTAACCTGTCCTAGTCCCGCATTACTTGTTGACCCCATTCACACTGTGTCCACTGTTTTCTGTGGCACACTAGCCTGCTTCTCAGCACCCTGCTGCCCTTTCAACTCAGCAGCAGCAGAAATTAGAGCAGTTGCAATTTCCGCAAATTCCAAAAGCTGATTGCTAGTTGTGCTGGTGATGCCCATCCTCATCCCTGTCTCCCATTCCTTCTCACTTTCTGATAAAAAGGCCATCAATTTCTCTTCCACCCCAGCTCCTCCAAAACCACCACCACTACTAGTCCAGGCATGATGCTGCTCTATTCCCGACATTTCACTGCTGCTTGGAGGAGGTGACGAGCAATGTGTCAGACAGTGCCCTGCTGTCACACATGGCATAATTTTCTCCTTCCCCCCCGAGTACTACAAGAAACACTAGCAGCAGTAAAAGTATCGGTGGCAACAGGTTCAGCACTGGCAGCAGGTTTAGTCCTGGCAGCAGGTTTATCAGTGGCAGAAGGTTCAGCACTGGCAGCAGGTTCAACACTAGTGGCAGCACATCTGACAGCAGGTACAATACTAGTGGCTGCAGGTACAGCAATGGTGGCACTGGCAGCAGGGGCACCACGTCTTGCAGCAGGCACAGGCAGCTGACCTGTCCTGCTCTCACAAGTACTACCCTTTTCTCCCTCCCTTTCCATTCCCTTTTCTCCCTTACTTCCCATTCCCTTTTCTCCCTCCCTTCCCATTAATCTCCCCAAGATCCCTTGGGGTGATTTAGGGGGACTGGACAGCATTGGTTCAGTACTGCTAGTCACTTCCTCCTCCTCCTCAGATTTATAACAGACACATAAGGGTCCTTCCAGCTCCTCCATTGATTATTTTTCACCTTGCTCTTAGTGATAGCAAAGGAAAACATATATTGTAATAACAACACATCCATGACGATTTTGGAGGAGGGGCAGGTGGAGAAGATTTAATGACCAACTTGTTCTTTTCTCCACATATACTGGGGGCTTCTTATTCTTCTGCTACTGCCTCAGGTGTATCACTATCACAGTGCTCGTTCTCCTGATCTGACGGCGACATTATTATTCTGCCTCATTTCTATGCCGTCCTCTTATTGGCCTGGTATTCTTGCTCCACCCAGTGCTTGCCTTTATATACCCTTTCATGTCCATACCAAGGCGCCCTTTCGTGGTGTACCTGTTCCTGACGTTTGTTACTAAGTTGCTGTTATCGTATATGACCTGGCCTCCCTGATGATTGTTGTTCCGTTGCTGATTGATCTGGCTGAGAACCCGCTCCGTTACCATCTGATCTGGCTGAGGACCAACTCCGTTACCGACTGATCTGGCAGAGAACCCGCTCCGTTGCTGACTGATCTGGCTGAGAACCCGCTCCATTGCTGACTGATCTGGCTGAGGACCTGCTCCGTTACCGACTAATCTGGCTGAAGACCTTGCTTTGTTGCTGACTGATCTGGCTGAGATCCCACTCCGTTGCTGACTGATCTGGCTGTGTACCCACTCCGTTGCTGACCTATCTGGCTGTTGAGCCTGTTCTGTTGCTACTGACCTGGCTGTGCTTCCGTTATGCTTGTGGCCATCCCTGGCTGAGCACCCGCTCTGTTGCCATCCGTGCATGGCTGTACCACTCCATTGTCCTTGTCTGGCCAGCATTACAAGCAGCAGATTCCCAGTTGCCTTGTCTGTTGTGCATCGTGTGGAGCTATTCTTATCTTGTCGACTGTAGGCTCGGCATTTGTGCTATAGCTGCTTACTCTAACCGCCCCTTGCGGTGTACACAAGTAAAGTACCGGTACAGTGCTAATTAAGTGCTGACTGAGTTACTCAGATCTATCTGTGCCTTCCTCTGCACTATAGTTGGGCTCACTCCCTGTGGGAGTCGCAGTATATCTCTGGGCATTTCCAGTTAACCCGTTCAGTGCCTAGACTGTCTAGGCAGGGCCAGTGCTCCTTCTCTGTTGCAGTAGCTTGGGCTAAGGGCCAGCAGTTGCGTTACATCACACTCGTTAGTGTGAGGAGACACTGGGCTTCATTCCTTGTCACAGTAGCCTTTGAGCGTAAGAGCCAGTGGTTGCTTTACATCACACTCGTTGTGTGAGGGGACACTTGTGGCCTTCCTGTTATCTGCCCTCGATCCACCCCTAAAGTTCTAGGGTTTGTCAATTGTAAGTGGTTGCCTCAGTCTTCCTGGGACCCCTATCCCTTGGTCAGTATTGCCTTGTTGCCTACTGGGTTCAGTGCCACCCAGGCATCTGGGTTTCATGCCAGTTACCACCTCTAGGACTACCTGTCATCTATAGTCCTGCTGTCAGCCCTGGGTTGAGTAGCCTGATTAACCCTAGTCCACTAGGGTGAGGTTGCCAGTCCTTATGTGCCTCCAGTCCTCAGAGTCAAAGCACAGTACTATTTGATACCAGTCGCTGCCTCATCGACTTGCTATATTTCTGGGTCCTGATTTCCATTGCTATATATTTATTGTTTTGTATTGTGGGCCTGTGGCCTAATTCCTTGTATGCACTTTATCCTAATAAAGTCATTTTAACCTTACCGGTCTGGTCTGAGTGTTCATCAAAAACTATGACAATCACTGGAGCCATTTGTGGCAAGTGAAGCCTTCATCATCCATCTTCCAGATTGCTGCTATTGTTGATCCCATTCCCTTCCAGTTGCCTAATCATCCTGCTGCTTAAACAATTCAGCAGCAGCAATACGAACAGCAGTTCCAACTCAGGAGGACATTTGACAATGGCCAGTGCCTACTGGCCAACATGACCTGCTGGCACTAGGCCAATAGGGCATTTTTATTTTTTTCTCAAGGCTTGTGCTTTGAAAAATAAAAATAAATAAATGTAAAAAAACATAGTCCTATAAAAAAATAAACAATTTTTGGGGGGTTTGTTTCTAACAAGCTTAAGTCTTACAAATCAATGTTTCCTTAGGGCTTGTGCCAAACAAGCTTAAGTCCTACAAATTAATGTTTCCTCAGGACTTGGGCCTCTAACAACAAATCTGACAAATCATCCTCTACAAAAAACTCTATCAAGTCAAGTATCAGTCCACCCAGTGGCAGCTTATGTCAGGGGGTTCCTGTTTCTATAACATTAAATACAAATTTCTTATTTTATTTTCTTATTAACTGCCCCCAATAGCAGTCAAGAAACCCCCCTAAAACAAATTCCCTGTTCAAATGTTTCATTCATTCACCAACACAGGCACCCTCCTCAGACCCCTTTATACCATGTCTTATGTTTTTTATTTTATTTTATTTAGTATTTCTTTTTTAAGTTCCCCCCAATCCCTGTAAACAATGCCACAAAAATCATCCCTGTTCAACTGATTCTTTCCCCACACCCCTCCAACACAGGCACCCTCATGCCCCTTTTATACTGTGCCTTTGGGAAATAAAATTTTATTTGTAATGTGTTGTGTGTAACTTCTATGTTCCCATCGATTTCAATGTGAGAAAAAAGCAGAAAATCGACACTTTTCGCTGGAAATTTTTTGCCAATCGTAAAGTGCCATTTCTCACCGATTTCACATTGAGGCGGTAATTTTCGCTCATCCCTAATGATAACAGCCAGTCAATCCTTTCCTACTCACACCACTGGTGGACATGATGATGAGTAATACCAATGTGACATGTAACAAGTCAGTAAGCACAAAACTCTCTTCCTGACTTACAAATTATAAAAAAAAAAACCTGACAAAATAATATATATATTTTTTTTTTTTCAAAGAAATCATATAAGACAATGTCACATAAGTGATGTAAAGTAGCCTAGTATGCAATGCTAGTAAGCAGCACCTAAGCAGCATCTAAGCATCATCAATGCAGAATCAATGCAGACCCTAACCAGCACCTATGTAGCATCTAAATACCACCTAAACAATACTTAAGCAACATCTGCATTATACCTATAGCTATCCATTAATGGGACTGTCACACTACTAGTTCTGGCCTTTTCCTGGCACACAGTGACAGCACAGCATTCCTGTGATATACTTTTATACTAAAGCAAGGAGGTAAAAATGTAGCTAAATACAAAGAGACTCTACTGGAGCGTAGCTAATGAACAACACTAATAAGAAATTCATTGGCAATAGAATTGAAATGCTAAAAAATTGCATATGTGTAACCTGTCATGTATTTTGCACTCTGCCTTCATTCTTAATATGCCTGATGAAGGGATCCAGTATTTTGAAAGCTTGCATCCTAGAGCCAATAAAGTTAGCACTGTACCACCTTTTATTTTTGCTCATTTAGTGTTTACTTTTTTTGGTCACCACTTCATCTCCCTCTTTCAGTTGGGCTTTCTCAAGTGATGATGAATGTTGGGTGGTTGATGTAATAAAAGAATCAGAGACATTCATCAGGAAACCAATAACACCATAGGGTACAAATAAAAATGTACCTTATTTCTATTCATTCAAGTGTTGAATGTTGCTTACTCCAGGGGCAGATTCATTAACCCTTTGAGTGCCAGAGGGGTACGGAATGCATTGCTTTGCAATGCATTCCATACAACTCTGACACTCAAAGGGTTAAGATATGTTAACAAGGTGATTAAAGTGGAGATAACTTCTCCAGTTCCTATGTTATTCTATAGACCCTATGCACTAAGATCTCCAAAGCTGATGAAATCTTAGTATATAGGCTCCATAGAATAACATAAGAATTGGAGAAGTGATAAACTGGAGAAGTCAATTCCACTTTATCACTTCTTTATCACTGCTTAGTGAATCTCGCCCCCTATTCTTCTTAGTACATCAGCCTCAGGGTGCTATATATTTATATATATAATAAAGATCTATATTTCTCTCTCTCTACCTCACTGTCTCCCTCTTTTCCCCAACTCATGCAACAGGTATTACTTGGCAGACTATTTTGGTCTTGTTCCACCTGATTTTGGCACACACTGTTGAAATACTGTTAACATCTGTTCTGAAATACCAGATTTTCATAAAAATTCCAATTTAGATGTATTTAAAGTCAATGTCAATGTGTGGTAAGAAATGAGAACCGGCATTTTCCTTGAATTAATTTAGCCAAAAATAGGCTCTGTATCAAGATGGTACAACTAACTCCAAAATATTTTAACAGAATTCAAATAAATGATTAATCATCATTATTATTTATGATGGGCAATGAGAAGACTTACTAGTTAGATTTTTCTAGACAAGTTTAAATGCAGATATCTATAGAGCAGAGCTTTCCAAACTTTTTATGTTGGTGACACCCTTTTTAGACATGCATAATTTCGTGACACAGTAATTCAGTTTTGCTAGCAA
The DNA here is from genome assembly GCA_037306005.1 of Rhinophrynus dorsalis. NCBI lineage: Eukaryota > Metazoa > Chordata > Amphibia > Anura > Rhinophrynidae > Rhinophrynus > Rhinophrynus dorsalis. The sequence goes on from CM074719.1 coordinate 57,334,743, forward strand.
ACCGGAGGTTAAAGTAATAATCCCTTATAAGAGATACAGACACATAAATTGTAATAAGAAGATGTATGGGGACACAACATATCTCATGAATTCCTTTCATTCATACTGCGGAAGGCATTAAGCATGTTGTGTGGTTTTTAAAAGGGCAACATAAAAATGTTGCACTACATATAAGCTCAAGATTCTCATGTCGCATTATTAAATAGATAGCGCATAACTGATTTTAGAAGTACTGTCTGTCTTTCCTGTCTCATGGGCACCACAAGCCGAAGCGAAGTGACAGGCAGCCTCAGCTCACAGGGACAGTCCATCCTGGCAGCCCAAAGAGAGGACAGAGGTATAGAGGAGGTGGCATCTCAAAAGATTTTAACAGCTGAACCACCAAAAAGATTTGTAACAGCTGTAGTGCCTCAGTGTGCTGCAGACATATTATGTATGCAGCATACAGAGGTAGTCCAGCTGTTACAAATCTTTCATGGTGCTCCAGCTGTATGCAGCACACGGAGGCAATCTCCCACTGTGTAAAGGCGAACATTAAGTAGTAGCGTTTTATCTCAGCTCCCAGTGTAGCCCGTGCTTGGGTTGAATAACAATCTTGCTCTGTTTAAACGGCACCTTTGCCTGTGACATACCTACACACTGCAGCTGACACACTAATGTGTCGTGACACACAGTTTGGAAAGCACTGCTATAGAGCATTGCTGTACAATGCACTGGAGATGTCACTAACACAAGGTTAACCCTTTTGAATTCTTCCAAAATATTCCATAGGAATTGAAATAGCAGAAAAAAACATTTCACCATATAGTCTAATTTTTAATTTTTTCTTGTGTACAGCCATTTCCTACCCATGATTTCTTGAATGCACTTCTCTAGACGAGCAAAATGATTCGATAAATGCTTTTTTTTTCTCCTTAAAGGGATAGTAATAATTAAAACGTAAAAAAATATGTTGTAAGGTTTATGCCCCTGAGTAAAAAAAGGATACTCCCACTGCTGAAAGATGTTTTATTCAAAAGTTATTACAGCTCAATGTTGAATTTTTTAGGTGCAGTATCTCAGTGCCCTGAAATTATACAGTGGTGCTGTTGCTACACCATCCTATGGAGATTTATGGTCCCGGGACCAGAGCTGTCCATAAGATGGTGTAGCAACAGCACCACTGTACAATTTCAGGCCACTGTAATATCGCACCTAAAAAATTCAACTTTGCGCTTTAATAGCTTTTGAATAAAACACCTTTCAGCAGTGAGAGTACTCTTGTTTTACTCAGGGGATAAACTCTACAACATATATTTTTTTACGTTTTAATGCATTCCGTACCCCTCTGGCACTCAAAGGGTTAAACAGACTTCTTTACAAGACCCACGATACACCTAGTGAAACAGCTGCTTTGGTTCCCCTTCTTTCAATGTTATTGGCCTGCTCCACTTCCTACCATGTCACAGAGGACCCAACATTACTGTCCCTTTACATTCTCTTTCCTAGTCTGTAAATATTATCCTAATCAATTACCTTTTTCCCCAAGACCTGCATGTTACTTAATGTTTTAAAGGGATAGTAATGTTTCATAATAACAGCAGATCTAATTAATCATCATAGTATTTGGACTCTGGAGAGTGTTATTTCAATTCTGTCAGAGTTGTAGTTCAAGAGTAATTCAATGATAAAGTATTCCTCTCCCGCCCCTTTTAATGATGTAACGCTGCTCAACCAGATCAGAAGGGAGGTGCCCAGGTTGACTGCAGAGAGGGACAATCTTCACTTTAGATAAGGGAAAAACCTGAACAATTTGTCAAGGGGGGCAGGGCCTTCATTGTTCTCACAGGAAGAAGATTGTCCCCTTCTGTTATCTGTCTGGTCTATGGACTGGATTCCACATCTGAGAAGAGATGGCTTACACTAGGTAAAAGGGGCAGGAGGGGAAACTTTGCTTGTGAATATCTCTCAAACCATAAAGGTTTGAGAGATAAGACTTATATCGTTCTTCATGTTTTTTTAATGTCTACAAAATAAAATAAAAATAAAACAAAGTATTACTATCCCTTTAAATACTTCTACTTTATAATGTTAAGTTTATCTAATTTCTTATTGTATTGAATGAAAATATAAGATTTATTTTAATGCTTTGCTATTGAACTATAATTTGTGAGTTATTTGGCTTTTTTTTAGGATTCCTCTCTGTTACAGCCTGTTTCTGGAATTTTCTATCCAGTTTCATCAGACTGTTCTTCAACGTACCAATATACAAACACACCCTGAATATTCATTTCTTCAAAAATAGCTCTACTGCATGATAGTTTCCACTCCTTGTTAAGTCTATGTGATTTAACTGTGTCCATTTGAAGCATCCAAAATGCCTCCTTTTGATCTAATTTTCTGGACGTTACCTTTTCTGACATCCAAAACAACACATTCTTGAGTGTAAAATTAAATAACATTAAGTTTATGAAATGTTATGACTTGCACAGTGTGATGTGTAGATGCTGGAATTTCCTTTTCCTGTGAATTTCTGTGGAAATGAGCTGTAGCCCTCATTTTCCTGGATTTTACCATTTGGAGTAAATGCAGGTAAAGCTTACTTTCAAAATCGCACATGTTCCCACACTGATTTCTGATATTGCTGCTCTGTGTTTTTGATTACATCTGTTTCTCCCTCCTCCTCCTTTCAACTTTATGAACTAATATGCACATTCTAGGGTTTTTGTGGTAAAGCTACCATAAAACAGTGGAATAACTATATAAAACTATATATTTCTGAAAAGTAGACAACCTGCCACATCTAATAAGGGGTAACTTGCCTTCTTATCCCAAGCCTATTGTGCCCAAATGCTTCCAGAAGGTGTCACTACAGGAAAAAAATGACATTTTCTATCATTTTCTCAAACATTACTTGTCTATACAAAAATGGTTATAACAACTACACAAGTGAAGAAAGGTTACACAAACCATACCATTTAAAAAGAAGACAACCTTCCGCATATAATGAGGGGTGAATTGCCTTCTTAACCCAAGCCTGTTATTCTCAAATGCTTCCAGAATGTGGCACTATAGGTAAAATGGCATTTTACCGGCTTTTGCAGTGACCGCATTTTAGTTGTACATTAGTTGTACATTGTATGAGCTTGGCACAGCAGGTACAGCTGTCCAAACTCGTACAATGTACCCACCTGGCACTCTAGAGGTTAAGTTACTGAACCATGTAACAAAGTTATGCATATATTCTCTGCGATTCATTGTTTTAAACATGCTGTCATTTATGTATATTTGCATATCTGTAGTTTTATTGATCACATTAAAATTAAACAAATGTTTAGTAGTTTAAACTTGTGTCATCTTACTTGACTTCAAGGGAAGGAGTGTGGAGTGTGTTTACCATTATATGACAAATGTTAACAGCAGTTTCAGTATGACTATCCAGAAATATTTTAAATTGGAACTGTTATGTTTCGGCTCAGCCTTTCTCTTAAAGGGATAGTAATGTTTCAAAATAAAAGCAGCTCCAATTAATCTTCATTATATTTGGGTCATGAAGTGTTATTTCAGTTCTGTCAGAGTTGTAGTTCAGGAGTAATTGAATGATAAAGTATCCCCCTCCCGCCCCCTTTTACTGATGTAACACTGGTCAGCCAGATCAGAAGGGAGGTGCCCAGGTAGATTGCAGAGAGGGACAATCTTCAATTAAGATAAGGGAAAAACCTGAAAAACCTGTCAAGGGGAGCAGGGTTTTCATTGTTCTCACAGTAAGAAGATTGCCCCTTGCTGTGAGATGTCTGCTCTGTGGACCAGATTCCACATCTGAGGGGAGGTGACATACACTAGGTAAAAGGGGCAGGAGGGGGAAACTTTATCATTCAATGACTCTTGAACAACAACTCTAACAGTATTGAAATAGCAATCTCCATGACCCAAATACTATGAAGATTAATTGGAGCTGTTTTTATTTTGAAACATTACTGTCCCTTTAAGGTAGTACAGTGTAAATTAAACTGTCTGATGCAACAAACAAGCAATTGGTCCTCATGCAGAGATAGAAAATAGCAATTCCAAAGCAAACCAGCTGCACCATAAAGGGGGAGGTCATTTGTAAGAATCCCCTTAATTTCAGAAGATTTAAGTGTGGCTTTTTAAGCTATTGAAGGCTTGGTAAGTTGGAAGCCTTTCATGAATGTGGGGTTAAAAGTCACATTAAAATCAATAAATCTTACTTGTTCACCATGGTGCAGTTGGTTTTCCCCAGAACTGTTCCACTTTACCTTTATATATAAATCCTAATATATGCTACAAATGTAATAGAATCTTATTGCATATTATCTACAATGGGAAAGTGATGGAATATCAGGGCTTAATTTAGAAACTGCAGTTACTGCAGTTTCTATCTCCCATGAAAACTCCTATTGCACATAATTAATCTCTGTCAATGCATCAGTGGTGTTAGATGCTCTGTAGAACACCTTGCCTCATTTCCACATTAACAGATAAGGGAAAATCAAAGACTGTGAGTTGTAATGGATATTGGGTCTTTGGCACAATAGAATAGATGAGCAATGCTGGAGAAAGACATCTGTACCATAGGGTAGACATATACCCACCTATTGATTTAAATGGGTGCTTTTAACCCTAAATGCTACCAACTTTTTCCAAGCATCATTTCATGTGTTGCAGACCTAATAAATATGAATAAATATGAATAGCAGCAAGAAGTGTGGGAGTTCTCCAGGCTCCCCAAGATTAGGCCGAAGCCCAAACAATAAAAACCCAAAGCAAAACAAATCTGCGCTCCTCCATATAAACTATCCAAATAAGAACCCTGTGTAAAGCATATATTATACCACGTTAGTAAATTTGGGGTCTTCATTGCATAGTTTGGCCAAAATATGTTTAAGCCCGCCTGCCACGTCAAGGCCCCCCAATACTAGACTTAAACATATTTTGGCCAAACTATGCAATGAAGACCCCAAATTTACTAACGTGGTATAATATATGCTTTACACAGGGTTCACATTTGCATAGTTTATATGGAGGAGTGCAGATTTGTTTTGTTTTGGTTTTTTTTTGTTTGGGCTTCAGCCTAATCTTGGGGAGCCAAGAGGACTCCCACACTTCTTGCTGCTATTCATATTTATTCACTTGGTTTCTCAAATTATATCTGTAAAATTAAATGTATGAGCTAATGTGAGTTAGCGCTGTGAGTTTTCTGTTTCTTTTAAAACTTAAAAGCCCCCATTTAAATCAATGGAAGTTTGGGGATATCTTATTTCTCCACTATGTTGCTGTTAGATTGTTGTAGAATTATTTATCTTATCTGTTGTCCATAAGGCTCATAATGTCATGTTTAATAGAACAGATGAACCACAAAAGCAAAGATTTTCAAGTATTAGTCTGAGATACTATATTAGGTTCTGGTGGCAGCTAGCGATATGGGGGAGTTAGCATTTCCTCCATGTGGGAATATCAGTGGAACTGGAGCTATATTACTCATTACTATAGGAGTGTGAAACCTTCCAGCAATGTGTTCCTGTGCCTAGTTCAGCATTTCTGCTCTGAGTTGCAACATCCCCGTGCTGCTTTTTAGACATTCCTGCAATGGGGTAGGAAGGCTGATATAATTCTCATTTTTCTGGGTTATGAGGAAAAGGTTGAACTTGATGGACTTGTGTCTCTCTTTTCAACCTAATTTACCATGACTTCGTGATGACTGTAGTTACTGATCTTTATGTGCTAGGATTAATAATTGTAATTTTGCTCTACCTTTTCCAGCATTTTTCTTTTCTTATATCCTCTTTGTTCCCTTTCTCTTCTCTCAGTTACAAGAATTAATCTATTTTGCGTGATTCAATCCATGGTTCCATGTTATTAGATGCTGAACCAGCGTTTAATCTCGCCGTTGGACATAAGTTTGATTTCTATTAGCTAACATCCTTGTTGAATGTAATTCAAAATTCATATGAACGTCTTGTTGAATATAATTATTGTCAGCCCAATCAAAATGGCTTTGTTGGTCTAACATCAAGATTTGTAAGCAAAATGTTTATTTTACCAATGTGTTCTTGCATTTCATTTTGATTGCACTGTTAATTATAGAAGCTTAATAAAAATGTATTTGAAAAAGAAAACACCTGCATGCTTAAATTATAAAGGCAAAGTGCTCCAATTCTAAGGCAAACCAACTGCACCATAGGGATCAAATTTAAATGGTGTGGGGAGGGGGGCTTTTACCCTTGACTGAAAGAGATTAATTGCCTTGATTCACAATGATTTGGAGACTTGTCTTACATTCAAGGGGTTAACAGCCCTCAGGGCCGAATTTGCCATAAGGCAGAGTAGGCACCTGCCTACAGGCACACGCCACAGAGGGGCACCTGCCACTGGGATTATTATTATTAGCCACCTCGCTGGCTGCGTAGTGGCAGAACAATAACTCCCCCACCCGGTGCCCACTCCATGTCTCCCTCACATTGCCCGCCCTCCGTGGTCTGTTTCCTACCTCCCTGGCAGGACAGGTCTGTGCCTCCTTTGGCACAGTCCTGTAAGTGCTGAGCTCCCTCGTCGGCTCTTTAGGAATGCAGAGCGCTGGGAGATGACATCATCTCCCAGCGCTCTGCATTCCTGAATAGGAGACCGCGCGGGAGCTCCAGCAGCTACAGGACTATGCCAAAGGAGGCACATATGACAGATCTCCTGCCAGGGAGGTAGGAAACGGACAATGGGGTAGAGGCAATGTGAGGGCAACATGGAGATGTTGGGGGCAAGTTGGAGCTCAAAGGGGACAATGTGAGGGCAACATGAAGATGGTGGGGGCAATGTGCAGCTGATGGGGGGGCAATTTGGAGATGGTGGGGACAATGTGAAGCTGATGGGGGGCAAGTTGGAGCTGATGGGGGGCAATGCGAGGGTAACATGGAGCTGATGGGGGCAAGTTTGAGTTGATGGGGGCAATGTGAGGACAATATGGAGATGGTGGGGGAAATATGGAGCTGATGGGGGGCAAGTTGGAGATGGTGGAGTCAATGTGAGGGCAATATGGAGATGATGGGGGCAAGTTGGAGCTGATGGGGGGCAAAGTGAGGGCAATATGGAGATGATGGGGTCAATGTGGAGATTAGGAGCATTGTGGAGGTGTCCAGTGGAGATGGCCAATTGGGGGGGGGGCTCTTCAGATTTCTGTGCCTACAGGCTCCTGAGATGTAAATCCGGCCCTGCTGACAGCCCTATTTAAATTGAGAATCTTTATTTGTCCCCTATGGTGCAGTGTGTTTGCTCCAGAATTGGTGGCATTTGCATTCATACATAAGGTCCATATATGTTACAAAGCTGGAGTCAAGCAATTTGGTGGTAAATGTATCAAAGAAATAGTCCGATTGAAGTCAGTGTCATTTTTTTATACATAAGGTGCAATTGTTTTGTTCCTGAATTGCCCCGGTTTTACTTGAATTTATAAAGGGGCATGTATCAAGTTGTTCTTGGGTGGTAGCACCATTTTAGGTGGAATTAGCAATACTGTCAACTAATGCCACATTATTATGAAGGTAATTGTGTCAGCTCCAGGGAAGGGGTACTTTTAATTTAGCAGAAAGTACACATGATAATACTATAAATCTTATGCTTTATCTTGATATATACACTTTAACAAATATATCTATGTTGATGTTACAAAACAGAGTATATCATATTTATAGGTAACTGACAAATACTGTATTTTGGTCTATGGAAATTGAATGGGATGGTAAGGACTAGCAATTTCTTCTGATTGTAGAAGTTTGTTGTGTCAGTCCTGCTTTTATTCCCTGTGTGGGTCCACCAATATAAGCGAGATCAACCTGGCATTTAATATTATCTGGTATGGAAAGATAACTATTTGGACATGAGGTAGCCCCAAAGAACTACCTTAAAATGACAAGTGTAGGAATGGGTAAATCAAGATGGAGGAACTCTACTAAGTCTTAAACCAACAAGATAGTTAGACATGAGTATCGGAATAAGAAGATTTACTTAGGTATGAATCCTTCATTCATTACTATAACATTGTGTTTGTTTCCCAAGCCAAAACTTATCTCTGTCTGTAGCTGAAGTTCACCCATTTCTTCAGAGACAGATCATTAACATAGCTCCCTGGACACACAGTGAATTAATCTATATATAAAACCCTGAACTTACTCTTGCTCTGTTTATACCTGAAGAACAAAGTGGTGCTGTTCAAAACGCATAGGGTACACTAGAGGGATTGCTTTAACAGACTGTTGGAGATAGATGCCATGGATCTAGCAACTGGTGTGATTGTTCTTTTTTATCTCATTGTATCAGAGCAAACCCCAGGACTGTTTGGAGGATATACTACTTGCTATCTTTTTATGTAGGTTTTTATTGTATTATATGTTCTATTTTTATGTGAAGCTTTGTACCTTGTTGTATATTTTGGAGATGTGCTGAAGGAGAATGGACAAAAGTCATTAGAGATCTTTTGGACTGATTGGTGCCAAGAATGTCACTGACCAGAGAGTTATATAGCATAACATTATTATGGGCTTATAAACAACTGGATAAGTGGTAAGTACCTGTTTAGGTGGATATGTTAGACCAGTGATTCTTAGGTCCAATCCTTGCGGCACACCTACAGGTCAGGATTGCAGGTTAACCTTAATTCAGAGAAAGCAGTTCAATTACAATGACTAAGCAACTAATTACTCACCTAAGATTAAGCAGGGATAGCTAAAAAAACTGATCTTTTGGTGAGGGACAGCTGTGGAGTAGAAACTGGTGGAGGGATGATTTTCTCTGATATATTGCTGTATCTGTGAGTTTCTGCCTTGGGGGTTGAAACATACCGGAAAGTGTTGCACTGTTGAGTGTTCTTTTGTGCATATCACATGAGAGTTTTGAGACAGTTGGTAGTGTCACTGACAAAGAGGGATGAGTGAAAATAAGGAGACTTGGCTGTACATACTTAAGATGGAATGTGAATACCTATCACAGGGTGAGAGGATATGGTCAAAAGAATGGTCTGTTTTATTTTTAAGGACATTAACTACAACGATGCTAAGTGATTCACCCTGTTGAAACCTGTATAGGAAAAATACTGAGCAGATTGCAAAGGAGTATGTGGAAATTTCAGACTTTAAAGAACTGATGTACACTTTGTTAGTGCACGTAGGGACTGTGATAAAAAGAGTGACTGTCTTGAGAAAATATTTTTGTTGGTTTGTTGGTTTTGCTATAGAACTACTGAGAGACTCTTTAGTATCCAAATCTAGTGTAATGCAGATCCCACTGTTTGTCCTATGATACAATTAAGTTAGTCATACTTCCATCTTTATAACAATTTGTTCTATGACTAACATAATTTTATACATTTTTGGGGAGCTGTATTTTTTATTTGTTTGTTTCATCTTGGTGGTGAATAGTGAATACTGGCTTATACCAGTAGATTAGTAATAATTGCTTTCCTTGGGATGTAAGGGAGGTGCTATGTTGATTTTTTTAGTTGTAATGTACATAAACACAAATACATATTGTATGTTCCTAAGTAGTTTTTCAGCAGCCACACTTCTTGCTATGCTTTGTAAATCAGAATACAGCTTCCACATCAGGAACTGGGTAGTGGGATAGAAAACTGCTTCCCCCAGAAACTGCACAAGCAACAGCATATATCTCAAATGGTATCTATCATAAGGATAGTGCCGCACCACTTTGAACACACTTTCTGATTAATCCAGAGCTGCACTATGAGGCACTGTCCTCTGAAAAAGATCCCATGTGCCCCATTATTGCTCTTGCAAATGAGACTGACCTGCAAGTCTCTAAAGTCTCACAGTTCAGTCTCAATGGTTTGTGAATATAGGCTCCACGGGACTAATGAAGGTCTTCCAAGTCTGACACTAAGGAGGTCTATTTAATAAAACTGCCAATGAGTATCACAGGACAAATACATAAGGAGCTTAATTCATTGTGAATTTAGCACCATCTGTGCTCCCATTCATGTAATAAAAATTTGCATTGTACATAAAAAGATTTGCATAAAATACATGCAGCTTTAAATGCTTAAAACATTTTGTTTGTAGAAGCAAACATAATTTTTATTAGCAGAAATGTAAAGTTGTTATAGTATTGCTAATTTTTTTAAGAAATATAATTTTTAATAGTATTTCTAAAGTTTCTTACCAAAAACTTCACATATTAGCATTGCTAATTTTTAGAAGCACTGCCAAATTTATTAGCAATGAGAGTTTATTTCTATAAGCTATACAAATGTATTATTTCCATAATTTTTAGATATGACAAATGGAATCATAAACGATATCTGTTTTACTCTGAGTTTTTATCCCTTTAATCTAATGCATTCCATGGGTTAAAGCAGAAGGTTATTACATAGAGCCGGATTGTCTATAGAGGCAGCAAGCACAACCCTTTCTCGATGTGAATCCACCCCCCCCCCCAGAATGATCGACTAGTCATTTTGGGGCTGCACAGCTCCAGGCTTATTATAGAGCAGACATTAGAAATGATTATTGTCCTTTAATGTTTACCAGTGCATGAAAATTGTAACTTGTAATTTAGTGTTCCTTGACCTCTTGGATCCTAGGGAGGTCTCTAATGCATTTAGGTTGATCTTCTAAGGAAAAGTGGAGTAATGCTAGAGTAGCCTAATTGTACCATATGGAATAAATTTAAAAAAATCTCAATATCTCAATTGATTTAAATGGGTACTTTGGCCCCTTGAATGCTGGAAGACTCCAATGTATTGCTTTTCCATGTGCTACAGACCTCCTAAGTATTCAAGAGGCTAAAAGCCCTTTTTACAATGATGGAAACTTTTATTAGCGCCCTACAGTGAGCTGGTTTACTCCATAAAGTATCTACTTTTTCTATGTACATTAGCCTAATTGGAGTTAAACATATTTTAGAGGATTTATTGTTATACATATGATAGCCCTTGTCTTTTACAAATAAATTACAGTACACACAGGACAAAAATAGTTTACTCTCCCAACGGTAAACATACAAAACTGCATGATGTCTGAAATTCTACATTTCAATTCCTTAATATTTTAAGCAAACATTTTGCAACATGTACTTTTTATAGAAGAGAATGTAAATGTAAATGTTACCAATAAATCATTTAGAAAACCATAACTATAAAAATGAAAATGCATTCCAGTCATGATTTTGAGTGGTTTCCAATGATTACTGCATGATATTTTAGTTTGTCTGCTTTTGCATGTTTGGTCACACATCAGCTGCACCAATTCCAGCATGCATTCATTTAAATAAATTAGATATGTATATGACCAAGAAGTAATCAATAAAGAAAAACATCTGCCCTCTTATCAGAGCTTCCATTCCAAATGTATATGTGCGCATTTCCACATAATCACATTATCCTCTACCACTACTGTGAGTGTCAACAGGAATTAACACACAGCTGGCGTTAAAGTATTGCTATGTGAACTACTTCTAGTACCTATGTTATCTTAACCACTTGAATGCTAAAGACAATATTATCATCAGAATTCATTTAAAGTGGCAACATATTCGGAGCAGTTGTGAATGCTCATTACAAACACATGACACTATTAGACAAACTGATATTAACCATTAAGGGCCCTTCTAATAAGAACTTACAGTCTAGATGGAGAAGGGGAACACCTTTGAGCAATAACCCAAACCTACCTAACTATGGCTAGAAAACCCTAATGTTGCTATGAAATTTGCCCTTGTGCCTTTGTTTAAGAGATAATGTAATCAATCAGTTCTGGATGTCATGTTAATGCAAGATGAACCACAGGACACAAACTCTACTCATTGCCCGTGGTAATTTTAAGGTGCCAATACACGGAGATTTTGGTTGCAGGTCCATAGAGGATCATTATAGTTTGGTCTATTGAGGCCAAAAATGCAGAGATCTGCTGTGCAGGAAATCCAAATTTTCAAGCCAGGCTGACTGACCAAAATCACTAACCAGCCAACTTCATTGGTGTAGCCCATACACAGTGTGATAACTGACCAACATGGTCATTTTTGACTAGATTGGTCAGAATTTGTCGGTGGAATTGCAGTGTATATGGGCTCCTTTCGCCCTTTAAGGACTAGAGAGGTGTGCAATGCACTGCGTCACAATGCTTTTTATGCTCCTCTGGTCTTCAAAAGCTTACCTAGTATCACACTCTGTTTCAGTTTTAAAAAACTGCCATAAAGTGTCTGACTCCATGAGCACAATATCCAAGACTGATTATAGATGGGTTTCCAATTAGTTAGAGAGAAAGTATAGGTTTGGATCCAGAGAAAAGTTGTTTCCCTAGATTCGATGGACAGAATCTGCATGATATAAAGTTATAAACTGGCAGTTTTTTGAGATTAGATGTAAGGAGTGTAAGTGTCTTTGAACAGATTGGTTTTGAAGTAGTACTAAAATGATTGAAAGAGGGGGAGAGCGCAGTGGGATGTGGTAGCTCTAGAATGCAAGCTTTCAAGATAAGCAGGTCTCTTCTTCAGGCACAGTAAGGATGAAAGTTGAATACACAATACATGACAGTTTACACACTCTTGAAAATTATTTTAACATTTGAATTATACTGGCAGTAAATATTCTTATCAGTATAGTCTATAATTCATTTCCTAGGGTCCAGTATAGTCTCTTTAACCCTTTGAGTGCCAAGGAGGTATACAATGCATTGCAACATAATGCATTGGATACCTCTCTGGCATTCAGCAGGTTAGCCCCTTAAGGCCCTGGACCGTCATGGGTTGTTATACCCTTAAGGACCCATGACAGTCCTGGACCATCATGGAATTCCTGGCTCCCCGCGCGGCTGCATGCCATTCGGGGAGTCCGGAATTGGATTCTTAAAAAAAAAAAAAAAAAAAAAAAAATGCTCCGTGGTCCTTAAGTGACTGCCGCGTGCGTGCGCGGCCGGTCCTTAAGGGGTTAAAGTGGACTAACATAGTAACATAGTTGACGAGACTGAAAAAATGACATGCATCCATCAAGTCCAGCCCATGCCAAAACACCTCTGTTGATCTAAAGGAAGGTAAAAAAACAAAAACAACACTGAAGCCATTTCCAAATAAACACCAAGAGGGTAAAAACTCCCTTCCTGACTCCAAATGGCAGTCAGATAGTTTCCTGGATCAACAATCTATCTGTAGGAAGCCATCTCTCGTAGTTCTCAATATTTTTCTTGAAGAATTGTGTTTTACATTATGGTTGCAGTTGTACAAAACGAATGCAATGCAAGCCTTGGAATATTTCAGTGCGTGTGTGTATGTATAGAATGGTGTCTAATTAAGCTCATAATTCTGGAATGTTTCCAAAAAAGGAATTGCCCTTCCAAAGCTCTTTAATGTATATAAATGTCCATATATGTCCATGAATGTTCCAATGCGTAGAAAGAATATAAAGGATTCTCCCTTTGTCCTAATACTTTGTATCCTGATGCAAATCTATCCTGAAACAATGTTGCTACAATATATAAACTGAGAAGCTGTACTCTGCCTGAGATTCCACAGACTAAAACCTCTATATAAAGAAAGAAGTGTCCTGGTATTACTAAAAGAAAAAAGATTTCTAACATTTCTGTGCTAGATATGTATCCGTTGCTTTTTTTGAAAGCAGTTACGGTATCTGAAAGCACATCCTGAGGTAAAGAATTCCATAGATTTACCACCCTTACTGTAAAAAGTTCCTGCCTTTGTTTTAGTTGAAAGCAACTTTTGACCTCTCTTTCAGGCCTCTGCTCTTTGCATAAATAATTAATTGAATGGAAAATACAAACACGATTTATTACCTTTTTGATGCTCCAGTTAATCTTACTCTTTAACCAGAGATAGCTAAGTCTGTAGTATGTATGGGTTAACCCTGCAAGCATTTGCAATTAGCTTTTCAGGCCCCTGGTACCCTAAGGTGCCAAAATATGTTTATTGTGGGAGATAATGTGAAATAAATTCCTTGTCACAGTTCAGAGTGTTAAACGTGATTATCAATTTATACTCCCAGATCTTTATGGGTCCTAAAATTTTCCATCAGTACAGGGACTTTGAGATCTTTAATGCTGTGATCAGTTTTGCAAAAACACTGGGGTGTCTCTTTTGTTGATCACACTGGACCTATGAGAATTCATGCTTTTTCTTAGGGTTTGTCCTGTCTCACATATATTTAGTCATGTCTGGGGTGTATGAGCACCTTATATGTGGTGCAAATGTGTGCACAGGTTCCACAGTTCTTTTGTAGACAGGTAGAAGTACCATTTTCTGTTGCATTCTTAAGGGAACTCTTCACTACCAGTTGTTTTAGGTTGGGGGGGCTATTTATAGGAGAGGAGCAGAGGTCTTGGGAATATTCTTTTTACTAAATTAATTAGGGGAATGGAAGATGACATATGATAAACAACTAGGCACACAGTTTATTTATGCTACAGAAAAGACAACTAAGAGGAGATCTTATCACAATGTACAAGCATATGAGAGGTCAATACAAGGATCTCTCTGGTGACCTTTTCATTTCAAGGCCTGATCAAATAACCAGGGGCCACCCCTTGAGATTAGAGGAAAGGAAGTTTCAACTTCAGCAGAGAAAGGTTTTTTTTACAGTAAGGTCTGTTAAATTGTGGAATTCCTTGCCCAAGGGTGTGGTTATGGCAGATACAATGAATACATTAAAGATAAGATTAAATACATTTATTTCAAGAGGGAACATACAGGGTTATACTGTGTATTAGTAGGCAAAAAAGGCAGCAGGAACGCTTGTATGGTTCTCAGTTCTGTGGGTTGTGAGGGAAAGTTTGAACTAGATAGCTGTAAACAATAGAGCTTTTTGTGCATCTCGGATGGAAACTGTCATTTCTCAGATATATACAGAGATATATGGATGGAGTTCTTACTGATAGTGATTGTAGCATCCGGAAAGTTAATTTTCGTGGTTGAATGGCTGAGTTTGAGGTTAATGGTGGTATGGAAGGCATTGAATTTTCATGAAAAGCCAAAAGTTCATCATCACTGGCAGTCCAAATGATTGTTGGTGTACAGTCACATACAAGGATTTCATTACTAAATAATGCATTTTTTACTTCATTTTTACAATCAAGTGATGTATAAGAGATATATTTTTTAAAGGTTTCCATTACGAAGCATGTGAAGAAGAGGTCAGCCGAAAGGATAATTTCTCAGGAATTCCCTTGAGATGCAGCATGCCATATTTTTGCCAAATTTTTCCCCAATGATACAATTTCACACACCCCTAATGAGTATCCCCACACATTAAAATAGCATCAACACACAGCTGTGCAACTTTATATAACTGCACCCTCATATTCGTACAGGGATTCAAGTTTATAAGCAAAAACCTTGGGGATGAAAGCAATTACACATATATTTCATGAAACAATTTGTTTGTTTTATTTATATTCACCAGTGGGATATGCACATACAACAACAACAAAAAAAAGACTTCTCTGCTGGTGAAAGTCAATTAAACAGATGAATGATCACCTCTGAAAATGCCATCGAGCCAAGAAATCATTTCTGAGCAATGTGAGCTTTGGATGTTTATACAACACTCTGTGATTCATGCTAACAATCTTTTGTACTCCCTCTAGCACACTGGAGGAAGGTCATCATTGGATTGGCAATTAGAGGCAATATTCTAACAATGTTAAACCCATACACAGTTTCCAAAGACATGAACTAGATAAATGTGTAATGTTAGAAAGGGAATTAAAATTAAACCCACAGTAAAGAATTGTACTTTATTTATGAGCACATTTGTATTTATACACAGACAATTAAAACGTGTTTGTCATATGATTGACTTACAAAGGGAATTACAATGAATATTTGTTAAGAAATCGATAAAGATGTTTATGTACTAAGTTGTATTGGAGCAATTCCAGGGCTAAACCAACTGAACCATAGGAGGTAATGGATTTTTTTAACAGCTTGAAGGCTAGTGAGGTTCCAATGTATTAAAGCGTAACTTTCACCATAGGTAAAGTCGCCCTGCAATAATTAGGCAGGTGGCGACTAGTTTAATAATATTTATATTACCTCTCAGAATGACACGATTCTACAGAAATCCTTAATCTACCAAGACCGGAAGCTAGGCATCAGTGTAGACATTTTGTCTGCGTGCCTGCACTGTCAGTTCCGGTTGCTATTAAGAAGTATTGCAGTGTGCCACGTGGTATCTGGAAGGAACTGATGGCGCAGGTGCGCTGACTGCGCTAAACTGGCCGTCAGCCTCTGAAGATTAAAGGGGAACTACCACCCCGCAAAAACTTAATCTTATTTAAGTCTTCATCTGGCGACCAGAAATATTACCCGGTTTACAAGATTTCCTACTTACCCTGAGGCGGACAGTAGCAGGAAGCACGGACATCTTGCCATAGTGACATCCGTACGCCTGCGCTGTCAGTCCTTTTTGGAGGCAGCTGGCTCCAAAAGGGACTGACAGCGCAGGCGCACGGACGTTACTATGGCAAGATGTCCGTGCTTCCTGCTACTGTCCTCCTCAAAGTAGAAAATCTTGTAAACCGGGTAATAATTCTGGTGACTAGCGCTACTAAGCAGCTAGTCGCCAGATGAAGACTTAAATAAGATTAAGTTTTTGCGGGGTGGTAGTTCCCCTTTAAGGATTTCTGTAGAATCGTGTCGTTCTGAGAGGTAATATAACTATTATTAAGCTAGTCGTCACCTGCCTAATTATTGCAGGGCGACTTTACCTATGGTGAAAGTTCTGCTTTAATATCACCATTTATATCAATGGTAATTGTTATTTCTCCCTGCATTTGGGTTTGCCCCAGAATTGCTCCAATTCTGTTTAGTACATCTGATTCAAAATGTTAACATACAGTGTAGATAGATAACACACGGCAGACATCTTATTAGTATTTGAATCTAACACTTATGAAGTCACCATTATTTAAAGGAATATAAAAGTGATATTTAATTTAGCATTTATTTTAGAGATCATAGATGTGTAAAGAAAAGAAGAGCAATTCTGCAGCAAAGCAACAATATCACAGGAGACAAATGAAAAATTCACATTGCTAACAATGTTTCCTGCTGGTTTCAAAGAGTAAACAGTGTCTAGGGAACTCTTTATTCTAAGAAATGAGCAAAAAACAAGAAGCTATCCATTAAGATCGGAAAAAAACACTTTTAACTAAAAAAAAGCTGTGTTTTTTATAGTTAGGGCAGTAATTATTTGCCTCGGGATGATGTTCTGGCAGATACTATAGACACACTCAAAAATGCATTTGGCCAAGAACAGTATAGAGAAGTGATTATCAGCTCCAGTCCTCTGGACACATCATCCAGTCAGGTTTTTAGAATTTCCCTAATTAAGCACTGGCTGTGCAATTAAAATGACTGAGCCTTTGATTACCCACCTGTCATCAAGCAGGGATGTATTAAAAATGTGATCTGTTGGTGTGTCTTGGGGACTAACATTGAGAATTACGAAGGATTATATCTGTCGTTTTCAGTGTAGGTAGAATGTCGATTTATGTATTGTTCTTTAGAGTTGTTAAGGGATTTTATTTTAACCACTTGGGACATAGACAGCTTGTCAAATGGCTATTTTTAGCTTTAGTAGTTATTTCCAGCTGCTCAGTTCTGTAATCACATTCTGACTGAGGGTCCAAATTGGATTGCCAATTTGCAGGGTTTTTTCCAGTCAAATGCCCCTTTGGAATCTTGTTTTTAGAGAGATGAAAATGCTCCAAAATAACATCAAAGTGAAGCCGAGAAGCCCATGGAAAGTGTCCAGAATTTTAGTAGCTTTCCTTGGGTTGGACTAGACAGGGAAATGCAGGGGAGAACAATAGTCCCCCCTAGTTCCTTGCTGAATCCCTATGTATCTGATCACCCTCTCCACATCTCTGACACGTGCAATTTTCTCCTCTGTTCAGAAGAGTAACACAAAATGCAGGGGCCCCACTGCAAACTCAAAGAAGGCGCCAGCCTCTATTAAGCCTTACCCCCAATTACGCACCACCACCAATTAAGCCCCTTCATTAAAGCAATGCATGGTGTATCCCTCTGGCAATCAAAGAGTTAATATTAATGAGCTCCGTACCAAACTCAGAAGCAAGCAGTATTACACAGATATTACACAGATACACCAAGGGAACAGCAGCCATAGTCCCCTGACGTCCCGCTCATTTCCATTGCTGGATCTGTACTGTAACCAGAGCAGTTTAAGGGATTATCCAGATTTTCACATTAACACATTACGAACTGTGGGCCGATAAAAGGATAACAACATCAGAACATAACCCTGGGTCATATATGCTTTTACATGTATATACATATATGTTTATATGATAGCCGTTCTAGTAGGATTTTCCTGACATTTGCTTAGTTGCATCTCAGAGCAAAAGCCGTGGTCCGCAGAGATCTTCCAAAGCATCAGAGGGATCTCATTGTTGAAAGATATCAGTCAGGAGAAGGGTATAAAAGAATTTCCAAAGCATTAGATATACCATGGAACACAGTGAAGACAATCATCATCAAGTGGAGAAAATATGGCACAACAGAGACATTACCAAGAACTGCCCTTTCAAAATTGATGAGAAGACGAGATGAAAACTGGTCAGGGAGGCTTCCAAGAGGCCTACTGCAACATTAAAGGAACTGCAGGAATTTCTGGCAAGTACTGGCTGTGTGCTACATGTGACCACAATCTCCCATATTCTTCAAATGAATGGGCTATGGGGTAGGGTGGCAAGACGGAAGCCTTTTCTTACAAAGAAAAACATCCAAGCCCGGCTGAAATTTGCAATAACAAACATCAAGTCCCCCAAAAGCATGTGGGAAAATGTGTTATGGTCTGATGAAACCAAGGCTGAACTTTTTGGCCATAATTCCAAAAGGTATGTTTGGTGCAAAAACAACACTGCATATCACCCAAAGAACACCATACCCACAGTGAAGCATGGTGGTGGCAGCATCATGCTTTGGAGCTGTTTTTCCTCAGCTGGAACTGGGGCCTTAGTAAGGGTGGAGGGAATTATGAACAGTTCCAAATACCAGGCAATTTTGGCACAAAACCTTCAGGTGTCTGTTAGAAAGCTGAAGATGAAGAGGACATTCACCTCACCAGTTCAACGACCCAAAGCACACATTCAAATCCACAAAAGCATGGCTTCATCAGAAGAAGATTAATGTTTTGGAATGGCCCAGCCAGAGCCCAGACCTGAATCCAATTGAACATCTGTGGGGTGATCTGAAGAGGGCACAGGAGATGTTCTTACAATCTGACAGATTTGGAGCGCTTTTGCAAAGAAGAGTGGGCAAATATCGCCACGTCAAGATATGCCATGCTAATAAACTCCTACCCAAAAAGACTAATTGCTGTAATAAAATAAAAAGGAGCTTCAACAAAGTATTAGTTTAACGGTGTGCACAGCTATGCAACCAGGTTATTGTGAGTTTTCTATTTTTTATTTTTCTCCCTCAACGAGTTCAGTTTGTTCTGCAATTGAATTGTTCACTTTATAGGTCATATTAAAGGTGGAAAAAGTTCTGACATGATTTATCTTTGTCTTATTCTTTAACATCACAAGAACCTGGCATTTTAACAGGGGTGTGTAGACTTTTTATATCCACTATATATATATATATAAATATATAGCTGTTAGGTTGAAAGAAGCACTCACAGGACTTTCAATATAGGTGAAAAAATAAAAAAAGTTTATTTAAAGATCAACGTTTCGTTATCGGTCTGTAACCTTCATCAAGTGTAAATCAAGTGAAAATAACTTCTATATATTCCCCTAGTTAACACAGAAACCGGCACCAAAATTAGTGTGTGTGACAAGTGCTGAGGTCATTTACAGTGAAAAACAATCGTGATTGACATAACAACTACCCATGATCCTCAGGGTCTGCAGTGGAACTGCTATGTATTATGCAGTTTGAAGTGGTGAGAAAAAATTATCTCAGTGTTACTTCGATCAACAGTAAGCTAAACAACAAGAGTTGGATTGAATTGACTAAAAGAGTAAATGTAAGTGGGTAAAAGAGTTAAGGCACCGGTGCATTGCAGCGCACGGTGACAAAGCTGTCCCGTTACTGTGTATCAGCAAGTTTGGTATCACTTGTGTTGTATGACTATAGAGTGATGAACTGGCTTTCCTAGACCATTGGCTGAAGATCGCACGTATATGCATATTCGATCCTCTACATGAAAACCGATAGGTGCTAGTGTTGTAACTTATCATCAGGGACACCGTGCAACCCTGTTGGAGCAACAGCATACTAGTCACCCAATCAGTGTTTAGTATAGCGATAGGCTATGCATTAGAAGAATTGTAGTTAAGGGTAGGGGATACATTGCAAAAGCACGGTCTGTAAAGGGGTAATTATATACCTGCGCTCCATTGGGAACCAAATCACCAGAAGAAACATTTTTTTAATAAGTACAGTTGTGTTTTCATAATTAAGTGCAATATAACATATCTCATCATTCACTAATTATGCTGCAAGGTTAGGTATAAGCTTGGGCTATACTGCCGCAGTCTAAATACAGTTGGGCTTAGTGATAATAAGCGTCCCCTTATATCGGATAAAATGAGTTAACAGTTCAACTGTGTGATAGGAAAAGATAGGTCAATGTTCACTTCGGTTGCAAGAAGATAACAGATCATTGCTCATATCGTAGCAAATGTGGATATCTAGTGTATAAAATTTGCACCATACTAAAAATCCTCCATAAAGATCCTCTTTGTTTACTTGCGTCCATATACTGAAGGAACCTATCGTGCCATATCCACTATAGTGAATCGTTTCATTGAGTAGGGAAGTTATATGATGGTGGTGTGAGACAAATAGATCTACGATCCTACAGATACTAGAAGCCATGTGTCATCCTCATTGAGCACTGTATTGTATTAAGGAATTGATGGACAGGAGGTTCCATCATGCATATGCCGTGGATCAAGATCTTGTGGCTCCCTTTGCTGGATAGGTTAGTTGTCTCAGGGCAAGAATTACTGCAGAAAAGAATTAAGGAGCATGGCTGAAATATCTTACAATAACAACATATTTGGTACCCACTTAAGATGATAGCAATAATCCTTGGCAAGTTTGTTGTCACATGCTGGACTGGTGTAGTCTAGTGATGATCGAGCACCCCAATGCTCGGGTGTTCGGGTGCTCTGGCCGAGCACCCCCGGAGGCTCGAGTGCTCGGCCGAGCACCCGAGCCCCATTGAAGTCAATGGGAGGACTCGAGCATTACACCAGGCACCCCCTGCTCTGATGAGGGGAGGGTGCCTGGTCCATAGGAAAAGGGCAGAAAATGATGGAAACACCACAGAAATGGTTCAGGGACAGCATAGGGAGGATGTCTGGATGCATCTTGGACTCCAACGTCGCTGCTGGGAACGATGTTTCGCCCGTAGTACGCCATTTTTACAGACTGACCGTAAAACACACAAAAAGGAAGATAAAAACGACTTTAGGCGAAAAATTGTTACCAAACAGTATTTGCTGTATATTTACTTGTATATCATCTGCAAATTCTGCAAAAAATTTCATCGATTTTTCGAAACTGGGGCCATGATTAAGAGGGAAACGTGCGCAGAGGCAAATTCTGCAAAAAATTTCCTCGATTTTTCGGAACTGGGGCCATGATTAAGAGGGAAACGTGCGCAGAGGCAAATTCTGCAAAAAATTTCATCGATTGTTCGGAACTGGGGCCATGATTAAGAGGGAAACGTGCGCAGAGGCAAATTCTGCAAAAAATTTCATCGATTTTTCTGAACTGGGGCCATGATTAAGAGGGAAATGTGCGCAGAGGCAAATTCTGCAAAAAATTTCCTCGATTTTTCTGAACTGGGGCCATGATTAAGAGGGAAACGTGCACTGAGCCGACCATCTAAAACATTATGGGTGAGGGTCTGCTGCGGAGCTGACCATCCTAAACATTATATGCGAAGGCCCGCTAGTGAGCTGACGCTATAAAACATTATATGAGAGGGCCCGCTAGAGAGCTGACCCAATAAAACATTATATAAGAAGGCCCGCTGGTGAGCTGACCTATACAAAAAGTTGTCAAACAAGGCCTGCTGGTGAGCTGGCCCTATATAAAAATTATATCACAGGGTATATGGAAGAGAGTCAACCATATACCCGTTTTTTGGGTGGAAGGGGTGAATGGGAATACAGAGTATTCCCATCATTGTAAATAACATATATAAAGTCACTTTATGTTCACCCGGGGCTTTCCTCCAGTGGAGTGGAGAAGTCAGGGGAAATCCAGGCCTTGTTCAGTTTTATAAGTGTCAACCTATCAGCATTTTCGGTGGAAAGGCGGATACGCTTATCTGTTATGATGCCACCAGCAGCACTAAATACCCGCTCAGACAGAACGCTGGCGGCAGGGCAGGCCAGCACCTCCAAGGCGTAGAGTGCCAGTTCATACCACGTGTCCAGCTTGGACACCCAGTAGTTGTAAGGCACAGAGGGATCATTGAGGACGCTGACACGGTCTGCTACGTACTCCTTCACCATCTTCCAAAACTTTTCCCTCCTTGTGACACTAGGCTGCGCATCAGGGTGAGGGTGCTGGCGGGGTGTCATGAAGGTGTCCCACACCTTGGAGAGTGTTGCCCTGCCTTTGTCGGAACTGCTGTGTGCTCCCCTTTTCTCCCCTTCTCGGTTGGCCAAGGTAGCACGTACTCTGCCGCCAGCGTTGTCAGATGGAAAATTTTGGAGCAATTTTTCGACAAGAACCTTCTGGTATTGCACCATTTTGCTTGTCCTCTCCACCGGAGGAATGAGAGATGAGAAATTCTCTTTGTAGCGGGGGTCCAGAAGGGTGAACACCCAGTAATCCGTGTTGTCTAAAATGCGTATAACGCGTGGGTCACGGGAAAGGCAGCCTAACATAAAGTCAGCCATGTGTGCCAGAGTACCAACAGGCAAGGTTTCGCTGTCCTCACCAGGAGGATGACTCTCAATCTCCTCATCATCTTCCTCCTCTTCTGCCCACCCACCTCTTCCACATGCAAAGCGTCGGTTTTAATTGTGAGCAGCGAGCGTTTCAGTAGACACAGAAGTGGGATGGTTACACTGATAATAGCGTTATCGCCGCTCACCATCTGTGTCGATTCCTCAAAATTGCGTAAAACCTCACAGAGGTCTGACATCCATTCCCACTCCTCACTTCTGATTAGAGGAAGTTGAACGGAGAGGCGACGACCGTGTAACAGCTGGTACTCCACTACTGCCCTCTGCTGCTCACAAAGCCGGGCCAACATGTGGAAGGTGGAGTTCCAGCGCGTGCTCACGTCACACAGCAGCCGGTGAGCTGGCAATTGTAAGCGCTGCTGCAGCTTCAACAGGCCGGCTGAAGCTATAGATGACTTACGGAAATGTGCACACACGCGGCGCACCTTGGTCAAGAGATCATGCAAATTGGGGTAGGTTTTTAGAAATCGCTGAACCACTAAATTAAATACATGCGCTAGGCATGGTACGTGTGTGAGCTTGCCGAGCTCCAAAGCCGCCACCAAGTTACGCCCATTATCACACACAACCATGCCTGGTTGCAGGTTGAGTGGCGAGAGCCACTGCTCGGTCTGGTGACTAATCCCCTGCAACAGCTCTGAGGCCGTGTGCTGTTTGTCCCCAAGGCAGATCAGCTTCAGCACGGCCTGTTGACGCTTCCCCACTGCAGTGCTACACTGCTTCCAGCTACCGGCTGATGGGTGAGTGGCGCTGCGCGCAGAGAATTCGGAGGTGGAAACGGAGGAGGAGGAGCCAATAACGTAGGTGCTGGCGGAAACCCTGATGGAGGTAGGGCCCGCAATCCTCGGCGTGGGTAGCACCTGTGCCATCCCAGGGTCCGAGTCGCTCCCAGCCTCCACGACATTCACCCAGTGTGCCGTCAGGGAAATGTAGCGTCCCTGGCCACAAGCACTTGTCCATGTGTCAGTCGTTAAGTGGACCTTCCCAGTAACTGCGTTGGTCAGGGCACGGGTGATGTTACGGGACACATGGTGGTGTAAGGCGGGGACGGCACACCGGGAAAAGTAGTGGCGGCTGGGGACTGCGTACCGAGGGACAGCTGCTGCCATCAGGCTGCGGAAGGACTCAGTCTCCACAAGCCTAAATGGCAGCATTTCGATGGCCAGTAATTTGGAAAGGTGTGAGGTTAGTGCTATGGCCTGTGGGTGGGTGGCTGGGTATTTTCGCTTGCGCTCAAATGCCTGGGGTAACGACATTTGGACGCTGCGCTGGGACAGGGAAGTGGATGTGGTCGCTGATGGTGCTTCAGATGGCACAGGTGCAGGGCGGGAGGTATGCGGGCCTGCGCCTTCGACAGGTGATTGGCCGGCACCGAAAATAGGGGAAGAGGAGGCAGTGGTGTGGCCTGCAGACACAGATTGGCGATCCGGGCGTTCCTCCCACTTATTACGGTGCTTGGATGCCATGTGTCGGATCATGCTGGTGGTGGTGAGGTTTCTAGTGTTCATGCCTCGGCTCATTCTGGTGTGGCACAGGTTGCAAACTACAATTTTTTTGTCGTCCGCACTTTCCTTAAAAAAACGCCATACCGCGGAACACCTAGCCCTTGGCAAGGGAGATTTACGCAAGGGGGTGCTCCGTGGAACATTTGCGGGCCGGTTTGGTGCGGTCCGCCTTCTTTCTTTAGCCACACCACTGCCTCTTCCAGCCTGTTGCGGTGCTGCAGATGGCTCACCCTCAGGACTGCTGTCATCGCTCGGCTCTCCACCTTCCCAGGTGGGGTCAGTCACCTCATCGTCCACCAAGTCCTCCTCCACTTCCTCACTCTGATCATCCTCCTCATTTCTTGATCCCACCACATACTCAGTCATTGACAACTGTGTATCATCCTCCTCATCAAGGTCTTGAGACAGTAATAGTGGTTGATTTGATGGCAACTGTGTCTCATCATCATCATCCACTTCCTTTGACCTTAAATGCTGTTCCCCTCTGTCATCTTCTTGTGATTGGGTACCCTCTAGAGGTTGTGAATCAGGGCACAAGATGTCATGTTCCTCTGCAAGCGTGCTTGGAGAGAGGTTCAAATGAAGGATTGGTGATGAGACGAGCTCCTCACTATATCCCAGTGTGGGATCACTTCTTTGGCCAGACCCTCTATGGTGGGAGGAAGGATGATCAGGGTGAGGATTATGTTGACCAGACTCTTGGCTACTGAGAGTGGACTTGGTGGAAGACAGGGTGGTGCTTAACCGACTGGAAGCAGTATCAGCTGAAATCCAACCGACCACCTGTTCGCAGTGGTCTGACCTCGAGAGTGATGTCCTGCGACGCCCTGTAAACTGAGACATGAAGCTAGGTATGGTGGATGTCTTTCTTTCTTGTGCTCTGGCACCAGACACAGTTTCTACGCGTCCTGACCCGCGCCCTGAACTATCAGGATCACGTCCACTTCCCCGTCCCTTTTTACCCGCCTTCTTCATATTACACGGAATATGTGCTGCTAATCTGCAACTTTGCACACTAAACAGAATGTGCTGCTAATCTGCGGCTAGGCACAGTGAAAGGAATATGTGACGTTTATTTTTTACACTTTCCACACTAAACAGAATGTGCTGCTAATCTGCAACTTTGCACACTAAACAGAATGTGCTGCTTATCTGCGGCTAGGCACAGTGAACGGAATATGTGACTTTTATTTTTTACACTTTGCACACTAAACAGAATGTGCTGCTAATCTGGAACTTTGCACACTAAACAGAATGTGCTGCTTATCTGCGGCTAGGCACAGTGAACGGAATATGTGACTTTTATTTTTTACACTTTGCACACTAAACAGAATGTGCTGCTAATCTGCAACTTTGCACACTAAACAGAATGTGCTGCTTATGTGCGGCTAGGCACAGTGAACGGAATATGTGACTTTTATTTTTTACACTTTGCACACTAAACAGAATGTGCTGCTAATCTGCAACTTTGCATACTAAACAGAATGTGCTGCTTATCTGCGGCTAGGCACAGTGAACGGAATATGTGACTTTTATTTTTTACACTTTGCACACTAAACAGAATGTGCTGCTAATCTGCAACTTTGCACACTAAACAGAATGTGCTGCTTATCTGCGGCTAGGCACAGTGAACGGAATATGTGACTTTTATTTTTTACACTTTGCACACTAAACAGAATGTGCTGCTAATCTGCAACTTTGCACACTAAACAGAATGTGCTGCTTATCTGCGGCTAGGCACAGTGAACGGAATATGTGACTTTTATTTTTTACACTTTCCACACTAAACAGAATGTGCTGCTAATCTGCAACTTTGCACACTAAACAGAATGTGCTGCTTATCTGCGGCTAGGCACAGTGAACGGAATATGTGACTTTTATTTTTTACACTTTGCACACTAAACAGAATGTGCTGCTAATCTGCAACTTTGCACACTAAACAGAATGTGCTGCTAATCTGCGGCTAGGCACAATGAACGGAATATGTGACTTTTATTTTTTACACTTTGCACACTAAACAGAATGTGCTGCTAATCTGCAACTTTGCACACTAAACAGAATGTGCTGCTTATCTGCGGCTAGGCACAGTGAACGGAATATGTGACTTTTATTTTTTACACTTTGCACACTAAACAGAATGTGCTGCTAATCTGCAACTTTGCACACTAAACAGAATGTGCTGCTAATCTGCGGCTAGGCACAGTGAACGGAATATGTGACTTTTATTTTTTACACTTTGCACACTAAACAGAATGTGCTGCTAATCTGCAACTTTGCACACTAACCAGAATGTGCTGCTAATCTGCAACTTTGCACACTAAACAGAATGTGCTGCTAATCTGCGGCTAGGCACAGTGAACGGAATATGTGACTTTTTTTTTTAAAATCTCTGCCCCCCCAAACAAAATATAACTGCTGCCCCCACACACAATAGTCCTAAAAAGGACTTTTGGGTCTTTATGTTGTTCAAACACACTTTTCTTCTCCCTACACTGACTTTCCCTTCCTATCCTCATCTCTCCCTGGCTAAGACTGAGCCGAACTCGCTGGTCAGGTGCTATACAGCACCCGATCACGGGTTCTGGCCAGCCAATCAGTGTAATGCCAGCAGCCAACATGGCTGCTGGCATTACACTGATGTCAGAGCCTCCCCGCACGTTTATTGGCTGCGCAGCAGCCGCAAAACGTGCGGGGAGGAGACCCGAACATGGCGGGCGAGCACATGCGGTACTCGCACGAGTACCGCCATGTGCCGAGCAGAGCGATGCTCGAGCCGAACCGAGCTTCGGCCGAGCATGCTCGCTCATCACTAGTGTAGTCCTGTTATGCATGATTATGGATCTCCTTGGTCATATGCCATATTGCTATCTTGATCAAATATATATATATATATATATATATATATATATATATACCTCATTCCTAACTTGGAAACAGTTCTGATTAAATTATCCTGACCTGTTGACTCTTGTGTGTTTCTCAATGAGGTCTTTATAAGTAAGTACCCTACTTTTGGGTGTGGGGAGGGGGTTGTTCATTTTTATTATGCTTAGCTTTGTTACCTTACTTTGTGTTGGAATGGGAACTGGTTGACAGAATGGCAGCAAGAGGTAGCAACAGCAGCACACAGTATCTCTGATCTGGTGGCACAAAACAATGCAGCCTCGACTGTAGGAGTAACACACTACACACAGACCAGCTATGCACTGCAAATGCACATGCGTAACTGGTATATGAACATTTTAAGTAGCCCGTGCTAGCTACATGGTGACTTAGCGCTCGGCTGCTCAGCTCAGCAGGATGTGACCCATGTCCATCCTCCAGACTCGAGATGGCATTACTGTTTAGTCGACATGCACTCAGGGTGTGGGGGGATTGGAAGGGTATAACTTAGGAGGACTGACTGACAGGATCACAGGAGTCAAAGTCTGTCTAGTCTACTGTAGTGAGAAGTGAAGCCATCTGGCACACTGACCCGTGCTTCTCACTTTTTGGGCCCCATTTATGTTCTGTTAGGGGCTCCATGTGTGGCTAGGCCTCCAATATAATATGAGGGTAAATTTTTATGGGAGCTGGCAGGGCCCCCCCTGCACTGCAGGGGCTACAGAGATCTCTGCTATGCCTCTACCTCTGTAACTGAATCTCAAAAATATCACTGCACTTCAAATGGAGGGTTTAACAGCTAAGTTAAAAAACACATAAACCCCACCACCCCCGGCCACCCCATCCATACAAATGATTAACCCCTCCATTGCCAGATCTTAGTGAGCTCTCTACTATGGGATTAGAGTGGTCAATCATCAATCAACCACACATGCCCTCCATCCAAAATCATTTTAGTCACTGCATTGCCATGATGGCTACAATTAGCTGCACTGGAAATGGAGGGGTTAATGAGTATTTAAAAAATGGTCAAAATCAATTGTAAGAGAGACAGGATGGAGAGTGTGAAACATATATTATGGACCCTGAAGCTCCCTTATCTATTAAAAACAAAAGCATGAGAGGTGTGATATTGTATTGGAGTTGTGGTACAAAAACAATCACACCTTTATATTGGAGGTCCAGCGGTGTCAACAAGATAAACTGGTGAAAAATGGCAATTCCTGCCAGGAAATTTTCTGCTAAAGGTATTTTTCTACTTTTTCCTTCTTGATCATTGATCAGTAATAAGAATGAAAACACCCACACACACACACACACACTTGAAGAGTTTGTCTAATTGACAGTGACCTGCAGCTTTACTTTGCAGACTGACACCCAAGAGACAGACCAATACAACTCACTTGACACTGACAATTTCAAGAAAGGAAGCATATAGTGACTGAGGTGCAGTGGTGCTTCAACCCTGCAGCAGGTGCTGTATGGTACAATTTATCCTTTAGAAAGTACAAAACAATAGGTTTTGATAGCACAATCAAGATGTCTCCATTTAAAGGGTACCAAACACATACAGTACACATCAACCAAAGAGACCAATCACTAATTTCAACAGAACAGTACAAAAGACTATATTAATAATACACTTTATTCCAGCTAAAGATAAAATATGTATATGAATTACTGATAATTTATCCACTGACTATGTGCACATAACATTACAATAATGAGTAAAAATATCTAAACATATTATCACACCATATGTTACCATATGTATAATGTGTGCATTGGTGCTATGCAATCTAATTATATGCCACCCACCCAAACATAACCATTTGTAACATACCAAAATAAATATATTTTTTTTGATATGTTACATATGTTTATGTCCAGGTGAGTGATGTGTATTTAGATTTCATAGTGCCTATTTGCATATTGAACTATATTGAGAATATATTAATGTGGTGTGATAATATGTTTTTATATATGTAGGTATTATTGTGGTTTTATTTGCACATGGTCAGTGAATATATTATAATCAGTAATTCACATACATATTATAACTTAAACTAGAATACATTATTAATATATTCTGTTGTACTGTTATGTTGTTATTAGGACTCGGACATTTTGGTTGACAGTTTATCTTTTATTGCAAACTGCTAATTCTAAATCTAACACAGGTCTATAAACATCCTGTATTGTAAAAGTTAACACTGGCACTAGTTACATGCTCAAGCAGACAGACAGATAAAGAGGGGGAGAAAGAGTTGCACATACAGGGGCTGTGTGTGTGATTTTTTTTTGTGCGCAGATGTTCAGCGTACAGACTATATGGCTGTCATTTATGAACGTCTTAATATATATCAATTTGATTGTGGACAAGTTGTTTGAACATAACAGTTCCACTTTAAAGATGATAATGAAACTGTTCAAAATGAAGGACAACAGTGAACACTAACTTAAAATTATAAACACACAGTTAGCAGTGACACTTGAAAATTTATTTTAAACCAATTTTCAAATGATAGAACAGCATGCCTCAAGAACAGCTAAAACTGAAAAATATGTTTTTTTTATAAGAAAGCCAGTCATCTATTCAGAATACACTTCAAAAATAACTGAGAGCAACTGAAGACAGAACTGAAAATCTTTTTAAGTGGTTCTTGAAGGATAGGTATGTTTAGATATTTTGGAAGTAAAATAAAGTACCGTCAAACTCCAAGTTACTTGCTTCAGTTCTTAAATTGCTGATATGCACATTAAAAGAAAAATATAATCAAAATAATGAGAAATACATTGTTTTCAGTAAACAAATCTGTTTCAAAAGGATGTTTGAAATATAAAATGGCTGTTTGAACAAATAAACAGTGACTCTAATATAAAGATAGCCCATGAAAAAAAGAAATAAAATGTTTAAATTATTATTTTTAAAATCAAAATCGATTCTGTTCTTTTCCAAAATGTACACAACATACATTGAAAATATATTTCAATAAGTGGGCATCACAGTAGATCACGATTGTATGTATCAGTGAAGATTATTCTAACATTTTAATACAGTTCCTATATAATACACTGGTATATGTACATCTGCATGTCTTAAATAGATCAGAAAACCAGCAAAGAATCCCAGACTTACAATGTTTCCCTAACATACCCAGAATTCAATACAACAGCATGCAAATAAGTGCGCACAAATAAATATTGAACTTGTACAGTGGTGCTATTGTTACACAATCCTATGGACAGCTCTGGTCAGTTGATCATAAATCTCCACAGGGTGGTGTATCAACAGTGCCACTGTACAAGCTCAGGCCACTGTGATACGGCACTTAAACAATTCAAGTGTAAGCTATATTATTTTTAATAAAACACCTTTCAGCAGTGGGAGTACCCTTGTTTTACGCAGGGAGATAAACACTACAACTTTTTTTTTTTTTTTTTTTACATTTTAAGTAATACTATCCCTTTAACATAGCTTTTAAATCAAAGCATAGACTAGTGTGGGCTAGGTAGGTAAGGGCTGGTTCAATGGCAGTCTTAGAAGGCTGCAATTTGGGGAGTGATATCTATGCATTGATACAGAACAAGTTATATTGAATATTGTCAATTGGTTTGAAAGCATATTGGCTATTAATCCAGAGAAATACCTGACTGCCATTTGGTCAGGAAGTTTTTTTTTACCCACTTGGGTCTTAATCATGATTGCCTTCAATGTTTGTTTGTTTGCCTTTTTTGCCTTCCCCTCGATCAAAAGGTGTGATATGGCATGGGCTGAATTTACTGGGCACGTGTTTTTAAACTATGTTACTATGTTATTATGTAGGAAGGAGACTAGTACAGAAAAGTTACCGTCATTGGTTGAATAGCTTTAGAATGCAAGCTCTCAAGAATACTTAGGTCTCCATTAGGCATGTTATAGAATAACAGCAGATACATTCATGAAAGTGGAAATGTAAATTATTGATTACTTTGGATTTTTTTGAAGGTGACAACCTTATCACCAGCCTCACTCTGAATGGCTCTTTAGGTTTGTGGGTGGAATAACTTTATTGTGTGGACAAATGTGACAAATTCCCTGTCACTGTTCAGGCCACATTTCAGAATGTTAGTCTTGAACATTCTATCTGGAGAAAAAAGGTATTCCTATGTAATATCTGACCTACGTTAACTGATGATGGTCATTGGTTGAAAATGTTCTTGGTGTTTATATCACCTCTAACCATTCCTCCTCTGTACAGTCCCCTATATTTTATTTCTATGTTACTTCAAAATCTTGTAGATCATCTACTGATCTATATTTTATACACTTATGTATTTGAGTCAGTGGTTTAGTTTTGCTGCAGCAATTGATAATTCACTCCTCCAATTCATATTGCGTGATCAGTCCCCTTTGGGCCTCTGCGTTGGGTTTGCACTGCATGTCTTATTCATAAGTAGGGATAGGCTAAACAACTTATAAAAGAAATGTGGAAAAAGGCACTTCCAACTTTCAGTCAGATGTCCTCCCAAATGTGCAGTTTTTCCCCATTTTCTTAATTTCATTGAAAAAAAAAAAATGCACTACCATCATTATGCCTACCAAATATATTGGCAGGAGAAATGGGAAAGGGGTAGGACTAGGAGGAGTACATGGACATTTGGCGGCATTAGTAGTTCTAAAAAAACTTGACTATGGCCATGATTGCACATTACACATTGCTGTGTATCAGTACTCCTAAATCTTTCTCTAATGAGGATTCCTCAAGTAGTTTCCCATTATAAGTGCATAACTTTACATTTTTCTATATTGAATTTCATCTGCCACTTTCCTGCCCATTCATTTGGTTTATCCAAATCTTTCTGCAGACAAATAACATCCTACCCTGTATATATTGTTATATATATATTATTATGCACAAAATGTTTGTTTTTGTCATTTTGATTGTGAGAAATAAAATGTATGATCGATTTATGCATTTGAACTCTTCATGCCTCAGTTTGATCTCCTGACTTTCATTATAGCCTATTTGTCAACTTTCAACATTTTCGATTTAATGGGACTAGAGGAAGGTATAAGAGTTTGGATTGATTTTCTAGGAGTAGGCCTAAGAGTAAGCATTGTGTCCCAAATGAAATGTGTATGATCAGTTTTCTTAATTTTGATGTTTATTACACTGATTTTAGTGCTGAATAAAAGAAATAAGATTTAGCTTCTTAACTGGTGAATGCTGTCTTCTATAAAAAAAAAAAAAAGCAGCCGAAGTGTATCTGCTCTGAGGAACAGGTTCTTATCTAGGGTATATGAGTTGGATATCTAGAATATGTCTTGATAACAGAATGCTTGACTTTGTGGCACAAATATATTTTATATATATATATATATATATATATATATATATATATATAAAAGATATAAAAAATGCACCTCTGAAAAAGTTGCTTTTTTACTGATTATAATCTTGAATTTAATTATATAAAAGTCACAATAGAGAAAACTGTGTCAATTCTCTAGGATCATACTAGGCTTGGACCATTGATGAACAGTGATTGACTCCTTTTAAGGAAATTGTCTATCTATCTACTAGATAATATCATAGCATATCCACATCTTTACCAGCTTGGTTAGGGATAGGGATAGTAATGTTTCACAGTAAAAGCAGCTCCAATTAATCTTCATAGAATTTGGGCCATGGAGAGTGTTATTTCAATACTGCCCAAGTTGTAGTTCAAGAGTAATTGAATGATAAAGTATCCCCCTCCTTTTACTGATGTAACACTGCTTATCTCAGAGCAGCAAGACTGCCCTGATGGATGGCAGAAAGGGACAATCTTCACTGAGCATAAGGAAAAACCTGGTACTTGAATTACAGCTCTGACAGTATTGAAATAACACTCTCCATGGCCCAAATACTATGTAGATTAAGGAAAGCTGATTTTTGTGAAACATTACTATCCCTTTAAATACTAAAGTTAGTGTTTATGCATATTATGTGCATCTATATAAGTTTCAAACTAGTTTCTTAGTTCTCATACAGGCAAATGTTTTGTAATCTAACAAATACATGAAAACTCACATGGTCTACTTGATCAATTGCACAAAATGCAACAAACAATATGAAGGCAAAATGCAATGAGCCTTGTGAGATTCAGTTAGAGAATGTTGTGTATCACTTCTAGGGATATTTGAAAGCATGTTGGCAGACATTCTTTAACTGTAACAGTGGTAATATCTCTTCTTTCTAAGGGATAGAGAGGATGTATCTGCCTGCAAAATGAATCACTGGAACTTTCATCTGAATACATGGGTACCGGTGGATCTTAATTCAGAATTCAATTTTTAGAGCATTAATGCATTTTTTATTTAGTTTCTGCCTCCCAGTATATTTTATTTTATATCTGTATAAATGTTCTTCGCCTCAGTTTGTATCAGGTGTGCTTTATGAATTTCTTATTGGATATTGTATCTGACGTTATATCACTTTATGTTTACTATTTGTCTATATTAATATTATGATATTTTTGCATACATCAGTATTTTTAGAGACTCATTTCTATAAATATTTAATCGATATCCATTTATTACATAGAATGTTAACCTTTTCAGTGACAGAGGGGTATGCAACGCATTGCAGAAAAATGCATTAAGTACCGCTCTGGCACTGAAAGAGTTAACAATTCATAGTGCTTTTAGTTTTATTTCTATTCTCTTTTCAAATTAGTATGGTTTATATTACAAATTATTATTATACTAGTTGAAAAGCCCGTGTACATGGGCCACAGTGCCAGGCAGCAACGGCCGCAGTGCAGTCATGCACAGTAGAGACTGCCCGCACCACGGCTGATAATGGAGTGGGGCACGCTGTTATCAGCTGCGGTGCTGGCAGTCTGTACTGCGCATGACTGCAGTGTGCACAGTGGTCTGTACTGCACATGATAGCTTCTGACAAACATACATTAGCGAATTATTATATAGGATGTTGTATAGCTACAGGGGTTAAATAGCTAACTGATTTTACTTTAGTTATATTGTGTGTCTTTTCTATGGTCTCTTATTATATACCTAACCTAACCTGTTACCTTAAAAAACTCTGGTGTATAGATTGAAATCTAGCCCATGTCTAAGTGCTAATGTGCACAAAACGCATAAGGCCTGCATAGAGCCTGCTTCTCTTGTGTTCCACTGATACTGCTTACAATTTATGGCTGATCAATAAACTCTGCTGATTTTATCTTGGCTGACTGTCTGTCTTCCTTTTCACTAGTGGGATCCAGAGTGTGCTGTTTTGTTTTTTTCCGTCTGCTGCCTTCCTGGTCTAATGAGGCTGCTGTGAGCTGCACTGAACTCTTGGGGAAACCACCATCTGTTGAGTATGATTGTTGTCTAATTATTAATTTTATGTGACAGAATCAAGTTAAACATATAATGGATGATTGAGCATTTTCATTAACCTTTTGAATACTTATTTTCTCCAACTGCACTAATCAATACTCTTTCAATACATTTAGATTGTATTTTAAATCTGTTAACCGTGGGGTTCCAAATTCCTTAGGAGTCAGAGTAAAATACAACATATAGCTCTGTTCATGACACCTCAAGGTATCATATAGTGAGGAGCTATACTTAGAGTTCTTTCACAATTGCATTATCAGAGCAGAGTTTTTGCTTCTTGATATTGCTCGTGCAGAGCTGCAAGGAAAGTACCACATACATTATCTGTGTTGCAGCATATGTGGCTCGCCTCCAGTGAATAGCTGGTCCACATAGGCACCTATCAATCATGTTTGGTTAGCCTTGATGCGGGCCCCATCCCCATGACAGGATCTCTGGGGGAACTCAGGAGAAGGTGAGTTTGCGACAGGGGCACTCCAATCACCTGTGTGCAAGAGCTCTTATATTGCTAAGCCCCATCATATAGATCTGATTATAATTTTCTGATTATGCATTTTATTACACTGATTAGTTTAAAAACCCGTGTACACAGGCCACAGTGGCACCCAGCAGCCTCAGCTGGTGCCCGGAGCCTCTCTGCTCACTGCCTGTGCTGTAGTCATGCTCACTACAGAGTGCCCGAACACGCCCAGGGTCCTAGGACCCTTCCAAGTATTGTAGGAAGATGCACAGAGAGGACTCCGGTCCGAATTTGGAGTGCCCTGCTCAGTATCAGCTGTGGCGCGTTTGGCACTCTTTACTGTGCATGACTGCAGCTCGGACAGTCTCTACTGTGCATGACAGCTTCTGACAAACATCCTAGAGAATTATTATATAGGATGTGCATGGTTATCATAGGACTATTTGTCTGTTATGGTAGCTTGTTTCTGTTATAAAACTCACATTATTTATTGCATTTTACCTTTTAACCCTTTGAGTGCCAGAGTGGTACATGACGCATTGCTTGGCACTCAAACGGTTAACTCTTTGAAAACCAGAGTGGTTAACACACTGCATCTCAATATGTTGCTCATCCCTTTCGTTCTGAAGGGTTTAACAAAACATATTGACTTCATTTCAAGAGTGAAATATGTCTATTTCTGCTTTGCAAGTAATGCTAATTGGCCTCTACGTCAACACTAAATTACTGACTGAGCTGTTGATACTGTCCTTTCTTTAGCACCCCATAACTGCTAATTATAGTGGCAATCTCGCATAATAAACCAGCTTTGTGCTATTTTGAATGACTTGGTTACTGCTGTGCACAACTTGTATTTTTATCATGAGTCTAAGGCTTGTTGTACTTATTCAGTACATTTTACTTTTAACCCCTTGAATGTATAGATGTTCACAACACATTGCTTAGTGCTATTGGCAACTTCTGTATCATCTTTGGGGTTACTTTACTTACTATCACAGCACCAGTGTTATTTTTTATTGGGAATGATAATTCACCATTAACCCTTTGAGTGACAGAGGAGTACGTAATGCATTGCGTACCCCTCTGGCACTCAAAGGGTTAAGCAATTCTAATTTAATTCTTATTTAATTTGTGTGTTTTTTAAATATATTTTTGGAACCCTGTGACAAGAGGTGCAAAATATCTGTAATGTCAACCTCTGTGCGCAACACACCATACGTTTTCAGAAAAACATGTGTATTGGGCTTGACCCTTTAATGACCAAAGGGTGCATAAGGCAATGAAAAAAATGGGTTGCATAACACTCTGGTCCTTAACCCTTCCAGTGCCATAGAAGAGTCCAACCTATTAAAAAGCAACGTATTTTATACCACTCAAATGTTACACCTAAAATGTGAGCTTACTTTATACTTGTACTCCTATAACCAGAGTCACATATGAAAAATAAAAAACCCCTCCTTATATTTAACCTTTGACTGCCAAAAAGGTGCCCCTCTGGCACTCAAAGGATTAAAGAATTAACTAAGAATGTATCGTAGTATTCACTGCAGGAAGAGATTTGATGAAAAATTGGGAGTTCCACCTGTTGTGGGAATTCCCACGGGAAGACATTTTGTCCTAACCTCTTCCGTACGATAAACTTAAATGATTGTCTGTATCTGTATTAATGCATGAGTGAGTGATGATGCATGTAGTTGTGTTTGATAATGTGAGGGAACATAGAAAATCAGTGCAGGGACAGTGAAAAGTGGCTCTGAAATATGATGTGAGAAGATTTCACCCACTGAAATACATGGAATTAAACTTTCTCAGGTAAGTTTCACCTTTATTTCCTCCTCAAAGGAACTTCCATGGAAAGAAGAAATATAGGTCCTTATTTATAAAAGCGAATTGAAATTATTTTGGAGTAAACCAACTGCATCAGAACAGAAAAATAAAAATTCCTAAATTCCCATACACTTCACTACAGCTTTTTAACCTATTGAATGCTAGAGAAGCAGGACTAGACTGGCCTACTGGATTACAGGGTAATTTCTGATAGGCTGCCATCCACCTCTCTGCCCCAGCCACATTGCATAACAGCAAGTGCCAAGATATTGCCACAGCCCTTAAGAGCAGAGAACACAATATTGTCCTAGTTCCTCACTGTACTTCCTTTGTCCTGCTTCCTGTGCGAAAAGTGGAGCTGCGCCGGATATGAGAACATATCTGTCATGGCTCCATTTTGTTACTGCTTACTTGCTGAAGCTGGCCAGACCACGTGGGAGTATCAGTGAGTACTGGTGTGGCCAGCCTAAGAGGCATATTGATCTGGGAAGGCAGCTGAGATGGGCAAAGTATGTGACATCTGCAGGATGAAGACCTCCTCAGCAATCCTCCAACTTCCGTCCTGTGCCTTTTGTTGCCACTGTGTACTAACAATTTTGGCAATTTCATCTCCACATCTTGTCTTTGGTCTTCTTCTTGGAAGTATAGTATCGAGTGGAATCCATTCCAAAATTTGTTTGGTACATCTATCAACAGATCTTCTTGAAATGGGGTTTGCCCATTTCCATTTCAGGTGCTTTACTGTTTCAATTATGTCTTAGGCCTTTGTTTGCTGATGAATCCAGGCACATGTTTTTCGGTCTATGTGTGTTATGGTTAGAATTCACCACTCCATTCTTCTCTATGTAACCATATGATTTTTCTACTGCTTTGGCATTGTGTCCATGTTTTACAGCCACACATAAGCACTGAGAGGACACACTAGTCAAAAACCATTCATCAAAAATTTGACTTAAAGACTGCACTATTATGTTCTCCAAATGCTTGCCATTCCAGTTTTAATTGTTGCTCAATTTCCATCTGTTGACATTTCCCATCCAAGGTAAACATACTTGTCCACTTCTTCTAGTTCTTGTCTGTCTATTGTGATTTTCCTTGGTTTGGTAAATTTGTTAACCCCTTAACGACCAGTCGCTCAGGCACGCGGTGGTCACTAAAGGACCACGGAGCATTTTTTTTTTAAGAATCCAATTCCGGACTCCCCGAACGGTGTGCAGCCCTCGGGGGAGCCCGGAATTCCATGACAGTCATAGTAGGTCATGGGTCATTCAGTCAGATTTACCCATGATGTACTATGACTGTCAAGGGTCGTTAAGGGATTAAGCATAACTTACGTTTTGTTGCTATTCATTTTAGGACCAAACTTTTTGCTTTCCTGTTCTTGAAGACTACTGCCAAAGCATATGATACTGCCTGCAAATCATGTGATGTAAGTAGTCTCCAATGATCTTAAGTATTATTTTGCCCCAATTTAGTTTGTTGAAAATTTCTACTTAACAAGTAGAAAATAGTTTTGGAGAGATTGTGTCTCCTTGTCTGACACCTTTTTCTATGTTGATCTGGACTTTATCTTTGTTGACCTGTATTGATGCACATGCATGTTCATATATTGATTGGATAATATTGATGTAAGCACTATCTATTACTTGATTTCTCAGGGCATCGATTATTACTTGTTTTTCACTGAGTCAAAGGTCTTTTCGTAGTCAATGAAGGCTATGCATAACAGAGAATTGTATTCATTATGTCACTCTATAACTTGTTGTACTTTCTGGATATAGTCCATTATACTAAAACCACTTTTGGAGTCTGCTGGTTCTTTAGGTTCTGCTGAGTTAAATATTGTGCTCATTCTTCTTGTCAGTACCTTTGTGAAAATTTTGAAGACCACTGGGTATAGGCTTATTGGTCGGTAGTTTTTTACATCCACCATATCACTTTTTTTGTGCGGTAGAATGACCTCTGCATTTTTCCATGTCTCAGACATGTTGCCAAGTAGTAGGAATATTGAAAATAGTTTAACTATGGCTTTGAATAAGGGTTTAAATAAAGTTTCAGAGTAACTTCATCAGATCCAGCTGCTTTCACATGTTTTATTGTTTTTATTGCAGCTTCTACTTCTTCTACCAAAACTTCTGGCACAGATCAGCCTCTGGCACTTCAGTCATTTGTTTTCCTTTATCCTTATAATTATTTGAATCATTTTCTCCCACTTGCTTTATGATTTGTTGAATTTTTGCTGTTGTACCATCTTCGAGCTTTAATGCAAATATTCGACTCCTATTTGTGGCCGTCTTTGGTTTTGCTTTCTTTAGCCCTTGATTTTCTTCCAGTGTCCTATTGATGAGCTCAGCATTGATCTTGCACATTTCTTCTTTCATGCTCTTCCAAAGCTGTCTCTTCATACCAAATCTGATCTGACCTAAGACTGGATCTCCCAGTGGCATGTCTTCTGTAGTTCATTAAAGGAGTCAGAAGAAAAATTCTTGTTTATTATTATGGATTTTGCTGTGTTCAGTAACAGGCATACACAAAATAATATGCATTTTGGTGCTTAAGCACATAAGCAGTACTTTTATTGTGGGTAAAGATGCTGTCACAGTATTAACCCCTTGGATTCTAAAGACATCAGTAACACATTGCAAAGCTAAATGTGGGAGACCACTTTAGCATGAAAGGCCTTTATGTTAGAAGTTTCCATGACAGTTCAGGGTCTGGTCAAGTTCATTTATCATCAAAGTGATCAAGGTTTATAACCCTGTCAGTGCCAGAGAAGTAGACAATGCGTTCAATGATTTGGATACCTCTCTGGCACACAGAGGGTTAATTGATATGCTAAAGTAATCTTTGGGTGACTTTACAACAGCTTTCCAAATATGTGTCCAAAACAGGTAAACACCGTCAAGCACTGAATGGGTTAATTGAATAAACTCCTTTGGACACCGAAGTCATGAAGGTCATGTACTAAAGAATAGTGGTGAAATTCTGAGGTAAACCAATTGCACCATAGAGAACAAATAATGTTCTTCATTGATTTATATAGGACTTTTACCCTCGCAAATGCTCCTCTTAACTCTTTGCATGCCAGCTTGATATCTAACACATTGCAATGAGTTGGATAACACTCTGGCACTCAAAGGGCTACATGCTCTGCTTGAATGTGTCAGTGCTATGCAGTGCACCAGGGAACGCTCTAGCATTCAAGGGGTGAATAAATGGGAATTTTGAGAATCGTGCCATATAATGCAGTGGTATCTTTTTGAAATGTCACCCACTAGTGCACTAAACGGTGCATTAACCATGTCACCGGGCTGAAAATGGCGACATGAGAATCTCTCCTGCATCAAAATGGCGAGATTCTCATGTCACGGGCTTAAGCGCCGCTCATTTGAGTGCCCCGCATGAACATAAACATAGGTGGAATTTAGCCAGGACAGTTCTGTGTACTCCTGCTCTCCTTCCCCTCAGTGTCCGCAGTTCATGATAATAATAATTAAAAAAATCATATCACCATCTGAATTGTACGCCTGAGTCTTTTTTTCTTTTTTTTCTTTTATTATTTTTGATTTTTTTTCTTTTATTATTATGAGCCGTGAACAATGAGGTGGAAGCAGAGCGGGAGTACATACAGAACTGTTCTGGCTTGATGGCGACATTTCTATAGTATACCTATGCAGACCCACATATCACCAAGGTGTGTTTATGTTAATGTGAGCACTCAAATGGGATCTAGATGTTAAGCTCAGTATAGCTTGAGAAAGTAACGGTTTAACATTGCAAAACGCGTTATAATACAACAAATATAGAACATATGAGCGAGGAATATATCCATTATTTGGAGTTTTTTTAATGAGCATTTGTTTTCTTTATGTGTAAGATACAAGTGCATATTTATATATTTTTTTTAATAAGTGTGTTTTTTTATTAAGCTCACAACCAGATTTTATATTTTTTCTAACCACTTTGCTTGAGTTGGAGATTCCCTCCAAAACAATTTTGGAATATTGACCAGAGTGATAGCAGTTTGAGCAGGGACAAGCGAATTTGCCCTGCACGTGATCCCGGTGTGAGCTGGACACCGGTGGAAATAGCTTTGTGAGTATTGACTTTCTTTGAATCTACAATTTGTGTGCTCTAAAATATCAAGCCTGTAGCTTGTGCTGCATTTTCTTCTTCCAAACAATAATCTTGTCATTTACCATCAGAGTTATCACCAATTTCCAAGTCCAACCCAGCCACTCAAAGTAATGTTGAGCAACCAGCAGCAACACAGGTTATCAACATCCATAACTGTAGTTATGATTAGTAGGTATGGGTGAAATAGAGGAAAAATGGAACTTCCTGCCTAGTTAGAAATTTCCTCCAAAAAGTGCTGTTTTGCTGCTTTTTTTCACCTAATTCATTGCATTGAAATCAATGGTAAAGCAATGGGAAGACTGAATGTACACACAACACATAGTAAACTTTAGTTTATTTTCCACAGGCATAGTATAAAAAGTATCTGAGGGTCCCTGTGTTGGTGGTGTTTTGGGAAAGAATCAGTTGAACAGGGAATTTTTATTTTGTTGTTTTTTTGTTGACTGGGATGGGGGGCATTTAATAAAATTAATAAATAAATGAAATAAAAAAAATAAATCAAAAATTTATATTAAGTTGTGGAAGAGCTAAGGACCCACCTGATGAAAGCTGTGACTGGGGCAGACTGATACTTGATCAGATAAAGTATTTTGTAGAGGACCAAGACAAGACATCACACACAAACAGTTCTATGGTGTAGTTTACAGTAAAAACACACACAGTAGTCGAGTAATGGCCAGCAAAAATACAAGGGGTAGAGAGAGGGTGAAAGGATTTAGAAGTAGTGTAGGGACGTATGAGTAAAGTGGTAGTCTAAAAACTGATTGCAGCCATTGTTGCTGCAGTGTGTGTAATAAATTACGGTGATCCCTCTCCTCCTATGGAGGAGGATGCAGTTTGTCAAACTCCCTCCAAGTTTCACCACCACCATACACATGTGCTAAATTCAGTTTTGATTTTAGTAACCTTTTTTATGACTTCTTACTTACTCTTTATAAATAATGGCTAGTAGACAGCATAGCAGCAGGATTATCCCTTTCAGTGACAGAAGGGCACGTAACACATTGCTTTGCTATGCACTGCATACCCCTCTGGCACTCAAAGATTAAAAAAAGCTAAAATATATTGTTCAGAAATTTATGTGTAGGACTTGTATGTATTTATGTATATCTTTATTTATATGGCGCCACACAGTGAACGCAGCGCCTTACAATAGAAGTAAATTACATTAAATAAGAGAAGATAAATTAAGTGCCACATTCATAGAAACATTAGGAGAGAGGTCCCTACCTCAAGGAGCTTACAGTCTAATTGGGTAATAGGAGACAGACAACATGGTAAGAGGGTGTCAAGTGCTGAGGTTACAAGTGCTGGCTTTGGCGAA
Organism: Rhinophrynus dorsalis; assembly: GCA_037306005.1. NCBI lineage: Eukaryota > Metazoa > Chordata > Amphibia > Anura > Rhinophrynidae > Rhinophrynus > Rhinophrynus dorsalis. Next base: position 57,377,215 of record CM074719.1, read on the forward strand.
AGCTAGTGCATGGTCCTAGTGCTCCAGAACATAAGATTACAGGATAGACTTGAAGACAGAGGGGGATTGTTCTAGGCGTAGGAAAACAGGAATGGAATTCCAGAGGTAGGGAGCAGAAAGCAAGAAAGATTAGAGACGGGATAAGGCAGAGGGTGTGGGTGGTGTAACAAGAAGGGCATTGTGTGCTGAGCGAAGAAGGTGGCCAGGAACATAAGAGGAGATGAGGGAAGAGATGTAAGGAGGGGTAGCAGTGTGGAAAGCATTAAAGGTGAGAAGAAGGACTTTGTAATTGATGCGTTGCTGAACAGGGAGCCATGACAGATGTCTAAGAATTATGTGAGCAGGTTCAGTTTTTCGGGAGAGTGTGGTTATTCGTGCAGCAGAGTTTAAAACAGATTGCAAAGGTGAAAGATGAGTAGCAGGGAGGCCAGTTAGTAGAATATTGCAATAGTCTAAGCGGGACAGAATGAGGGCATGTACAAGAGTTTTAGTAGTTTGTTGGGAGAGGAACGGGCGGATTTTAGCAATGTTGCTGAGAAAGAAGTGAGATATTCTAGCAACAGAGTTAATGTGGGGGGAGAAGGAAAAAGAGGAATCAAATATGGCCCCAAGGCAGCGTGCTGAGCTGACCGGATCAATGTCAATTCCATCAACTGTAATGGTGAAACTAGGTGTTGAGCAAGGTTTTGGAGGGAAAATGAGCACTTACACTTGTTAGGCACAAGACCTGTGGAAACAGTGATTTGCTGGACTTCCACTTTTTTAGTCACAAGCCCTGAGGAAACATTTATTTGTAGTACTTGCACTTGTTAGCCACAAGCCCTAGGACACACTGATTTGTAAGACTTAGAATTATTAGTGGCCCAAGCCTTAAGGAACAATTGATTTGTATGACTATTTTTAGGCCCAAGCCCGAGGAAACATTGATTTGTAGGAATATGGCATGATAGAGGCACAATCCTTGAGGAATCAGTGATTTGTTGGACTCAAGCTTGTTCGAGGCACAAGCCCTGAGGAATCAGTGATTTATTGGACTTAAGTTTGTTAGAGGTACAAGCCCAGAGTGAACAATGATTTGTAGGACATAGGAGTGTTAGAAACAAACCGCTCAAAAAAAAAAAAAAGTATGCCATTGTGACATGTGTGACTGCTGTTTTTGCTGCTGAGTTGTTTAAGCAGCAGGACGATTAGGCGGATCCAAGGGAATGGGATCAACAGCAATGATATGAGACAGTGATGATCATGGTTCTACTTGCCACTAGCAGTGATAAGCCTGAGGCAGTAGCAGCACCACAACTAGCCCCTACCACTTCAGGACTATCAAGAGAAAATAAGTTTGCCTATAATTCTCTATCACGGTGCCGTGATTCCAGCTGCTGAGCGACATTGTTACTTCTGGATTTACCATTGCCTTATTCTTATTGGCTTTGGGACTGTAGCTCCTCCCCTTCAGTTGGCCTTTCCATAATTGATGTTAGAATTATAAGTCCATGGTTCTCTGGGTTTGTTCCCTTTCTTTGAAAAAAAATGGTACCATATTAGTCCCATGGCACCGAGGAAGAAGGGAGGACATTTTGGGAGTGTTTTAATGGAAGAACATGAATTCAAACTTGTCATCAAGTTTGTCTGGCTAAATTTATGGGTCATTGATTTACACTGGTGTGCTTACTGCTTTGTCAAGGATTTGCTTAAACCATGGTATGTAAGCAGGTCTTGAGAACATATTTGAATATAGACAGACCACTCTATTGCATCAATAAAGATGAGCAGCTCCACAGTTTCTGAAAAACACTAAGGGGACCCTTTGATGAATGCCATCTGGGACAAGTATGTTAGCCAAGTCTTGTATAAAGTCTAAGTAGTTATTTCGATTAGCTGTATTTGTTCTAATATTGCCTCTACTGTAGTATATATTGAAGAAAATATGTTCAATTTATAAACCATCTCATTACTAACCTAGCTACCTTACACAGCACACCACTGAAATATCCAATGTTCGCATTCTCTGTATTTTTTCAATTATATATTTGAAAAAGTTTTTCACTGTGATCTTATTCTCTTTTGCAATATGTTTCACTATTTAATAATGGTAAAATTTAAGCAAGATTTTTTGCATTACTTATGCCTTATGAATGATTCCATTTATGAGCTAAATGATTTAAACGTCTGCTTCTACTTTATTATTTTCTTTCTTTCTTTCTTTCTTTCTTTCTTTCTTTCTTTCTTTCTTTCTTTCTTTCTTTCTTTCCCCTAAATCTGACCACATTGGAGCTCATCTACACTTACTACACTTGCATTTATTTTATTCCCCATTCGTACAAAAACATTACTCTTTTTTAGTTTGAGGGGTTTTTTTCTCCATTTTTTAAACTTTGTAGTACAAAGAACTGGAGCAAACCAAATATACCATAGGGACGGGCTGTCCAAGTTCAATCCTCAAGGGCCACCAACAGACCAGGATGATTAAACACAGGTGAGTCAGTCAAAATGTGCTTAATCAGGGAAATCCTTACATCCTAGCCTGTTGGTGGCCCTTGAGGACTGAACTTGGGCAGCACTGTCATAGTTGACAAAAAATGTTCTACTGATCTTTTAACTCTAGAATGCTATAGGGCTCTATCTTGTGATAAAAACCTCTGTATCATTCAAGAGGTCACAACCCCCATTTATATTTATGGCTACCTCAGTATTATTCATATATTTTGCATTTACTGTCTATGCTCTCATTACTTTTTGCCCTGCCTGGCTTTAAGCACTTAAGGACCAGTGGAGTGTGCAATGCATTGTGAAGAAATACACTGCACAACCCTCGGTCCTCCAAGGGTTGCATTTCTTGCAGCTCTCACTGCTAAGAGCTCTTCATTGTTCTAAAACTTTGTGATTAGTACTACCACAAGACCTGATGAAGAATAAGGATATGTCTTAAAATATAAACTTTGTCCAGTTAAAAAAAAAGGTGTTCATGTATTTGAATTATTAAAATCTGACTACTACAGCTTCTATAAAACAACTTACAGCTGGACTGTTCCAGAATTCCTCTAGTTCTTCATAGTGTATTGGTCTTGACGTCTATGTGGATTCTATGACTGGAGAAAAATGTAACATAATTTTATCTAAAATCATTTTATCTTAGGGAATAAAAACCCTTAATGGGATGCAACCCAGAGGTATGTGGATGTCAGTCACAAAATTAACTGGTTCTGTGTGTAGTCTCTGTACACCCACTGTATCAAGTTTTTGAAACTCAAAATAGAGGGTCTATTGGAACCTTCATCCTGCAGGAGAGGACACTGATTTAAGTCTTACAGTGTCTCTTGCAGGACCAAAGAGGTGCACCAGGGGTCTCTTTTCAGGCATAAGTTGCACTCCACCATTGATCTTTTAGGGCTCACAAGACAGCCCCAGCTGTGAGCATTTTTACTAGGCATGAGCAAAACAGTTCTGTAATTCAGTATTTATACAAAACAATGCAGTTTGACAATATACAAAACAATATGTTTTCCTTCATGTTTTGTTTCACTTCTTAGCCAGTCTGATAGCAGGGAAATCAATTCAATGAAGTCCAGGAAAAAAATAAAGGTTTACTTACCTTCAGTTGCAAATGAAATGGTTTTCTGCCTGGGCCACTAAAGGTAGGGATCTTCTTCAGTGGGTGGCAAGACTGCTGGATCATCCTTCAATAACCCCCATGCTCTCCATTCTCATTTCTGTTGCAATCTCCTCTCCCCCCCATAATGCTCCCTGCTCACACCCCCTCTTTCTCTCCTTACTCAAAGCCCTAGTTTCTCCTGTTTCAAGCTGCTTTTCCTGCCTCCTCACCTCCAAGCTCCCTCCTACTGCCTTCTTTTTGTGCGTACTCCCCACTCAGATGCCCCATTCTGTCTCACTTCTTCCCCTGCTGGCTGGTTTGCTTTAGTACTTTATCCCTTACTCTATACCCCTGTCCCTTCCCCTCCTACCTCTGTGATTTATTTTGAATTGATTTGGAATTTTCTCCAGGTCTTTCAGTTTGATCCACAAAACTAATTGCAGAGGTTTTGCTTGTCTTTACTTATTTCTTTCAGGATTTCTGTTTCTCATAGAATGAATGAATGAATATGTTTATTTATATAGCGCCACAAGTGTACGCATCGTTTTACAATTTCAGGGTTTAAACAATACAGGGTTACAGGTTCTTTGTAGAGTGAAACATTGGGTGCGAGGTCCCTGCCCAAAAGCTTACAATCTAAAGTGGTAATGGGAGACATACAGAGTACATTAGGGTCAAGTGCTGAATACAGTGCTAGTTCTGATGATGATAGAGGACATCAGTAATGTAAATAGTTTATAAGAGCGTTCATTGTACAGCATCAGTGCCTTCTAGCATGTTGAGATTTTATCCATTTTCAAGTGAGATTTGAAGGTTAGGGTAGAGCATTCCATAGATATGGAGCAATAAGTGAAAAAGGTTTGGTACGTGTATCACGGTGCCCGTGATTGCTGCCTTTTCCTGTCAGTTATCTGTGAGGTTTTCCCATTGGCTGCCTGTGCTTAGTCCGCCCAGTATTGCCTATATAGACTGGGTTCTGGCACCCTTTGGTTGCCCTTTCGTGGTATCTCTATGTCAGTAGCCACCTGCATTTGTTTCCTGTGTTCTATGGGCCTTGGTTGAATCCTCTACTCTCCAGTGTTTGCCTGCTTACCTGACTGACAGCCTTCTCTGCTGAAGTGGTTCCTGCCTCCGTTCCTGATCCAGTTTCGACTGACGTTCCTGCTTCTGTTCCTGCTCCGGTTGACTGCCGTTACTGTTCCAGCTTCCTGTCCCGGCCTGGCTGTCCCTCCTGCTCCTGGATCGTCTTGGATATTCTCCATTATCATGGTCGTTTTGGTGACATTCTGATCTCTGGGTGTATTCCGTGTAGTCCAGTACGCGGGTACTGGTTTGCTCTTTTACAGCACTGGTTGTATACTCCTGTAGTCCGGTACACGGGTACTGGTTCGCTCCTACGTTTTCTGGTTGCTTACTGCCACCTCTCAGCACCGGTAGCGTCTCCGTGTAGTCCAATACGCGGGTATTGGTTTGCTCATTTACAGCACTGGTTGTGTAATCCAGTATGCGGGTACTGGTTCGCTCCAATGTATTCCGGTTGCTTACTGCCACGTCTCTGCACCGGTAGCGTCTCCGTGTAGTCCAATATGCGGGTATTGGTTTGCTCATTTACAGCACCGGTTGTGTTAGTCCAGTACGAGGGTACTGGTTCGCTCCAATGTATTCCGATTGCCTACTGCCACCTCTCTGCACCGGTAGCGTCTCCGTGTAGTCCAATATGCGGGTATTGGTTTGCTCATTTACAGCACCGGTTGTGTTAGTCCAGTACGAGGGTACTGGTTCACTCCAATGTATTCCGATTGCCTACTTCCACCTCTCTGCACCGGTAGCGTCTCCGTGTAGTCCAACACGCGGGTATTGGTTTGCTCATTTACTGCACCGGTTGTGTTAGTCCAGTACGCGGTTACTGGTTCGCTCCTATTTATTCCGGTTGCTTACTGCCACCTCTTAGCACCGGTAGCGTCTCCGTGTACTCAATACGCGGGTATTGGTTTGCTCATTTACAGCACCGGTTGTGTTAGTCCAGTACGAGGGTACTGGTTCGCTCCAATGTATTCCGATTGCCTACTGCCACCTCTCTGCACCGGTAGCGTCTCCGTGTAGTCCAATATGCGGGTATTGGTTTGCTCATTTACAGCACCGGTTGTGTTAGTCCAGTACGAGGGTACTGGTTCACTCCAATGTATTCCGATTGCCTACTTCCACCTCTCTGCACCGGTAGCGTCTCCGTGTAGTCCAACACGCGGGTATTGGTTTGCTCATTTACTGCACCGATTGTGTTAGTCCAGTACGCGGTTACTGGTTCGCTCCTATTTATTCCGGTTGCTTACTGCCACCTCTTAGCACCGGTAGCGTCTCCGTGTACTCAATACGCGGGTATTGGTTTGCTTATTTACAGCACCGGTTGTGTTAGTCCAGTACGCGGGTACTGGTTCGCTCCTATGTTTTCCGGTTGCTCATTGCCACCTATACCGCACTACTTTCGTCTCCGTGTAGTCCAGTACGCGGGTACTGGTTGCTCCTATTCACCGGCTGCTTGCTGACTCCTATACCGCAGCGGTAGGTCTCCATGTTGTCCAGCACTTGCAACTGGTTTGCTCCACCTCTTCAAGAGTCGCTGAGACCACCTTCATTATGTACCAGTACTTGCATACACTGAGTCCTTGTTAGGCTGCCTTGCCAGGTATATTGGCAAGGCCGGTAGAGCCTACTCACTTGTTTTGTCAGTCCTAAGTCTGCCTTGCCCGGTATATTGGCAAGGCCGGTAGAGCCTTTTTCTATCTCCTATTACCAGTCTCCAGGTTGCCTTGCCCAGTATACTGGCAAGGCCGGTAGAGCCTACTCACTCGTATTACCAGTCTCCAGGCTGCTTTGCCCAGTATATTGGCAAGGTCGGTAGAGCCTATCCGTATTCGCTGTACTATTGTTCTCTACTACTTTGTACAAGTTGTGTGTTTATATATGCATATGTCAGGACCCGAGAGGGTTCTCTTTAAACTTTCAATAAAGTTGTGTTTTTATCTTAACTCTGTGTCTGAGAGTCAAAACAAACCATGACAACGTGACAGAGCTGTAGAGACAAAAGGAACTGAGAGAAGACATTCATTGGCTGGACGTAAGTGGTGGGATGGGGTATAACGGGAGATCAGAGTGGAAATGTAAGAAGGAGTACAGGAGAGAAGTGTCTTGAAAGAGAGAAGTAAGATTTTGTAAGATATCCGGAGTTTGATAGGCAGTCATTGGAGAGTTTTGAGGATGAGTGGAGCAGGGACATACCTAGGTGACAGAAGAGTAATTCGTGCTGCAGCATTCTGTATAGATTGAAGTGGTTGGAGATGGGAAGCAGGAATGCCAGACAGAAGAATGTTGCAATAGTCCATGCGGGAGAGGATGATTGCGTGTATAAGAATTTTAGCTGTGGAGAAACAGAGGAAGGGATGGATTTTAGCAATGTTACGCAAAAGAAAGCGACAGGATTTAGTAATGGCATTAATATGAGAGGAAAATGAGAGAGAGTTGTCAATTATCACCCCTAGAGGACGCACTTCTGAAGGCTTATTATATAAATACATGTATACATACACAGTTGCAAACATTGTTGATGAGGCTGAAAAAACACTAGTCCATCAAGTTCAACCTTTGTCAGATCTCTCACAATACAATACAATTATTCACCCAGGGAAAGACAAAAAAAATCAAACAAAAAACAATCAAACAATGAGACTATTTTCAGTGTTGCTCCAAGTGGGATGAAAAGGCAGCATTCAGTTAACTATCATTCTACTCTAAGTAATAAGACAATTTAATCCATATTTATCCAAGTTACATAGACTATCATGTCATCATCGCCTTTTCTCATCATGATCCCTTAATATGTCTCAATCAAGAGCTGATATGGATCAAGCTATGAATTGCTCACTGCCCAAGGAAACAAGAGGATTTCCTTGCACATTAGCGATTCACCTATTCAATAATGGTCAGATTATATCTGTTTATCACTTATTCATCAGAATGTGATAGCCAGAAAGATCCACTCAGATTCCATCTCTTTGATTCAAGATGGCAGATCCCATTGTTATCAGCTGGAGTGAACACAAGTAACCAGAGGCACTTTACCTCAGTATCCTAGATCTTCAATCCTTTTTTCTACCTTGCATATGCAAGGCTGAGAAATATAACTGATTATTGAAGAATATCCAGATACCAGATACCAGTTCATGTTTGTGGTGAAGAGTGTCATATTATATATACTGTTTTTACAGTAGATTATTTCCTACCAATGTGTACACTACGTGCTACCTTTTTTGCACAATCAACTAACCATTACATAGTTTAACCCTTTGAGTGCCAGAGGGGTACACAACACATTGCTTTGCAATGTGTTGCGTACCCCTCTGGCACTCAAAGGGTTAAACCCTCCTGCTTTTTCCCCTATGCAACTGGCTTCCTAGCAGAGCATTTAGTGTAGGTGCTAGTCATGACTGCCCTAAAGACTATACCTAACAATAACAGCAGCCATGTCCTTTTATGTACAAAGAGGTTGATTGACTGAAAATAATTATATCAAGTCTGGAGCAAGCCAACTGCCCCACAGGAAGTATATCCACATTCCCTAAATGCCATTTGATTTACATTGAATTTGTAACCCCTTCAATACTGTTGAGGTCTCCAGTGCATTGCTTAACAATGTATTGGAGACCTCTATAGTATTCATATGGATAAAAGCCCCATTAAATCTGTGGAAATTTGTATTTGTCCTTTATGGTTTACAGTAGAATAGCTCCAATTATTTTAGTAGATTAGTCACAAAGACTTCAGACTTGGCCTTAGCTCCACAGACTCCTTGCCTTTAGATCATACCCTAAATAAGTCAAATTATTCTTTAGAGACTTCCACTGGTAACTGACTTTGTGACAGGTACCAATTTGTATTAAGACAGCAGAATAATGACCAGAATTTCAAACAGTCTATGAACACGAGACATCCAATTGTTTGACTGTAGAAAAGCTGACAAATGAATACCCATCATTCTCCAAATTATTAGCTTTTCTCTTTTACATTTGAAGATAATAGAAGTTTTGATCTTATCCAACTGAATAAGAACAGTTAATTATTTATGATAGTTCAATTTGGAAAATGGCTGATTTCACTTTGAATGCTAATATTAAAACTCACTGTATAGTAGTCTGGAGTTACTGCAGCACTAAGATTCCACTGAGCCATTTTTGTTGAGAACTAAGGTAAATTACCTAAAGTAGCCTCTGCAGTATCCTAAAAAGTTTCAACCTTCTTAAATTTCTTTTAAAGGCAGCTAGGTTTTTACTGCAGAATGTCTAGAATTCCTTAGTCACTACTTTAACATCTGTGAAAAAGCTAACCTGTCTGGGAAAATGTGTTTACTTTTCATCATTTAACTGGATTCTCCAAAATCCCCAGGGAAAAAGTAAATAAATAGTATTTTTCTGTTTTGATTTTCAAAGTTTAGACAGGTAAATGTGGTAGATTTATCTGTCGAAGTTAATTAGGAACTTGACAGTGTTTGTTTAGTTAAAAAAAAACCACATCCACCTGCATACTGAATTCTCAGCTTGACTTTTCATAATATTGCTGACAACCCCCTCTTCTTTTATTCAGCCACAGAAACGGTTATAATGAGACAATTAATAGTCATTGCCAGTGTTGATTCTCTCCCAGGTCATGCCAAGTTGAGATAAGCTTCTTCTTCTCTCATATTAGAACAATTCACCATTATATGCCACCAGCAAGTTGCTATGCCACAAGATGAGATGACAAAAGAATGAATAGTAAGAAATTACTTCTATATACTTCACCCAGGCTTGGTTCTTGTTTAGTTAAAATACATTTCAAATGTAAATATGAAAAATGTAAGAAACCATAACTAAGAACTTATAACATGTAATTTTGTTGGAAACACTCAGATGGGTTGTACCATGGGCGGATTGTCCTGTCGGGGGATCGGCCATCCCCCTGTGGGCCGCTAGATCATGGGCCAGTGGGGGAGATCAGAGGATCTCACCTCACCGCCCCATGATATTTTGAAGGAGAGGTCTGTGTTGCAATAGGCAAAGGCACTCTCTGTGACAGCCTTCACATCACAGCCTGGCGTCTGCTCTCCCATGCCGCACAGGGACCACGAGGGGGCATCAATAGGGACGTCAGTGCTGGAGGCTGCACTCACTCCCCACACTGGACCACCAGGGAATGCAAGAGAGGAGAAAGAGATATAGCAAAGAGATATGTTGAGAGGCAGAGGAAAAGAAGAAAAAAAAAGACTAGATGGAGAAGGAGGTGGGTAGGAGAAAGGCAGGGGACTGAGGGGGTGTGACTGAGCAATATTAGGAAAGAGGGGATAGCAATGGGAGAGAGTGGAGGGGGGGCAGGGAAAAGAGAGGATGAAATAGACTGGAGGAGAGAGGAAGCAGCAAAGAGGCCTGTATGTAGAAAGTGAAAGGGGGTAATAGGCTGGGAATGAGAGTTGCTAGGGTTGTATCTAACCCTATGAGTGCCAGATATGTATAAAAATTATATCTATATATACACCAGCTAGTAGGCTGCTTTGAAAAAAAATGCCGGGGGTGGCATTCCCCTAAAATCCGCCCCTGGGTTGTACAAATAAAATTCTGCCCCGAAATAGGTGCTATAACCGAATTGCATGTGTAGTATCTGCACTCCTATTCAATATGCTGTCTAACTGAGAAATCTATGTCCCTTGTACAAAGTGAAGGGCATAGTGGGTGCAAATTAGCATTTTGGGTGTTCAGTGCCATATACTAGCAGTGTTCAGTGGAAATTGGCATAAAATGAGTCCATTTTCATGCATGGTCTGTAGGGTGGGTGTAGGAGGGTTACTTGCATTAAAGTCTTAATGATGGATGCTGTGTGCCTGTATGCATTAAAACAATAGTACGTACCCAGAGACGCAGGTGCAGGATTTGCACACCAACATGGGCGATATGTTCTAAAGAAACGTGGAAGAGTTCTGGTGTAAATCATCTGCACTGTAGGGGATAACAACATCCCCATTGTTTTAAACAGTGATTTTAAACTCTTGAATGTTCTAGATGTCTCCAATGCATTGCTGTGCAATGTGTTGGAGATGTCTCTAGCATTCAAATGGTTAAAATCCCCATTTACATTAATGGTAATTTCTGAAATTGCTAGTTCACCCCTCTAGTGCAATGCCCCAGAACACTTTTGAACATATCGCCCTAATAATCTCAGAAGATGAGCTGCTCTGGAAGATATGTAGATTCTCCCAATGTGATTAGAAGAGATAGAGCAATTCAAGGGCAAAGCAACTGTGCCATAGGAACAAATCAAATTTCCCATTGATATAAATAGGGTGTTAAACACCACAAATGCTAGAGATCTCCAACGTGCATCGGAGACCTTGCTGGCATTCAAAAGCCTTAACCCTTTGAGTGCCAGACTGCCAGAGGGATATGCACCGCATTGCCCCAGCAATGCGTTGCGTACCCCTCTGGCATTCAAAGGGTTAAAGTCCTCATTAAATAAATAGAAATTGCTTCAATTTCTTTCGGCCTCTGTGGTGCTTTTGGTTTGCTGTAGAAACAATGTACATCAGTTACAGTACTGTAAAGTGAGTCACTCTCTCATTGTCACATATCACATATTATGAAAAAAAAAATCAAGAAAAAAATTGATCACTTATTCATCAAACCCACTGCCTCACACAGAACAAAATTGAGGGGCTTTCTATTTTTCGAGTGCATTGAATTGTGTTGGATGTCTCTCTAGCACTTAAAGGGTTGACTAAAGATCCCCATTGCTTTAAACCAAGCTGTAGCCTCTGTGACATCTAAAGCAGTGGCTCTCAGCTAGGGTACCGTGGCCCTTTACTGTGCCATGGACGTTATATTAGGATGACACTTTCCTTCTATAAAGACTTGGACAAAAATGTAAATATTTAGTTTCATTTATTATTATAGAAATTGTTATTTGAAATATGTTTGTTTTTGTTATTCTGTTTCTGAGATATGATATTTTTCTATATTTATGTATTTGTACCTTTCTTGACAAATCACATACAGAATGTCAGGTACACACCTAAAATTCCACACTATTGGGCCGTATGTTCAAAAGAAGAGTGGAGGACTTCTGGGGCAAACCATTTGCACTTTAAGGGATAACATAACATTCCCATTGATTTAAATGGGGATTCTAACCCCTTTAATGCTACAGAGATCTGCAATGCATTGCTCTGCAGTTCTACACTTTTACACTTAGATTGTCTCTGCAATGCAGTGGAGACCTCTCTAGCATTCAAGGGGTTAAAATCTCCTTTTAAATCAATGAGAATTATTTGAATTCTTAGTTCTCCCCTATAGTGCAAATGGTTTGTGCCAAAAAACCTCTACTTTTGGCCCCCTTGTTGGGTTTACTTTTAAAATGTCACTCCCTAGTTGCCGACTATCTAAACAGTGAGATCAGAATGTCACCTGCACCACGCGGGTGAGAGCAGAATGTCGCCAGCATGAAAAGGGTGACATTCTGATGCCACTGTTTTGATGGTCGCTCTTCCCCTCATCTGCTCCCACACATCCACCAGTACTGGGAGGAGAGATAGAGTGGTGTTGCTGCAGCCCTCTCCGTACATGTGACCACTGCCTCACAGATGCCATCCTAAGGGCTGGCTTATGCAACAGCTGGAGGTTAAACAACCAAATAACCCTGGTGTACGATCATCCTCTGCATACATGTCAGGTCAGGAGAGAGTGGTATTGCACATGTGACCACCGCCCCACAGATGCCATGTGTGTTACTATTGCATCCCCTCACAGGTAGGGGCCACAGCATGGGGGAGTACTCATCTCTTTATCTAACAGCAGCCCAACACCTACACACAGTCTGCCATCTCTCTTTGCCATGCATAGCATGTGTGAGAGACACTGACAGACACAGCAGCCCAACACTTACACACAGTCTGCCATCTCTCTTTGCCATACATAGAGAGTATGAGAGACACTGACAGACAGAGCAGCCCAACACTTACACACACAGTCTGCCATCTCTCTTTGCCATACACAGAGAGTATGAGAGACACTGACAGACACAGAGGCTTCTAGATATCTCCCCCATCCCTGGGAAACCTCCACACTCGTCCTTGTCAATGTCAGCGGCAGCCTCACCTCAGCCTGGCTGCTGGCTCTGGACCAGTACACGTCCTACAGGATACTGCTGATTAGAGCTGCCCCTCACCTTGCTTTGGCTCTTCCTAACCAGGCTGTTCAGGGTTGTGATATTGAGAAGAAGGTGCTGCCAGTGGGTATGACGCTGCTTCTTCAGTCACTAAAGCACAAAAAAACGTATAGAAAGTTATGGTGATAAGAGATTATGGTATACTCTTTAGTTAATGTGACAATGTGCCTTTTTCATGCATTTTGCTATTAACTCACTGGGTTATTTTGTTGTTGAAAAATTAGACATGCGGAGAGGTTTGCCCAAAAGAATCATGTCAGTTATTCTCTTCAGAGTCAGGAGATGACAGACGTAATGGAAGTGCGAGTTTGGTGCATTTTGTTTTCCTGAGGCAGATCATCCATTTGCATATCTTTATGAAGACATGTTAACCCTTTGAGTGCCAGATGGGTCCACAATGAATTGCCTTGCAATGCACACAATGCATTGCATTGTCTATGGAGACACTTAAGCCCTTTTGATGCAGGCGACATTCTGGTCTTGCCATTTCTATGCCGGAGACACTTTTAACTCGCCCTTTTGTTAGGTGCCAACTAGAGGGTGACATTTCAATAGGATGCCCCCTAGGTGTGTCTGTGTGTCTGCATCTTGAGCAAAAGGTTGTGAACCACTGATATAAAGGGACAAAATATTAGTAGAATATGTCTGAATAGCAAGATCTAGAATCTACATTATTAGGATAACATTTATCAGGGAATAGTCACCAGGTAATTGCATCTCATATTTTGTCTTAAGGAGTCTAGGCTAAAAAAAAGAAAAAAAGGGGAGAACAAAATTCTATATAATAACAAATAGGAACCAATAGGAAAAATGGCTAATGTCTAGGCCAAATGAACTCTGGTTAACAAGCCTGCATGACTTCTTGAAATCTATATGTCCCCTGTAGAAAATTCCTTCTCATGGATGATGAAAGATCGCTCCCAAGATGCAGCTCTCAGATGTTCCTTCTCCAAAAAACAGCTGGGGGGAGATTCACTAAGCTGTGATAAAGAGGTGATAAAGTGATGATAAAGTGGTGATGACTTCTCCAGTTTATCACTTCTCCAGTTCCTATGTTATACTATGGAGCCTATTCACTAAGATTTCTTCAACTTTGGAGATCTTAGTGAATAGGCCCCATAGAATAACACAGGAACTGGAGAAGTGATAAACTGGAGAAGTCATCTCCACTTTATCACCTTTTTATCACCTCTTTATGAATGCTTAAAAAGATACGAGTAGAAAAACAATCTAAGTGTAGAATTCATTGTCCATGCAACCAATGCTTGCCCAACAGAACCTACCAACAGGACAGCACTTCACAAGAATCATAGGCTTGCCAGCTGGACAGATCCACCATTCAGATACTTGCAGTAAACATAGTAGGCAGCAGTATATGCAACTGATAAATATACAGTATATTTAGTAACAAGTACATTGAGACACTCCATAACAGTTTATTGTATGAAATAAAACATATGACCTAATACATACACAGCAGCATGATATATTTCTTACCACTTCATCTTTTTAATTAATTATGCTTTGCTGTATATTAAAGTTATTTAAGGAGGCAAATATAGTTTTTGATACCTTTTATTGGCTAATTAAGCAGATTTAAATGCAAGCTTTCAAGACCTTAGGTCTCTTCCTCAGGCATGTTATACAGATAAATATGAAAAGATCTCTCTTAAATACAAGTACACATCACATTGTTTAGCATGGAAATCAGATAACAGAATGCAGTCCAGATCTAGATATCTTTGATCAGTCAATGGTAAATTGCACTCTTCCTCTGAGGCTTTAGAGGTATTTACGATGCTCTTGGGTCTGTGGAAAGGTCAGTCAACTAAATTGTATTTTGCAGGGTCAGGCCTGGTCAGTACTTGGATGGGAGACCACCTGGGACTACCAGGTGCTGTAGGCTTTTGCTTAGAAATTATATTTTGATATAAATTCCTTATCCCTGTTCAACCCACTACAAATTGCATTAAATTTTAACATTAATTTTACCTCCCATACCTTTCTGTCCCTCTGAGTGCGAAACAGTCCCATCAATACAGTTAATTTAATATCCTTGACACTGTGCCCATTTTGGCAAAAATGTTCTCCCACTGGTGTCTCTGTCTTATTGTTATTAACACTGGATCTGTGGGAATTAAATCTCCTATGTAGTGCTTGTCCAGTTTCTCCCACATACAGAGCTGTTGGGCATTTTGCACACATGATAAGGTATATTACATTGGATGATTTACAGGTGAAGGTACCATTGATCTTATGGTGTAACTGGGTGTTTGGAATTGGTATGTTGTCCGTGGTGTAAATGTGTGCACAAGTTTCACATCTCTTTTGTAGGCAGGGAGATGTGCCATTTTTTGTATTTTTACTCAGGGCACTCCTCACCATCAGTTGTTTCAAATTTGGAGGCTGTCTGAATGAGAGTAAGGGAGGCTGTGGGAATATGTTCTTGTATAACATGCCTGAGGAAGAGACCTAAGGTCTTGAAAGCTTGCATTTAAATCTGCTTAGTTAGCCAATAAAAGGTATCAAAAATGATATTTGCCTCCTGTATTTATACGGCTAACACGGTACCAACTCTCATCTGTTATTAAAGTTATTTAAAACTTTCAATTTTAGTACTTGTCTCAGGAAGATATCTCTGTGGCCTTAAAAGCCTGCATAAACCTACTCTGTAGGCGTTAAAGGTATCACCTTTACTTTGCTTGTTTTCTACTTAATTTTGCATGTCCATTTTCCTTTGGTAATGTTTCACAATAAAAGCAGCTCCAATTAATCTTCACATGAGAGAAGGGTATTTCTATAGTGTCAGAATTGTAGTTTGAGTAATTGAATGATAAAGTATCCCCCTCCCAACCCTTTTACTGATGAAACACTGTTCACCTCAGATCAGCAAGACTGTTCAGATGGATCCAAGAGAGTGACAATCCTCAGTGAGCGTAAGGAAAAACCTGTCAAAGGGGGCAGGATTTTCCTTACGCTCGCAGTAAGAAGATTGTCCCTTGCTGTGAGCTGTCTGGTTTCAGGACCAGATTCCACATCTGAGGGGAGGTGGCTTACATTAGGTAATAGGGGGCAGGAGGGGGATACTTTATCATTCAATTACTCTTGAACTACAACTCTGACAGTATTGAAATAATGCTCTCTATGGCCCAAATACTATGAAGATTAACTGGAGCTGCTTTTTGTGAAACATTACTATCCCTTTAACTACTTAGCTCCTAGAGACATTTCCAGAGTATCACAGTGCTTTGTAGACTCTTCTAGTATCCAAAGAGTGAAACATTTAAAAATGGAATAACATGTATGCTCTCTAGAACAAAAAAAATCCATGTAAAATTAGAGAAGTATCTAAAGTTAAATAAAGTTTCTAGTTACAAAAGCAATTTAGTGAAGGGCAAAGCACAAACTCTACCTTGCTGGCAGTAGCATTATTAGATTGCTGACAGATTTCAATCCTTTATATAACTGGATTGTGTGTACTTAATTACTTTTTGTGATGTGACTACCCTTTTTTTATATGAGACTACATTTTATATTGTGCTTTATATAAGCTATTTTGCTTTGAATAGATCTGTATTTATTACATTTTCAGCAATCCATCCAAATGCTTTGGAGATGAAAAGGTGAAAGGTCATCCAGAGGCAAAGTGTCAAATATTAGAGGCTATGGGCAAACAGACAAAACCACAGAATTTCCTCCATCATGTTCATGGCTTTCTGTGGACAAAGTCCAAAAGAGACTGGAAAAGGATATGGTGAATAAAGCACCTGTACCTGATGGTATACACCAAAGAGTACTTAACCCCTTAAGGAACCATGATGGTCCTGGACCGTCTTGGGTTGCTATCCCCTTAAGGACCCATGATGGTCCAGGACCGTCAGTCTCAGCCCTTCTTGCTTGTGCTAGTTCATGTGATCGCCATAGCAGCGATCACATGTACCGGCATTCTGACAAAGCATGCTGACTCTGAGAGTCTCGTCTACCTCTGTCTCCCTTGCTATCAAAGTAAGGGAGAGAGAAGTAGGGAGGAGACACCTAGCGGTAAAAAAAATACAGCAGCTGGGTGTATTAACCCCTTCACTGCTGGTGCAGGAGGCTGACTAAATGCAGGTCAATTTTTGACCTGCAATTATATACT
The DNA here is from genome assembly GCA_037306005.1 of Rhinophrynus dorsalis. NCBI lineage: Eukaryota > Metazoa > Chordata > Amphibia > Anura > Rhinophrynidae > Rhinophrynus > Rhinophrynus dorsalis. The sequence continues at coordinate 57,394,182 of CM074719.1, forward strand.
TTTTTTTTTTTTTTTAAACACAACACACTTTTTTTTTTACAAAAAAAAAAAATTTATTAAAAAAAATACATATAATCAAACAATACTGCAAGTGTGACTGTTGTGGAGCCATGTAATACACTTATACACACCACCAAATGTCAGGGATAAAAAAGTGTCAAAATAGGGTGGGAAAAAGGGACATTGAGATTTTCACCCAGGGGGGACAGTGGCAACTTTAAACTGCACATTTTGTAGGTATGACTGACCGGTCATACTTTTCATGCAGTCTCCATAAAAATTTAACCCTTTGTGGCCAATTGATCCCAAGAGAAAAATCAAAAATGGTGTTTTATTTACTTTTTTTTTTACATTTTTTTTTAATTTTCACAAAGTAAATGGTGGGTTATCCATATATGTGGGATATCAAAAGAAAGCCCTATTTGTTCTTAAAAAAACAGTATATAATTTATGGGGGTGGGATAAAAGACTTAGAGGGAAAACACTGTTGAACAAAGACCTAGTCCAAAAGGTCAGAACTGCTCTGGTCCTTAAGGGAAAACAACCTCAGATTTTCCCGGTCCTTAAGGGGTTAAGGACCAGCAGTCCTGGGACACATTTCTGTCCCATAAGGACCGCTTTGATCCTTGCCGACGCGCTGGTACACGAGACCTGTTACGTGTATCGGTGCGCCGCTTCAGGGCCTAAGAGAGACCGCTCCACTCTTGGAGCGGTCAATTTTAGGCCCTATTTTTAGTTACAGCGCTCCCGGTGGAGCACTGTAAGTAAAAAATACATGAGGGTATAAGGACCATGACGGTCATAGTACGTCATGTAGTCCTTAAGGGGTTAAGGAACTTGGGTCCATATTTATAAAAGAAAACTGGAGTTATTTTGGAGTAAAGCAACTGTACCATAGAGAACAAATAAACATTCTCTTATTCCTATGTACTTGAATAGAGCTTTTTATCCAGTTTTTAACAGGTTACTGCATAAATCAAATGGCTTCAGTTTGGGAGGTAATATCTGTGCATGGATAGAGAACTGGTTAAATGATAGATGGCAGAGAGTTGTTGTATATTGTACATTTTCTAGTTGGTCTAAATTTATAAGTGGGGTGCCACAGGATTCAGTTCTGAGACCAATGCTTTTTTATCTGTGTAATAATTATCCAGAAGTGGAACTGAAAGTAGTGTTTCAATCTCTGCTGATGACACTAAGCTGTGTAAGTAAATGCATGCAGAAGAAGATGTTTTTTCTCTGCAGAAGGACTTAGATAAACTGAGTGAATGGGCAGAAAAGTGGCAGATGACATTTAATGCAGATAAATGTTAGATTGTGCATTTGGGCTGTAGAAAAAACATGCTACATATACTCTATATGGGAAACAACTTGGGGAAACCTCATCATGTAAACTTAGGAGTAATGACAGACGATAGACTTCACAGCAGTGTGCAGAGTCATTCAGCTGCTACAAGAGCAAATAGGGTATAGATGCAAATATAATTCTATCACTATGTAAATACTTGGTTAGGCCTCATCTACAGTATGGCATACAGTACAATTTTGGGCACCTGTTCTTAATTATTGAACTAGAAAAAGTGCAGAGATGTGCAACATAACTGATAAGGGGATTGGAGGATCTGAGTTTTAAAGAAAGACTAGCTAAACTGGGTTTGTTTACATTAGAGAAGAGATGTCTAAGGGGTGATATGATTACCATTTACAAATATATTCAAAGTCAATACTCTCCAATGAACTATTTACTCAAAAAGATTAGCTAAGAACAAGAGGTCATCCATTAAGACTAGAGGAAAGGCACTTTCAGAGAAAACAAAGGCAGGGATTTTTTACAGTAAGGACAGTAAAGTTACGGAATTATTTGCTGCGGGATGCTGTGTTTGCAAATATTGTAACTGCTTTCAAAAAAGTAATGGATAGCTATCAAGCAGAATAATACTGAGAATTGTGACAGCTGGCTCCAAAGCAGATAGGATGTTGATCCAGGAAAACAGCTGACAGCTATTTGCTCAGGAAGGATTTTTTTTTTTTACTCACTTGGAGCTTAATTGGAAATAGCTTCAATGGGGCTTTTTTTAGTCAACCTCTTGATCAACAGGGGTGATTTGGCTGGGCTGGACTTGAAGGGCACGTCTTTTTTCAACTATATTACTATGTATTTAATAGCACAAACAGAATTGCTACTTTGGGTTATTTGAGCCAAGTTCATATAGATACAGGTCGTATAACTCACTGGATGAAGAGAACACCTTCCTAATGTCCTTGGGTCTAAAAGCTCTAACATTTCCCAAAATTCCCATTGATTTAAAAGGGGCCTTTCACAAGGGCTTTTTTAACTAGGCTAAACATTGTCAGTGTTGTGTATATCCACTGGTTGCGTGGAGTGCTGGACAAAGGAATACACGCCCTGCAATGTGACGCGGCATCATGTGTGCGTCTCTCTCTGCTTGTCATCTATGTCATGAGTGCATCGCTCTCTGCCAGTCATCAGCATCATGTGTGCATCACTCTCTGTCATCAACGTAAATCTTGTGTAGCTCTCTGCCTGTCATCGGCGTTATGTGGGAATCGTTCTCTGCCTGTCATTGGCATCAAGTGTGCATTGCTCTCTGTTCCTGTCGGCATCACATCTATTTAAATGGATGTTTCCTCTAAGCTGGTGCTGGAGCTCTTAGGGCTCGATTTAAAGGCAGCCGTTAACCAAAAAAAACACTAACGGGTGCGTTAAGTGTCATGTTGCAATTCAAAGATCCGTCTAAACAACAGCTAACGGCAGTTGCACAATTCCTACGGCCGCTACACTTACGTGCATTCAGACGCATGGAACAACATGGAACAACATACCCCAGAGCTATTCAAAGGCTTGCGGTACTGATAACGGCTGAAAAAAAGACACACCTAACGGCTAAAAGTTAAGACCCACTTCTCACACACGTTAGACACTTAACGGCCAAAACTAAACACCCGTTACAGAGGAAAACACACAAAAGGCTTACCGCACAACCATGTAAATGGGAAAATTAACCCGTGCAATGCCAAAACAACACAAAAACATGCACACACAACACAAATCACTACACACAAAACAACAACCAACACCACAGGAACAATGACACACAAAAAAACAACAACACAACATGGCACGGAACAATGGGGGTCATCACACAAAGCGGACCCTGCAAATACAAGCTCACCTGGGCAACATCAACACGCGACCTGCACCCCACAACTGCACGCCCGCAAATGGCACACACAGAACAAGCACAACACACCACATCTTATAACCCACACACACACACCTGCAAACACTTACCTGGACACAAACAACTCTCCATTGGTCAGCACTCACCTCATCACCACACCTACACAACGCCCTAGCAAGTACTTAAAGGGACAACTCAACACACTCACTTGTGGCTTGTTTTCCACTCAGGGAGGGAGAGAGAGAGAGAGAGCGCGCTAGAGAGAGAGAGCTAGAGAGAGAGAGGTAGAGAGAGAGAGAGAGACAGATAGAGCAAACAGTATGTTGGGTTACATATTGTTGCGAAGACTGCGGAGAAGGCGTGCAAGGGAGAGAGCTAGGGAACATCAGCAAACCCCAAGCACGCCTCATCAACAGCCTCCACCTGTTGCAAGTGAGGAGGCTCTGGCTCAGCAGCCACACAGGAGTCCATCCCCACCTGGAGGGCACAGGATGTATAGACGACCACCAAGGCCCAGGGTATACCGCCCAAGGGTCACACTCTTTGGAATGGCTGATGACGAGGTCATTGATCGCTACAGGTTGAGGCCTGACAGCATCATTGCCTTGTATGAGGTCATCAAGGAGCAGGTGGATCCCATCTACATCCACAACCATGCCCTAACTGGCCTGCAGAAACTACTCTGTGCCATACACTTCATGGCAAGCGGGGCCTTCCAGTCCACTGAGGGTTACGCATCTGGCATGTCCCAGGCCACATTCTCCAGAGTGCTGGCCCAGGTCCTGCCAGCCCTCAAAATCAAGGCCAGTACCCATATACATTTTCCCACCACCGACATGGACTGGATACACGTCAAGCAGGCCTTTTACGCAAAGGGAGGCATGCCCAGGGTCATGGGTGCTATAGATTGCACCCATGTCCGGATTAAGGCCCCAGCACGTGACGCACAGATATTCATCAACAGGAAGAACTTCCACTCCATCAACGTGCAGATGGTGTGTGACAGCAACATGAGGATCATGAATGTCTGTGCAAAATATCCTGGCAGCACACATGATGCATACATTCTACAAAACTCCTCAGTCCACAGAGATTTTGAGAATGGAACCTTTACAGGGGGATGGCTACTGGGTGAGTTCACAAAACAAAATCACACCACATACACAGGCGTACACACCACTCAGCTCAGCATGCACCTGACCCACACCTACTACGTCCACCACACAAAACATCATTCACACAACATGTGCTCCCTGTTTCACCATGTCACTCACATTACACAGGTGATGCTGGCTATGGATGCAAGTCCTGGCTACTGACCCCTCTGGCCAATCCCCAAACACATGCCCAGGAAAGCTACAACCAGGCTCATGCCAGAACCAGGAATGCTATTGAGCGGACATTTGGGCTCCTCAAGTCAAGATTCCGATGTCTGGACCACTCTGGGGGAGCACTGCAGTATGCACCGGCTAAGGTGTGTGACATCATTGTGGCGTGCGCAATACTGCACAATATCGCAGTGGACACCAGGCTGCTGGAGCACATCCCGGACCCCCCCATACAGGAAGTGCCCATGGACATCGGGCATGTGGAGGAGACCATGAGAGGGGCACAGATCAGAGACAGGCTCATCACGGAATACTTCACCTGTGAGTATAACACAGGCATGCAAACAATCCATGCAAGTCCCCCAGCAGTCCTGTGACACTAACCACACTGCACATTTTGTTCTGTCTCACCCCACAGGAACAGTGACACAGCACTGCACTGGCAGTGGACGTGGAAAATTGTGTGTGTGGACTCAGCAACCATCCTCCATTCCACTCTCCACGTTGACATACAGACCCCAAGGATATCACGCACACCCTCAGGAGAAACAAGGTACAACATATTACCCATGTTCATCACCTTACACGGCTTGATTGACAGCAACTAACTGGATATGCCATGATTAGAGCCTGAACAACCATGCTAGCCCAGTAGTGAAAGAGTATTATCTAATGATTTGCATGAGAAGGGACATCAGACTCAATATGGGACCTGTACTGTGCTACAGCTGAGAAGAGCAGCACAGGGGTGGATGTACAGTGGTATGGGCACACAATGTAGAGGTCATGAGACGTAGATCAGATTACCACGGACTCCATGCAGACCTGTGAGTGTGCAGACGTATGTGCCCCTGACATGAATACACACATCAACAAATGTGTCCTAACAGTTCCATGGAACAAATGACATTGGGCTGCCACTGTCACTTTCACAGTGGCAGCACAATGTCATTACTTCCATGGAGCTCTCAGAACACTTGTTAATGTGTGTATACATGTCAGGGGCACATATCCCTAGGACTGATGCACATGTCCTTAGTTCCCCACAGAATTGGTTACAGATGAGTACACAACACATTGTCAAGCAATGGTTTGTGCACTCACCTGTAACTGTGAAAACTGAGGGGATGAAAAAGACTAAATTGTTGTTGCTTGATGATCAGTTCAGGTCTACTGCTCCAAATCCTGTCCTCTTGTCCCGCAGGCATCCGTAACATGATCCATCCTTGAACTGAAGATCTTCCATGTGACTGGATTGATGTCTTGACAACACCTTCATGAAGATCACCCCTTGCTGTTTATGGTGATGTTGTTGGTGATGCAAAGTTTGACCTGAGGTTCACACAAACCTCTACTGGAACATTCTCATAGAGACACAGAAAACACTAATTCTTGAGTGTTGTAACCTGTACAGTCAGGATGCTCAGCTACAGAGTTGTCAAACCTCATGGACAACACATGAGCAGGGCAGCAGTGTTACTGAAGTATTACAATTTAGTTTCAAAGTACATTTAGTGTTCTCATACAGGTGTTCAATGCATATAGGCAATACACACACAAAACACATGTACATTCTAATGTACTTTGAGACACAATAAAGATGAACCATCACCATTCTATCTGTGTCTGTAGGAGGATATATTTGAGAACACATATGTCAATGTGTTACCACACCCAGGGTAGAGTATGCCCCATACATGGAAAGGCAACACCCACATCACAGGAGTCCACCACTTGTTTGCCAGTGACTGGACTCTGTGATGTATCAATGCAAACAGATGATGGTGGCAGTGATGCACCAATGTGTTGTGGGAGTGATGAAGAGGTGATACAGGGGACATACTTCCACAGTGAATACCTGTCCACAGTATCTGTATTGCTCAGTATAATCCATGTTCGGAGATTTTGCTCCACTTTGACATATCTCAGTACATGGGCTAACGAACAACCAGACTAAGTGGACATGTGTTATCACTGGTGAAGTCTGTTACACCCTTAGGGAAACAGCAACTCAACTTACAGGAGACCCCAATGCTCAGCCCAGGATATCAATGTGTGTGCTACACGTTGAAATCCTAGGTTAAAAACATTGGCTTCTTCAGTAAGTCAGTTGCACAATGAGTGTGTGAATCCAAGACAACATGGATACATGTCCCATTTATCTATCCTGCTTATAATGTCCCTGCTAAATCACAGAGCTGTTTGTCTGGTTATCCCATTAACCCACTGAGTGCAAGAGTGGTCCCCAACGCATTTCTTGACAATGCGTTGTCTACCACTCTGGCACTCAAAGGGTTAAACACAGCACATGATGTAGACAAATGTTCAGTGTTGTACAATTTGTTGTGCTAAGGGGTATGTTTTGTTGTTCAAATTCAACACACAACACCGCCATATAACACAGTGGTGTAATATGGCTCCAGGGATGTATTACAAGTTGAATTTGTACAACGGTGTGTGTGTGAACCCATGTTGTAGCATCCCACTAACATTTCACATAGGCAGAGGTTGTGTTCACTGCATTGTATGGCAATGCATTGGAGACAACCCTGCCACCCAATCCATAACTGAAGACACAACAGATCAGACTGGAATTAAAAAAAAAATGTTTTCTTTATTGAGGGGAAACTTAACAGGTTGGGCCTTTCATTTTTTCTTCTTTGGGTGGGGGGCCTTAGCCTGGGTGCCAGAGGTGGATGCCCTTGTGGATCTCCTGGTAACCCTCTGCCCCCTAGGTGTTGCTTCAGGGGTAACACTAGAGGGGGTGGTGGTTGCAGTAGACCCCTCAGTGGAACGCAAGTTCTCCCTCTCCATCCTCAGGTTCTCCCTGCGGTTTATCTCCCTCAGCTCCACAAGGACCTGTGTTAACATGTCCATCACACCAGTCCTGAGCTGCTGGAGTAGTGTATTCCCCCTGGACACCTCCGACTCCAAACCTTGGATCCTGCTCTCCAATTGGACAATGTTCCTCCTGGATTGCCTCCTGCTCCTGGTGATATTGCTGTCAGTACTCCTGCTCGACCGGAGTAGTCTCCTCTGAAGGGCCATACACTCCGCCTCCATCCCTGTGAGGCGTGCGGTGCTGGAGGTGGATGTGCCCGGTGTCCCTGGTGCTGCTGTTTCTTCCTCTGCTGCTGAGGGTGCTGTTTCTTCCTCTGCTGCTGAGGGTGCTGTTTCTTCCTCTGCTGCTGAGGGTGCTGTTTCTTCCTCTGCTGCTGAGGGTGCTGTTTCTTCCTCTGCTGCTGAGGGTGCTGTTTCTTCCTCTGCTGCTGAGGGTGCTGTTTCCTCCTCTGCTGGAGGTGCTGTTTCCTCCTCTGCTGGAGGTGCTGTTTCCTCCTCTGCTGGAGGTGCTGTTTCCTCCTCTGCTGGAGGTGCTGTTTCCTCTGCTGCTGGAGGTGCTGTTTCCTCTGCTGCTGGAGGTGCTGTATCCTCTGCTGCTGCTGAGGGTGCTGTGGCTGCTGTTGGAGTGGCTGGTGCAGATGATGGGCATATGCCCACCACATCAAGTGATGCAGAGCTGCCCAGAGATGTGTGTGCTGGTGGAGGTGTGAATATGTCCCTGGGTAGGGGGCGCTGGGGCTCACCAATCAGGCCCAGGTGTGTGTAGTCCAGTGGCCAAGGGTCATATGGTGGCCACTGATAGGTGGTGGGACCCCACCTTGGATCATACCTTGGGGCATGCTGTGGAGCCATCCAGGAGGGTGGGTTGATCTGGGAGGCATATGGCCCATATTGGGTGTTGGCCACTGTCCCTGGCAGCCATTGCCTCCCTGGCGGTGGTGGTGCTGCTGATGGAGGGTAGTAGCTGGTGGAGGTGGATGGATGTGTCCACCTCTCCTCCTGTGGCATCCAGCCACTGTACTGGGGAGGTGCAGCTGGAAAGGGTGGTGCAGCCTGTGGTGGTGCAGCTGGAAGGGGTGGTGCAGCCTGTGGTGGTGCAGCTGGAAGGGGTGGTGCAGCCTGTGGTGGTGCAGCTGGAAGGGGTGGTGCAGCCTGTGGTGGTGCAGCTGGAAGGGGTGGTGCAGCCTGTGGTGGTGCAGCTGGAAGGGGTGGTGCAGCCTGTGTTGGAGGGGATGGTGATGGTGGGTAAGGTGACCACCGGCTGGTCCCCTCCTCTGTGTCCTCCTCACTGGGGGGTGACATAGCCTCCTCCACTGTCTCCTGCTGGGCTTGACGGCCGTAAGCTGTGTGGAGGAAGAAGATGTTGTGATTAGTGACCTTTGCCATATGTTTGTGGAGACAATTCTACTTTGATATGTGTTGAAGAAAAATATATGTGTTTGTGTTAATCCCCCTGGGTAAACAAGGGTACTCCCACTGCTGAAAGGTGTTTGAGTTATTATGGGTGAAGGTTTCATTTTGAGGTGCAATATCACAGTGGCCAGAAATAGTACAGTGGGGCTGTTGCTACACCCTCCCATGTAGATATCTGGTCCCTGTACCAGAGCTGTCCATATGATTGTGTAGTAACAGCACCACTGTACAATATCAGGCCACTAGGATATTGCCCCTGACATATCCATGTCTGAGCTGTGATACCTTTTGCATCAACACACCTTTCAGCAGTACGAATACCATTGTTTAACTCGGGGGGGGGGGGAGATCCAACAACATATATTTGTCTTCACAACTTGTAGGGATGGCTATCCCTCCAGGGGGGTGGCAAAGGTTAAGTCCACCTTGATGTCAGATTGTAGACATTGTGGGAACAGATGTTGTTCTCTGTTAGTCCTATCCTTCCTACCCTCATGGTTGTTCAGATAATGCTCTATGTGACGGATGTAGATTTCAGTCATTTGTCTACACGAGGGATTTTCAGCAGAGACAAAATCAACCCATTTAGAGAACAATACTTAATTGGAATGGTGTACAGGGTGTGCATGATTTACAAGCACACTCTGTGGACCATTCCAAAGAGGTATTTCTCTCTATATGTTGTGACTTTGGCTCTGCTGAAGAGCCTCCGTGTGGTCAAATGATGGATATCTTCACCTGTCACATGGAGCAATATCTGTATAACCATGAGTGTTGGAGGGATGGGACTTAGATCAAGACACATCTGTTAACGATGGCAATGATATGACATCATGATGACATTACCCATTGCTATCCCATTACAGTGACACACAAGTAGAAATGGTCATATATGTATGTGGATATGTACCCTTCATATGGATGGAGTAATATCCTTCCAAGATGTGATGCCAGAGAGCATTTCATTAGGTGTGATTGCCTTACTGGCTATATATGTGCACCCATCCAACAAGACATTGTATTGATATGATGGATATGAACATACCTCGTATATCCCATCTACGTAGGGTGTGATATACTATGTATGTGTATTTGGATGGTAGCAATGTAGGTTGATATGTGATGGGTGCACATATCTGGCCAGTAAGGCAATCACATCCAGTGAAGTGATCTCTGTGTTCACATCATGTTGGAACATATTTAGTAACATTTGAATCCTAAGGGCAACAATCCAGCCAGTAGTGAGGGATATCTTTGATTGAGGCCTGTTTTTTTGTCTGTGTATGAGCCCATCCATCCTTCTGTGTGAGGCAACCGTACTCAGTCCTAGATATCCATCAGTCATGGCCTGTTGGTGACCAAGGTACAATGTTTGCTATTTGTTTCCCATATGTATCCTGCATAGAGATGCTGGTGTACCATCGATCCATGGCATCAGCACCCCTGTGGATCCATGTGGGAATCAGATATGGGATATGTCATTTCAAGTCAGAGAAATGATTGCAGCCACAACACCAATGCCTACTTTTTCCTGCTTGAATTCTGTAAAATAGTTTTCGGCCTGTGTGTTGCACCTACAAGCATTTATTCTGTGTGACACTGTGATGTGTGATCTGATGCCCCCTTTTGTGATTCAGTAAGCGGTGATGTTGAACCGATGACATGAACATGATGGTGACTTCTCCAGTGATCTCCTTTCCCCATTTCCAGTGTTTTCCATGGAGTCTGTACAATGGGACCCTATGAACTTGATTCTTGTTTTGGCATATTCTCCATGGACTAACACTGGTACTGGTGAAGTGAGGGTGTGTGAGGGTTACTTTGTGTCCACCATGTGTTTGTCACCACTTAGTGAATGTCCCCTGTGTAGCATGTGATCGTTGGCCTATTGACTTGTTTGTTGTCAGGTTAACCCCTTGAGTCCCAGAGGGGTTGCCAATGCATTGTTGATCGATGCATTGATGATCCCTCTAGCACTCACGGGGTTAGGGTGGGGGTGGGGACATGGGTGACATTGTGTGTGAACAGTGATGATCTATTACAGTCGACAATTTGAAAATGAAGGTTTGTGTATTGTGTGTAATGAGCACAGCGACAGGAGGGTTGAAGTAGGACTTTGACAGGTTTGTCCCAAGTTGGACGTTGCCATTTGTCCAGGTGTTGTGTCCTTTTTTTAACCCTCATGGTGCTGTGTTGGTGCAGTTGTATGGCTGAGTGATGGCCATGTGTTGAGGTGTGAGTGTGTGTGCAGCTGGTGTTGGTTGCTGTAGTGTGTTGTTCTGTAGTGTTGCACTTACCGGTAGTGTGGAGGCTCCTCTCATCCCCAGTGTCAGTTCCTCCCACGACCCCCTCGATCATGGTCGGGGACATGTTCTGCCGCACCATCTCCTCCCAGCCGCAGAATGTGATGGGCACAGATGGGCCACCTCCGGTGCCTCGGGCTTGCTTGGCCATGTCAGACATCTTGTTCTTGACCACCCTCCGGCAGTCGCCCCATCTCTTCTTCACAGACTCCACGTCCCGCCTGCATGTTGCCACCGCGTTCACCCGGCTGCAGATCTGGTTCCAGGCTGCCTTCCTCCGCGCTGCCAGGCCAGGGACCTTTGCCGTCGGGTGGAGAACACTCTGCCTCTCCAGGACAGCTTCCACAAGAGCCGTGTTCTCCTCCTCACTATATCTGGGATCCCTGATCCTGCCCTCATCAGCTCCGGCATGGGAGGATTCAGAGCCGGAGTGCCCTGCCTGGTCTGACCCTGCCTGTGTGGGGTGCTCCCCAGGAACTACCCCTCGTCCCACTGCAGGTTCTGTCCCTGTCCTGCGTGTTCCTGCTCTGGTGGGCCTGGTCCCCCTCCGCCCTGCGGATCTCCCTCTCCCACCCCTGCTCTGCTGAGGGATCCCCTCCTGACCTTCCTCCTCCTCCACTACTCTCCCCATCCCTCTCTCCTGTCCTCCTCTCCTTGACATCACTCACCCAGTCACACCCAGGCACTCCCACAGGCCCTCACAGACACACTCGATCCAGTCACTCTCTGTCACACACTTTCACTCCCAGATTCACACTGTCAAAATAAAAAGTAATATGTGTAAGGTGTTATGAAATAAAAGGACTATGTGTATGTATGTGTATGTGTTTGTGTTTGTATGTGTGTATGTAATATGTGCAAAAGTGTGATATGTGTATATATAGTGCACCTCTCTCCTCTCTCCAAACTGCAAAACTCCTCTACCTCCAATGAACGCGCCTCTCTCCCTCTCTCTAATGACTATCCTCCGCTCCTGGGTCCTGATATCTGGCTCTGAAGAACTCGATAACAGACAGTGTGTGGCGGTTATTTTTGGGTATATATAGGTGTATTTGAAGTTATTTGATACATTGGGCCTTTGGGATTGGATGTGTGTTTGAATTTGTTTTGGCATCAATCAGGGTTGCTTGACAACGGCAGCCGTTATGTTACATGTTGTTTGGAGCTCAGTTATCGTGTGATTTGTCCGCCCGTTGTGCATTAACATGAGCGACAACGGGTTTTGTGTTACGTGTTTTTTGTGTGCCTACGCTCGATAGCTATTCTCGTAGAGTAGCTATTGAATCTGCCGTAACTCCTGTATTATTTGCGAGCGATGTGCCTTTTTCACTTAGCGGCTGGTTTAACGGTTGGCTTTAAATCGAGCCCTTAGTGTTTACTTGTCTTTTTACTGCTGCTGAATTTATAGTGTACTGACCTCTGGAATTGGATTTTGACCTTGCACCATCACTGTCAGAGCCTGACCTTGGAACTGGACTCTGACCTTGCATCATAGCTGCCTGCCCTGACCTTGGATCTGGACTCTGACCTTACATCATAGCTGCCTGCCCTGACCTTGGATCTAGACTCTGACCTTGCACCATAGCTGCCTGCCCTGACCTTGGATCTAGACTCTGACCTTGCACCATAGCTGCCTGCCCTGACCTTGGATCTGGACTCTGATCTTGCATCATTGCTTTATATCCTGACCTCTGGCTACCTCCTCTGTGGTCTCTGCATCACCTTCTGCTTGATTCTCTATTCACCTCTGAACCTGATTTCTATAAGATGCCAGTTGGTTTATATGTCTCTTCTCATATATATATATATATATATATATATATTGGTTTTAGGCCTCTCATTGCTAGTCACTGTATCCTTTTAGCCTTGCAATTTCTCCTATGCTAGGGAATTTCTTCTATAGAATATTGTTTGCTATTTGCTTATTCTCAGAGCGGTTTACTTTCTTCCCTGTGTTCTGATTCGTAGAGCATACATTTCTTCAGTTTGCTGCCTAAGCACCTAACATAAATTCTGTTTCATAAGACACAAAAAACATGTTGTGAAAGCAGTGATCATGTGACCACTTTTCCTGCAATCTGACTGGTTAAAAACAGTTAACAAAAAATAACTGAAATACCCTTTTCTCTCACCTCAACCACTACTTTTCTCTCCCTCTCACCCACTGTGAGTTATACACTAGTTTAGTACAATTTCAGATGTAAGGTCTGTGGTAGCTCTAGTGTAACTGAATGTCATTGCGAGCTCTATGGTATCTTTTGTGGCTCCATTTCAATTGCAAGCTCTCTGGCATACAGTTGTTAGTTATAGGTATCACAAGTGTAGCTTAATTCCAATTGTAAACATTGTAGCTTAAATAGTGTATCTCAAGTTCAGTTGTAAGCTATGTTTTATCACTTGAGTGGTTCCATTTCAATTGTAAGATCTGTGGTATCACTAGTGTATGTCTATGGACAGTGTATACTAAGGGTCCCTATTAAATTTTTCCTTGCACCTTGGTTCAGCCCTTCATGTCAGGTCCATGGAGCAGGACATAACAGCTACTATCAGGACCAGAGAACAGGAACACCACCTACTGCACATGGTAATCTAAACCCTTTAAGGATCAGAGAGAGTGGGTAATGTATTGATTCACAATGTGTTGCATACCCCTCTTCTCCTTAAAGGGGCTTCAGTTTCTATGTTCACAAGATACAGAACCAATTGGAGATGTCATCTCTTGAATAAAAGTGCAAAAGGGGTAATTATAATTTTCTGGCTATAATAAAGTAAGAGGGAGTTTATTATTTGATATTGCATCTCCTATAAGCCCTTGAGTGCAAGCCATGTTCCACTGTCTAGTAGGCAGGAGGAGCAAAATGGGTCCCTCCAGATACTGTCAGACTTCAACTCCCATTGTTCTCTGCCAGACATTGATGGACGTTGTAGTCTGGCAGCAGCTGGATGGCCTCATGTTGCCTACACCACTGATTCACTGACCACCAGGCTTGCCCAATGTAGCCACAGAACCACCCACATTGCCCATTGTCATCCAAGCATTGTCTCAGTGCACTGATAGCCGTTGAAACACATATTATACTAACCTCCGAGTCCCACTGCATAGTATAGCCAGTACCCCACACTCTGAACGTAACCTCCACCCAGGACAATGGCAAAGTTCCGAAGGGAAATTTCTTGGGGTTAACAAAAAGGCAGACATTTAGCGAGTTTCTAGGTGTGATCATTTTCACTGAAAAAGAGGCAGACTGCTAGTATTCTTCCCAAATTTCCCATGGGAAAAACAGGACTATGCCTATTGCATAGTACTAAGAATAATACATATGCAGGCTAATGTACTAAGATGAACTGCAGTCAGCTGAACAAGAGGTGACAGGCAAACATTCCCAAATTTCACAGAGATTTAACACTTTGTATTGTGTCGGATACCTCATTGGCATTCAGAGGGGTAAATGGGATTTTTAAACCCTGTGGATGCTAGATAACTCTCTAATGCATTGAAAGGAGTTAACCATTTGATGCCAGAGGGGTACGCAACGCATTGCAAAGCAAGGCGTTGCATACCCTTCTGGCACTCAAAGGATTAGAGCCCCTTTTAAATCCATGAGAATGTGTATTTCTCCAGTGTGCTGAAGATGGTTTGTGCAGAATTACACTTCTTAGTAAATCAGCCTTGTGTCAACACTATTCCACTGATGTACTAAAAAGATCTGGAGCAAAATGCGTCAGACTGAATGCACCATAGGGAAAAATGACACAGTACTGACCACGCCTACATTCTGGATTGTGCATGAGGTCAGCATCACTCAGATCTCCTACCACAGACATATACTAATTTGATCAATTTATTTACCAGTTTACATAATCATATGCTGTCCATTTTTTAACCACTTGAATGCTAAAAAGGACTCCAACATATAGCTTTGCAAAGCTTTGGAGACCTCTTTAGCATCTAAGGGGTTAAAATATTTTTTACCCTTACAGACTAAGGCAACAATGGATGTGACTAGGGGTTGTGATCATGAGAGAAGCAGGAGTTTTACTAAGGGTGCCACTGCTATATGCCTAGTGGTGACTGTGATGTAAAGCCAGCTCTGCCTCTTTAGCATTCAAGGGGTTAAATGCCTTGTTTAAAGTGGAACTTTCATCCTTTAGAAAGTTGCCAATAATTAATCATATGGTGACTAGCTTCATAATAGTTCTATTAGATCTCAGAAGTACCCAGTTCTGAAGTAATCCTTAATCTTCGGAGACAGTAAGCCAGGCATCAGCACAGACATCTTGTTTTAGAGACATCTGCACACCTGTGCTATCAATCCCGGTCTCCTCTAGGAGGCACTGCAGTGTGCCTTAAGGCACCGGAAGGGACTGATGGTGCAGGCGCGTGGATGGCACTAACCTGGCCGTCAGTCTCTGAAGATTAAGGATTACTTCAGAATCAGGAACTTCTGAGATCTAATAGAACTATTATGAAGCTAGTCACCATATGATTAATTATTGGAGCATACCTCCTAACATTTGAAATGGCCAAAGAGGGACACTTTTGTTTTAGGTGGTGTTTATGGGGGTGTGGCTGGTGGGCGGGGCATTACTGAGAATTTTTAGGCTATTTCATGACCTACTGATTCCTCTTTGTGTAACTGAATAAATTATTTAGAGCAAGACCAAAGTATTTTATTTACACAGGTTAATTCATAAACACATATATTAAAGATTAACTACACATTTATGTGAGTTTTATTGTTGTGGAGCATGTAATAAACACTACTCATTCTGATCTCCTGAAAAGGGGGACAAAAGGGTAGAAAAGAGGGACAGAGGGATTTGGGACTGAAAGAGGGACTGTTCCTCCTAAAGAGGGACAATTGGGAGGTATGTTGGAGGGCGACTTTCTAGGGGGTGAAAGTTCTACTTTAAACATGGCATTTAACCCCTTGAATGCTAAAGAGGCAGAGTTGGCTTTACATCACAGTCTTGGAGGGTGACTTTCTAGAAGGTGAAAGTTTTGCTTTAAATCAATGGGAATTGTACCCTATAGTTGTTTTGCACCAAAATAGTTCTTGGTTTTTCTTAGCAAGTTGGAATCTATGTATAAAGGCAAAGTTGAGCAGTCCTGGAAACCAACCAAACAATAAGGGGCATATAAACAAATTACTTTACTGTAAATGAGGTTTATAACCCCTGAAATGCTGGAGAAGTCTGCAATGCATTGGATATGTCTTTGCGTTTAACCTTTTGAGTGCCAGAGGGGTACTCAATGCATTGCGTACCTCTCTGGCACTCAAAGGGTTAAACATGTTAAAATCTACATTTTAATCAATTTCACTTGTACCGTACAGTGCAGTTGGCTTGACCCAGAATTGCTCCACTTTTTTCTTTATAAATAATGCTCATCATAATTTTCAAGGAAGATCTAAAACGGATTGTCACTGCAAATATCACAATTGGTGCCATTTATTTACTCCAATAAATTTGCTTCAGTATATCACCATTATAGCTTAACAATAATAAATATAATATAGTAGCACTATAGTAATAAACAGCACCATATAACCTTTCAGAGTCATATCATAGCAGTACTTTAATAAGACACCCCACCACATATCATAAGACTTCTTAGTATTATATAATAGAAAACTTTAATAATAAACCCCTCCACATATTATAAAACATCTCAGAATCATATAATAAAGCACTTTAATAAGACCTCACACACATCATAAAACCTCACAAAATCATATAATAGCATCAGTTTAATAAGGAACCCCTCCACACACCATAAGATTTCTTATAGTATTGTATAATAGAAAACTTTAATAAGAAACCCCTCTACATATCATAAAACATCTCAGAATCATATAATAGGTCACCCTATTAGGACCCCACACACACCTTAATAGAACCCCATACACATATCATAAAACCTCACTGAATCATCTAATAGCAGCACTTTAATAAGGAAACCCACCACACACCATAAGATGTCTTAGTATTATATAATAAAAAACTTTAATAAGAAACACCTCCACATATCATAAGACTTCTCAGTATTATATAAGTGAAAACTTTAATAAGAAACCCCTACACATATCATAAAACATCTCAGTATTATATAATAGGTCACCCTAATAGGACCGCACACACATATCATAAAACCTCACTGAATCATCTAATAGCAGCACTTTAATAAGGAAACCCACCGCTTACCATAATATTTCTTAGTATATAATAAAAAACTTTAATAAGAAACCCTTCCACATATCATAAACTTATCAGTATTATATAAGAGAAAACTTTAATAAGAAACCCCTCCACATATCATAAAACACCTCAGAATCATATAATACCAGCACTTTAATAAGATCCCACACACACAATCCCACACACATATCATAAAAATCTCAGAATCATATAATACCAGCACTTTAATAAGATCCCACACACACAATCCCACACACATATCATAAAACCTCACAGAATCATATAATAGCAGCACTTTAATAAGATCCCACACACACAATCCCACACACATATCATAAAACCTCACAGAATCATATAATAGCAGCACTTTAATAAGGAATAATTTAATAAGACTTTAATAATACTTCTTAGTAGTGTTGAGCGAGCATGCTCGGCCGAAGCTCGGTTCGGCTCGAGCATCGCTCTGCTCGGCACATGGCGGTACTCGTACGAGTACCGCATGTGCTCGCCCGCCATGTTCGGGTCTCCTCCCCGCACGTTTCGCGGCTGCTGCGCAGCCAATAAACGTGCAGGGAGGCTCTGACATCAGTGTAATGCCAGCAGCCATGTTGGCTGCTGGCATTACACTGATTGGCTGGCCAGAACCCATGATCGGGTGCTGTATAGCACCTGACCAGCGAGTTCGGCTCAGTCTTAGCCAGGGAAAGATGAGGATAGGAAGGGAAAGTCAGTGTAGGGAGAAGAAAAGCAATTGTGAAAAAAAAAAAGACCCAAAAGTCTTTTTTAGGACTACTGTGTGTGGGGGCAGCAGTTTATTTTGTGTGGGGGGGCAGAGAAAAAAAAAAAAAAACTTCATATATTCTGTTTAGTGTGCAAAGTTGCAGATTAGAGCACATTCTGTTTAGTGTGCAAAGTTGCAGATTAGAGCACATTCTGTTCAGTGTGCAAAGTTGCAGATTAGCAGCACATTCTTTTTAGTGTGCAAAGTTGCAGATTAGAGCACATTCTGTTTAGTGTGCAAAGTTGCAGATTAGCAGCACATTCTGTTTACTGTGCAAAGTTTCAGAATAGGAAAACATTCTGTTAAGTCTTCAAACTGTAAAATATCAAAGTCACATATTCCATTCACTGTGCGTCGCCGCAGTTAAGAAGCAAATTCTGTTTACTGTGCAAAGTTTCAGAATAGGAAAACATTCTGTTAAGTCTTCAAACTGTAAAATATCAAAGTCACATATTCCATTCACTGTGCGTAGCCGCAGTTAAGAAGCAAATTCTGTTTAGTGTGCACAGTTTCAGAATAGGAAAAAATTCTGTTAAGTCTTCAAACTGTAAAATATCAAAGTTACATATTCCATTCACTGTGCGTCGCCGCAGTTAAGAAGCAAATTCTGTTTACTGTGCACAGTTTCAGAATAGGAAAAAATTCTGTTAAGTCTTCAAACTGTAAAATATCAAAGTCACATATTCCATTCACTGTGCGTAGCCACAGTTAAGAAGCAAATTCTGTGTACTGTGCAAAGTTTCAGAATAGGAAAACATTCTGTTAAGTCTTCAAACTGTAAAATATCAAAGTCACATATTCCATTCACTGTGCGTCGCCGCAGTTAAGAAGCAAATTCTGTTTACTGTGCAGAGTTTCAGAATAGGAAAACATTCTGTTAAGTCTTCAAACTGTAAAATATCAAAGTCACATATTCCATTCACTGTGCGTCGCCGCAGTTAAGAAGCAAATTCTGTTTACTGTGCACAGTTTCAGAATAGGAAAACATTCTGTTAAGTCTTCAAACTGTAAAATATCAAAGTCACATATTCCATTCACTGTGCGTAGCCGCAGTTAAGAAGCAAATTCTGTGTACTGTGCAAAGTTTCAGAATAGGAAAACATTCTGTTAAGTCTTCAAACTGTAAAATATCAAAGTCACATATTCCATTCACTGTGCGTAGCCGCAGTTAAGAAGCAAATTCTGTTTACTGTGCAAAGTTTCAGAATAGGAAAACATTCTGTTAAGTCTTCAAACTGTAAAATATCAAAGTCACATATTCCATTCACTGTGCGTCGCCGCAGTTAAGAAGCAAATTCTGTTTACTGTGCAAAGTTTCAGAATAGGAAAACATTCTGTTAAGTCTTCAAACTGTAAAATATCAAAGTCACATATTGCATTCACTGTGCGTAGCCGCAGTTAAGAAGCAAATTCTGTTTACTGTGCACAGTTTCAGAATAGGAAAAAATTCTGTTAAGTGTTCAAACTGTAAAATATCAAAGTCACATATTCCATTCACTGTGCGTCGCCGCAGTTAAGAAACAAATTCTGTTTACTGTGCACAGTTTCAGAATAGGAAAAAATTCTGTTAAGTGTTCAAACTGTAAAATATCAAAGTCACATATTCCATTCACTGTGCGTCGCCGCAGTTAAGAAGCAAATTCTGTTTACTGTGCAAAGTTTCAGAATAGGAAAACATTCTGTTAAGTCTTCAAACTGTAAAATATCAAAGTCACATATTCCATTCACTGTGCGTCGCCACAGTTAAGAAGCAAATTCTGTTTACTGTGCAAAGTTTCAGAATAGGAAAACATTCTGTTAAGTCTTCAAACTGTAAAATATCAAAGTCACATATTCCATTCACTGTGCGTAGCCGCAGTTAAGAAGCAAATTCTGTTTACTGTGCAAAGTTTCAGAATAGGAAAACATTCTGTTAAGTCTTCAAACTGTAAAATATCAAAGTCACATATTCCATTCACTGTGCGTCGCCGCAGTTAAGAAGCAAATTCTGTTTACTGTGCACAGTTTCAGAATAGGAAAAAATTCTGTTAAGTGTTCAAACTGTAAAATATCAAAGTCACATATTCCATTCACTGTGCGTAGCCGCAGTTAAGAAGCAAATTCTGTGTACTGTGCAAAGTTTCAGAATAGGAAAACATTCTGTTAAGTCTTCAAACTGTAAAATATCAGTCACATATTCCATTCACTGTGCGTAGCCGCAGTTAAGAAGCAAATTCTGTGTACTGTGCAAAGTTTCAGAATAGGAAAACATTCTGTTAAGTCTTTAAACTGTAAAATATCAAAGTCACATATTCCATTCACTGTGCGTCGCCGCAGTTAAGAAGCAAATTCTGTTTACTGTGCAAAGTTTCAGAATAGGAAAACATTCTGTTAAGTCTTCAAACTGTAAAATATCAAAGTCACATATTCCATTCACTGTTCGTCGCCGCAGTTAAGAAGCAAATTCTGTTTACTGTGCACAGTTTCAGAATAGGAAAAAATTCTGTTAAGTCTTCAAACTGTAAAATATCAAAGTCACATATTCCATTCACTGTGCGTCGCCGCAGTTAAGAAGCAAATTCTGTTTACTGTGCAAAGTTTCAGAATAGGAAAACATTCTGTTAAGTCTTCAAACTGTAAAATATCAGAGTCACATATTCCATTCACTGTGCGTCGCCGCAGTTAAGAAGCAAATTCTGTTTACTGTGCAAAGTTTCAGAATAGGAAAACATTCTGTTAAGTCTTCAAACTGTAAAATATCAAAGTCACATATTCCATTCACTGTGCGTAGCCGCAGTTAAGAAGCAAATTCTGTGTTCTGTGCAAAGTTTCAGAATAGGAAAAAATTCTGTTAAGTGTTCAAACTGTAAAATATCAAAGTCACATATTCCATTCACTGTGCGTCGCCGCAGTTAAGAAGCAAATTCTGTTTACTGTGCACAGTTTCAGAATAGGAAAAAATTCTGTTAAGTGTTCAAACTGTAAAATATCAAAGTCACATATTCCATTCACTGTGCGTAGCCGCAGTTAAGAAGCAAATTCTGTGTACTGTGCAAAGTTTCAGAATAGGAAAACATTCTGTTAAGTCTTCAAACTGTAAAATATCAAAGTCACATATTCCATTCACTGTGCGTCGCCGCACTTAAGAAGCAAATTCTGTTTACTGTGCAAAGTTTCAGAATAGGAAAACATTCTGTTACGTCTTCAAACTGTAAAATATCAAAGTCACATATTCCATTCACTGTGCGTCGCCGCAGTTAAGAAGCAAATTCTGTTTACTGTGCACAGTTTCAGAATAGGAAAACATTATGTTAAGTCTTCAAACTGTAAAATATCAAAGTCACATATTCCATTCACTGTGCGTAGCCGCAGTTAAGAAGCAAATTCTGTTTACTGTGCAAAGTTTCAGAATAGGAAAACATTCTGTTAAGTCTTCAAACTGTAAAATATCAAAGTCACATATTCCATTCACTGTGCGTAGCCGCAGTTAAGAAGCAAATTCTGTGTACTGTGCAAAGTTTCAGAATAGGAAAACATTATGTTAAGTCTTCAAACTGTATAATATCAAAGTCACATATTCCATTCACTGTGCGTAGCCGCAGTTAAGAAGCAAATTCTGTGTACTGTGCAAAGTTGCAGATTTGCAGCACATATTCCGTGTAATATGAAGAAGGCGGGTAAAAAGGGACGGGGAAGTGGACGTGATCCTGATAGTTCAGGGCGCGGGTCAGGACGCGTAGAAACTGCGCCTGGTGCCAGAGCACAAGACAGAAAGACATCCACCATACCTAGCTTCATGTCTCATTTTACAGGGTGTCGCAGGACATCACTCTCGAGGTCCGACCACTGCGAACAGGTGGTCGGTTGGATGTCAGCTGATACTGCTTCCAGTCGGTTAAAGGGATAGTAATACTTCATTTTAACTTTATTTTATTTTGTAGGCATTAAAAAAACATGAAGAATGATATAAGTCTTATCTCTGAAACCTTTATGGTTTAAGAGATATTTACAAACAAAGAATCCCCCCCCTGTTCAACCAGATCAGAAGGGAGATGCCCAGGTAGACTGCAGAGAGGGACAATCTTCAATTAAGATAATGGAAAAAGCTGAAAAACTTGTCAAGGGGGGAAGGGCTTTCATTGTTTTCATACAAAGAAAATTGTCCCCTTCTGTTATCTGTACTGTCATACAACCAGATTCACATCTGAGAAGAGATGGCTTACACTAGGTAAAAGGGGCGGGGAGGGGAACTTTGCTTGTGAATATCTCATAAACCATAAAGGTTTGAGAGATAAGACTGATATCATTCTTCATGTTTTTTTAATGCCTACAAAATAAAATAAAGTTAAAATGAAGTGTTACTATCCCTTTAAGCACCACCCTGTCTTCCACCAAGTCCACTCTCAGTAGCCAAGAGTCTGGTCAACATAATCCTCACTCTGATCATCCTTCCTCCCACCATAGAGGATCTGGTCAAAGAAGTGATCCCACACTGGGATATAGTGAGGAGCTCGTCTCATCACCAATCCTTAATTTGAACCTCTCTCCAAGCATGCTTGCAGAGGAACATGACATCTTGTGCCCTGATTCACAACCTCTAGAGGGTACCCAATCACAAGAAGATGACAGAGGTGAACGGCATTTAAGGTCAAAGGAAGTGGATGATGATGATGATGAGACACAGTTGCCATTAAATCAACCACTATTACTGTCTCAAGACCTTGATGAGGAGGATGATATACAGTTGTCAATGACTGAGTATGTGGTGGGATCAAGACATGAGGAGGATGATCAGAGTGAGGAAGTGGAGGAGGACTTGGTGGACGATGAGGTGACTGACCCCACCTGGGAAGGTGTAGAGCCGAGCGATGACAGCAGTCCTGAGGGTGAGCCATCTGCAGCACCGCAACAGGCTGGAAGAGGCAGTGGTGTGGCTACAGAAAGAAGGCGGACCGCACCAAACCGGCCCGCAAATGTTCCACGGAGCACCCCCTTGCGTAAATCTCCCTTGCCAAGGGGTAGGTGTTCCGCGGTATGGCGTTTTTTTAAGGAAAGTGCGGACGACAAAAGAATTGTAGTTTGCAACCTGTGCCACACCAGAATGAGCCGAGGCATGAACACTAGAAACCTCACCACCACCAGCATGATCCGACACATGGCATCCAAGCACCGTAATAAGTGGGAGGAACGCCTGGATCGCCCATCTCCTCCTCTTCCCCTGTTTTCGGTGCCGGCCAATCGCCTGTCGAAGGCGCAGGCCCGCATACCTCCCGCCCTGCACCTGTACCATCTGAAGCACCATCAGCGACCACATCCACTTCCCTGTCCCAGCACAGCGTCCAAATGTCGTTACCCCAGGCATTTGAGCGCAAGCGAAAATACCCAGCCACCCACCCACAGGCCATAGCACTAACCTCACACCTTTCCAAATTACTGGCCATCGAAATGCTGCCATTTAGGCTTGTGGAGACTGAGTCCTTCCGCAGCCTGATGGCAGCAGCTGTCCCTCGGTACGCGGTCCCCAGCCGCCACTACTTTTCCCGGTGTGCCATCCCCGCATTACACCACCATGTGTCCCGTAACATCACCCGTGCCCTGACCAACGCAGTTACTGGGAAGGTCCACTTAACGACTGACACATGGACAAGTGCTTGTGGCCAGGGACGCTACATTTCCCTGACGGCACACTGGGTGAATGTCGTGGAGGCTGGGAGCGACTCGGACCCTGGGATGGCACAGGTGCTACCCACGCCGAGGATTGCGGGCCCTACCTCCATCAGGGTTTCCGCCAGCACCTACGTTATTGGCTCCTCCTCCGTTTCCACCTCCGAATTCTCTGCGCGCAGCGCCACTCACCCATCAGCCGGTAGCTGGAAGCAGTGTAGCACTGCAGTGGGGAAGCGTCAACAGGCCGTGCTGAAGCTGATCTGCCTTGGGGACAAACAGCACACGTCCTCAGAGCTGTTGCAGGGGATTAGTCACCAGACCGAGCAGTGGCTCTCACCACTCAACCTGCAACCAGGCATGGTTGTGTGTGATAATGGGCTTAACTTGGTGGCGGCTTTGGAGCTCGGCAAGCTCACACACGTACCATGCCTAGCGCATGTATTTAATTTAGTGGTTCAGCGATTTCTAAAAACCTACCCCAATTTGCATGATCTCTTGACCAAGGTGTGCCGCGTGTGTGCACATTTCCGTAAGTCATCTACAGCTTCAGCCGGCCTGTTGAAGCTGCAGCAGCGCTTACAATTGCCAGCTCACTGGCTGCTGTGTGACGTGAGCACGCGCTGGAACTCCATCTTCCACATGTTGTCCCGGCTTTGTGAACAGCAGAGGGCAGTAGTGGAGTACCAGCTGTTACACGGTCGTCGCCTCTCCGTTCAACTTCCTGTAATCAGAAGTGAGGAGTGGGAATGGATGTCAGACCTCTGTGAGGTTTTACGCAATTTTGAGGAATCGACACAGATGGTGAGCGGCGATAACGCTATTATCAGTGTAACCATCCCACTTCTGTGTCTACTGAAACGCTCGCTGCTCACAATTAAAACTGACGCTTTGCATGTGGAAGAGGTGGAAATGGGGGAGGAAGAGCTTACACAAGGTGATAGCCAGAGCACCCTCACTTCGTCTTCTCAGCGACAATTGGAGGAGGCAGAGGAGGAGGAGGAGGAAGACACGGTTGCCTCCGCTACAGAGGGTAGCCATGGAACTTTAGTTCCATCTCTTCAGCGTGGGTGGGCAGAAGAGGAGGAAGAGGATGAGGAGATTGAGAGTCATCCTCCTGGTGAGGACAGCGAAATCTTGCCTGTTGGTACTCTGGCACACATGGCTGACTTTATGTTAGGCTGCCTTTCCCGTGACCCACGCGTTATACGCATTTTAGACAACACGGATTACTGGGTGTTCACCCTTCTGGACCCCCGCTACAAAGAGAATTTCTCATCTCTCATTCCTCCGGTGGAGAGGACAAGCAAAATGGTGCAATACCAGAAGGTTCTTGTTGAAAAATTGCTCCAAAATTTTCCATCTGACAACGCTGGCGGCAGAGTACGTGCTACCTTGGCCAACAGAGAAGGGGAGAAAAGGGGAGCACACAGCAGTTCCGACAAAGGCAGGGCAACACTCTCCAAGGCATGGGACACCTTCATGACACCCCGCCAGCACCCTCACCCTGATGCGCAGCCTAGTGTCACAAGGAGGGAAAAGTTTTGGAAGATGGTGAAGGAGTACATAGCAGACCGTGTCAGCGTCCTCAATGATCCCTCTGTGCCTTACAACTACTGGGTGTCCAAGCTGGACACGTGGTATGAACTGGCACTCTACGCCTTGGAGGTGCTGGCCTGCCCTGCCGCAAGCGTTCTGTCTGAGCTGGTATTTAGTGCTGCTGGTGGCATCATAACAGATAAGCGTTTCCGCCTTTCCACCGAAAATGCTGATAGGTTGACACTTATAAAAATGAACAAGGCCTGGATTTCCCCTGACTTCTCCACTCCACTGGAGGAAAGCCCCGGAGGAACATAAAGTGACTTTATATATGTTATTTACAATGATGGGAATACTCTGTATTCCCATTCACCCCTTCCACCCAAAAAACGGGTATATGGTTGACTCTTAATCTTCTCATCCTCCTCCTCCTCTTCCATATGCCCTGTGATATAATTTTTATATAGGGCCAGCTCACCAGCGGGCCCTGTTTGACAATTTTTGTATAGGTCAGCTCACCAGCGGGCCTTCTCATATAATGTTTTATTGGGTCAGCTCTCTAGCGGGCCCTCTCATATAATGTTTTATAGCGTCAGCTCACTAGCGGGCCTTCGCATATAATGTTTAGGATGGTCAGCTCCGCAGCAGATCCTCACCCATAATGTTTTGGATGGTCGGCTCAGCGCACGTTTCCCTCTTAATCATGGCCCCAGTTCAGAAAAATCGAGGAAATTTTTGGGAGAATTTGCCTTTGCGCACGTTTCCCTCTTAATCATGGCCTCAGTTCAGAAAAATCGAGGAAATTTTTGGGAGAATTTGCCTTTGCGCACGTTTCCCTCTTAATCATGGCCTCAGTTCAGAAAAATCAAGGAAATTTTTGGGAGAATTTGCCTCTGCGCACGTTTCCCTCTTAATCATGGCCTCAGTTCAGAAAAATCAAGGAAATTTTTGGGAGAAATTGCCTCTGCGCACGTTTCCCTCTTAATCATGGCCTCAGTTCAGAAAAATCGAGGAAATTTTTGGGAGAATTTGCAGATGATATACAAGTAAATATACAGCAAATACTGTTTGGTAACAATTTTTCACCTAAAGTCGTTTTTATCTGCCTTTTTGTGTGTTTTACGGTCAGTCTGTAAATATGGCGTACTACAGGCGAAAGATCGTTCCCAGCAGCGATGTTGGAGTCCAAGATGCATCCAGACATCCTCCCTATGCTATCCCTGAACCATTTCTCTGGTGTTTCCATCATTTTCTGCCCTTTTCCTATGGACCAGGCACCCTCCCCTCATCAGAGCAGGGGGTGCCTGGTGTAATGCTCGAGTCCTCCCATTGACTTCAATGGGGCTCGGGTGCTCGGCCGAGCACTCGAGCCTCCGGGGGTGCTCGGTCAGAGCACCCGAACACCCGAGCATTGGGGTGCTCGCTCATCACTACTTCTTAGTATTATATAATAGAAAAATGTAATAAGAAACCCCGCCACATATAAAACATATCAGAATCATATAATAGAGTACTTTAATAAGACCCCACACACATATCATAAAACCTCACATAATCATATAATAGCAGCACTTTAATAAGGAACCCCACCACACACCATAAGATTTCTTAGAATTACACTAGAAAACTTTAATAAGAAACCCCTACAAATATCATGAAATCTCTCAGAATCATACAATAGAGCATTTTAATAAGACCCCCCACACACATACACACACATATCCTAAAACCTCACAGAATTATATAATAGTAGCACTTTAATAATACCCCACACACACATTATCATAAGACCTCTCCAAATCATATAATGGTGGCACTTCACTAAGAACCCAAACAATCATATAATTAATTATTTTAATAAGAAATCCCTCCACATTTCATAAAAGCTCTCAGAATCATATAATAGCAGAACTTTAATAAGACCCCACACACATATCATAAAACCTCACAGATTCAAATAATAGCAGCACTTTAATAAGAAAACCTCACACACATACCATAAAACCTCTTAGAATCATACAATGGCAGCACTTCAATAAGAACCCCCCACAAATAATAAGACCTCTCAGAATCATATAATTGATTACTTTAGTAAGAAATCCCTCCATAAGACCACTCCGAATCCTGTCATAGAAGCATTTTTACCCTTAGAATGCGAGAAAGGTATCCAATGCATTGTGTTGGAAACCCCTCCACATACCATAAGACCTCTCAGAATCATGTTTATAGCAGCACTTTAATAAGAAATCCCTTCACATTCCATAAGACCTCTAAGGATCATGTTATAGCAGCACTTTAATACAAAACCCCCACCACATACCAAAAAAAACTCTCAGAATCATGTTATAGCAGTACTTGAATTAGAAACTCTTGTACATAACATAGGACCTCTCAGAAACATGTTATAGCAGCACTTTATTAAGAAATCCCTCCAAACACCATAAGACGTTTCAGAATCATGTTATAGGAACATTTTAATAGGAAACCCCTCCACATACCATAGGACCTCTCAGAATTATATAATAGCAGCACTTTAATAAGAACCGCCCCCCAAATACCATAAGACCACTCAGAATTATATAATGGCAGTGCTTTAATAAGAAACCCTTCCACATACTATAGGAACTCTCAGAATTATATAATAGCAGCACTTTAATAAGAACCCCCCACATATCATAAGACCTCTCAGAATTAAATAATGGCAATTCTTTAATAAGAAACACCTCCACATACCATAGGACCTCTCAGAATTAAATAGTAGCACTTTAATAAGAACCCCCCCCCATATATCATAAGACCTCTCAGAATTAAATAGTAGCAGCACTTTAATAAGAACCCCCCCCCCATATATCATAAGACCTCTCAGAATTATATAATAGCAGCAGAAGACCTCTCGGAATCATATTTCATACACGTGTGCTAAAAATGCTGCATAGCTTTAAACTAGAATGCTGGCTTCTTCTCTGGAACAAATTATTAACACAATTTAGTGAATCACATTTATGAAAAAGCCCACCGGTTTTAACCCCTAGATTCAAGAAATGTCTTTAATGCATTTCTTCACAATGCATTTGAGACATATCTAGCTTCCAAGGAGTTAATCTTCACTAAACCTAGGAAAAGATACGTTGTCTATCATATTTTATGTTCAAAAGAAAAGTAGAGTAATCTGATTTCAAACCAGCTGCCCCTCACTTTCACCACTGATTTAACCTTTTGAGTGCCAGAGGGGTACGTAATGCATTGCATACCCCTCTGGAAATCAAAGAGTTAAATGAGGCTTTTGACCCCTTGAATGCTAGAGGTCTCCAGCTCATTGCTTGGCAATCCATTGGAGTCATCTTTAACAATGAATGGGTTAAAGGCCCCATGTAAACTGAATATGAATGTTCATATTTTCCTATGGTGCAGTTGGTTTGCTCCAAAATCCCACAACTTCCTTTGAACATAAGGAGCTTAGTTAAGCTTTCATTACAAGTGAGATTCAGTAAGACTGTTGATCTCAATGATGCTCAAGGTTGTAAATCTGTAAAGATGTAGAAACATACATCATGTGTTCTGAGAGGTCTTACATCTGTATGTGGCTATTTATTGTACTTCCATATCACCTATCCTATATAATAATTTGCTAGGATGTTTGTCACAAGTCGTCATGCACAGTAGAGACTGCCCAAATGCACAGAATGCTGGGAGCACGGAATGTTGGGAGCACGGAATGCTGGGAACACAGAATGCTGGGAGTTCTGTGCTGGGAGCATTCTGTGCTTTCAGGCAGTCTCTACAGTGCATGACTGTGTCGGCTGCAAGACGCAGAGCAGGACAGGCCCCCTCTGGCACTCAAAGGGTTAACATCACCCGGACCTTGGCCCATGTAAACGGGCTTTTACAGTAGTATAATATAAAGAGATGTAGCCCAAGTTTTGCACGTTTTTCACACCTTCTGAACTAAATAATAAATCCCCAAAGCAGTGATAATCCATTATTAGAAGGACCTCAATGGGCCTCCCATTGACATTCATTGTGAAGAAGGACATTTTAATGCATGGGCATACTTAGCACTTGCCGGGAGCCTCCTTTTCTAGAAGTCCTTGCTATGGGGTCCCAGCAGTCCCACTTTCTCAGCAAGGAACCAATTTAATCCTAAGGTCAAATTGTTAGGGAGGCATGAAGTTGTTCTGGGGATCCAACACACCAACATTTTTTTTACCACAAAAAATAATGGCCCATATTTATAAAAGCAAACTGGGATAATTCTGTACCATGGGGGACAAACAAAAGTTACCCTTAAATTAAATTATACTTTTAATTCCTTTAATGCTAGAGAGGTCTTCTCAATGCATTGTAGACCTATCTAACATGTAAGGGGTTAAACAGTTTTATTCAAGTGATGGGAATTTAGGAGTTGTTATTTATTATGGAGCATTTGGTTTACTCCAGATTAACTCCAGTTTTTTTTTTCTACTTATGGGCCAATAGGCCTTATGTATAATAGAAAATGGTGCGATTCTGGGTCAAACCAACTGCACCATAGGAGAGAAGTAAATAGTCCACAAAATCCCCTCGAATTAAACAGAACTTTTTAACCCCTTGAATGATAGAGAGGTTCCCAATGCATCGATTTGCAATTTGTTGGAGTTATTTTTTGCATTCAAATGGTTAAACACTCAGTTCAAATCAAGGGGAATTTTTCTTTACTCCTTATAGAGCAGTTGGTTTGTCCCACAACTGCTTCATCATTTGGCCAATATTTATAAACTTAAACTGGGGTTATTCTGGAGTAAACCAACTGCACCATAAGGGACAAAATGAAAATTCATAAATTCTCATGCATTCATTTATTTGCAATGCATTGGAGGCCTTCCTGGCATTCAAAGGGTTAAAAGCCCAATTTCAATTAACAGGAATTTGTATTTATCCCCTATGGTGCAGTTGGTCTACTCCAGAATATCTCCAGTTTAAGGGCTCTTGAATTCTAAGAGGATACAAACTGTATCCCTGATTGACAGCTTCATTCTAAGTCAGGGTCAATAAACTCAGAGGACTGCCTCAGCCTTACTCTCTCCACACCCAGTTTGATGTGTTTTGAGACATACACGACACCACACATCACAAGTGTTTTCTACCTTACACATACATGTGGCATCAGCTTTTTGTAGAAGGTCTCCCTGCTTGAGCAGTTCCTTCTCAGTCTGAGGATCTGCCTGACATGAATGTTTTAAGATGTTAGTGATGTTGAGTGAGCACTTCTAACAGACAGTATACTACAAGGGTACCCAAGTTTGTACCTCGAGTGCTATCAACAGTCCAGGGTTTAACCCCTTAATGACCAGTGGTCCGGGGAAGTTACCTTCCATTAAGGACCACTTTGATAATTTTCGGTGGGTGGGCACACATAATTATTCACGTGCCAAATGGGGGCCTGAGAGAGGCCGCTCTGGTCTCGGAGCAGTCAATTTCAGACCCTGTTTTTGCTTGCAGTACTCCCGCAGGAGCACTGTAAGTAAAAAGTATGTGACATCCCAGGAACATCACCGGTCTTTCAGGGAAGAAAAAACGGTGATGATCCTGGCATGTCAAAGGCCATTAAGGGGTTAAGGATTTCCCTGTTTGAGCACAGGTGGGACAATCAAAATGAATGAACCACTGATGAACTCACCTATTCTTACTCAGGGAAATCCTTCAATCCTGGCTTGGTGGTAGACTTTGAAGATTGATCCTGAACACCTCTGGTCTAGTAAATCCCACATTTTCTTTGTACATATCTGAAAGAACGTGTGGTAGAGGAAATAAGGAGGCAACCTTGAGGCCTTAAGAGCAGGAGAGATGACACTAGGTATCAAAAACCAGACAACTAGCTAGGCAACAAAAAGGGTGTAAATAAGGAGTGGCATGACACTTATTATTTGGACATCTAATTCTAGGCAGTACTAGGATATACATTATTGATTCAGTTCTGCATCTATAATGAAATAGTTGAATAGCATTAACCAAGTTTTGTGCTTGCTTTTGTCTTTGTTCTCCTTTTCTCTTCCTCTTCCTGTTCTACTCTCCTCTTTCTCTTCTTTCCCTCCCATTCTTTCCTTTCTCCTTTCCCTCTTTTCCGTCCTTACTCTTTTGCTTTTTTTTTGTACACTATCTCCATTGAGATGTTCAACAGTTGTTCTGCCCCAGTGGTAGAGTGTGTACACGACAATGACAGTGATACATCTAGAGTCCTTTCATAAAGAGATATTTTACAACGCTCAACCATAAATAAAATAACGTTATTTATATGTATGAAGATTTCTTTATTTTTGGATGTATAATATTGGTAGCACTGTTTTCTCCCTCCTATGTGAGGTGGAGCATGACTGTTTGCATTGCAGGAAATTGGTTCTACTTTGGCACTTGGGGGATTAATGTTCTTGAATACAAATAAGTATAGTAATAGAGGTTTATCCATAGGAACAATGGTTTAGTTGTTTAGGCTAAACATACAGTATATGGATACATAGGGTAACATGATTTGATTGATTGCTATGCCTGCTATGCAAACATGTCATCAGATTACTCTGTAGTTCTCTATCATGCCCCTATACCCTCTGTATGAGTTAGTGAAAACCAGTAAACCTTTTTTTTGTCTTTGATCCATTGAGTGTGGTACTTTTTGGTGTTGTGAGTGGGAGGCAGATCCCTGAAAGCAAGCCCTTCTGGTCTGTAGTTACACTATATATATATATATATATATATATATATATATATATATATATATACACACACACACACACACACACACACATATCTATACATAACAAACCTCTGCACATTTGCCATACACACATACAAACACAAACACACAGTGTTTTTGA
Organism: Rhinophrynus dorsalis; assembly: GCA_037306005.1. Classification (NCBI taxonomy): domain Eukaryota; kingdom Metazoa; phylum Chordata; class Amphibia; order Anura; family Rhinophrynidae; genus Rhinophrynus; species Rhinophrynus dorsalis. Next base: position 57,426,279 of record CM074719.1, read on the forward strand.
CAATGTGATTCAGTAAGTGCAAGGGAATGCCAGAGTGAGTGTGATCGAATGTGTCTGTGAGGGTCTGTGTGAGTGCCTGAGTTTGAGTCGGTGCATGATGGCAGGGAGAGGAGAAAGGGATGGGGAGAGGAGCAGGAGAGAAGGAAGGTCAGGAGGGCATCCTCAGTCAGGGAAGGAATAGGAGAGGGACCCGAGGTAGAAGAGGCACACAAAGGACAGGGATAGCTGTGTCAGTGGTATGAGGGGTATATCCTGAGAGCACCCCATGCAATCAGGGTCAACTCAGGCAGAGAATGAAAGCCAGAGCTCTGATTTGTCCCAGGCTGTGGCTGATGATGACAGGCTGCAGGACCCCAGGTACACCTACTCGGAGAACATGGTCCTTGTCCAAAGCGGCGTGGAGAGGGATAGTATCCTGTACCCGAGACAGAGGGGTCCATTTCCTGTCTGCTAGTAAGAAGGCCGAATGGAGTCAGGTTCTCAGCAGAGTAAACACCGTCTCTAGCTGCAGCCAGACCATGAACTCTATCAAGAAGCAGTGTGGTGATTGTAAGAGGTTGGTGAAGAATAAATATTAGTGAATTTGCCCTGTACACCCAAGGCACTGGATGTGTTCCCCCTCTCTATATCACCTTCAGCCTCTGGGAGGAGATGCTGACAGACAATCTGTCAGCTGCCACTGTTGAGAGGGTCCCTGAAGGATCTGACACTGGGGAGGACAGCACTCTCCACGCTGCCGTTAAGTGCACCATTCCATAACTAGACACCACACAAATCCCACTACAGCCCAACACAGTGACAGCTGAACACATGGCCAGCATTGATCCACACAACCACGCCAACACAGAGCTGAGAGGGTTAAAACAAGGACAGAATACTGGACAATACAATCAGAAATGGGAAAGATCTACTAGGACAATTTCTGTCCAAGTCCCGGTTTAACCCATTCATTGCTGTATTAACCTTCATACCCACTCCACACAAACAGTTCTTGCCATTATATTGTCATATAAAGATCTGTTATGTTCCTCTACAATGTTACACATGGAGCTGCAGGGAGTTCAGCACCTAACCCCTTGAGTGCTAGAGGGATAAGCAATGCATTGTTCCATTATGAGTTGGGTACCCCTCTGGCACTCAGATGGTTAACAGGGGATGAACAAAACGCAACAGGATTACATTGCACAGGTCTACAAGGGGTCAGTTCACACAACACTGTTCTACTGAGACAAACAGATTGTATGTACAACACATAAGCCTCAAACTCAAAAACACCAGGGCCCAAAATCTAATGAATGCACTGTTGAAATAACAATGACAACTAGGTTGAAAAAATGTCTTGGTTATCATATGTATCCTGAGGAGCGGGGATGGCAAGGAGGGGAATATGTATGTTTCAAGACACTAGTGTTTTGGCACTTGAGGCCTATGTGTTGTACACCATCAGTTTGTTTCAATAGGACTGTGATGGTTAAGCTTTAGTTGTCACATGTATCCTGAAGAGATGGCAAGGAGGGAATTTTTGCCATCACCACTCTTCAGGATACATATGATAACCAAAGCTTAACCACTGTAGGTTGTTTATATCAATGTATAGGATCATGTCAAGATCAGCAATCGGTGAGAGCCAGGCCTGCCCCACAAGGGTTCACATGTCAATGTCATCGTCTGCATCCTTTTTGTCATAGCTCAGGTGATTAATCACACCATCTCATTTCCCCACACAGCGTACATGCCTGCAGCACTGCAGGAGGACAGTGAGGAGGAGCCCTACGACATCCCCACAGTGACTTACCCTTAAGGAGCCACAAGGGGGGACAAGCAGGTTGTCATTACCAGCATCACCTCCGCCAACCATGGAGTTCTGCTGGCCACTGACAGTCATCACTTACTGGATACTTCCTGGGAGGTGGATGCCTTCCTCCATCTCAGACCAATATTGGATGACACAACAACCACCACCACCACTGTGAAGGCACTGTATGCCTAGTATGGTCACAGCATCACATTATGGGACATATGGCCCCACTGCAAGACAGCAGCCATCCACTTGGATGTAACCCACCCGTGACCCCAAACCCAGCTAGAAAGGAGCAGGATACCAGTGGCCACATTATGACCCATGGATACTGGATTATGAACGCTTGGGCCTGATCGGGGAGCCACAGTACCCTCAATGGCAGGAGGAATTCACACCCCCACAACATCTGCAACCAGAGGGCCAGGCATCTGTGGCAAGTTCAGAGTCTATAGATGTGGAACATGCATCCTCCGGCTCCAACATGCTGTGCCCTAGACAACAGAACCACAACACACCTTACCACCTGAAGAGGAGGTGGAGGGAACCATTGCCCAGCAGGAGGAGACAGAGGACATTGTGGAGCCACCACCAGCCCATGGGAGTCCAACAACTTTGGCCACATCCCCCTCCACCAGTAGGCACAGCATGGGAATAGAGAGAGAGTGTCTGGCCATCCAGAGGAAGCAGCTCAGGAAGTACAGAAGAATGAGCAGGTACTTGAGGAGGTTGCAAAGGGATTCCCAGAGAAACACACCCACCCTCTGTGCCCTTGAATAACAGCAAGCAATTCTGACCACAGAGATCTGGCAATTCTAGGACTAATGGACATGATTTGCCAGATGCTCATGGAAATGCATGAACACAATCACAGGTAGAACCTGTGGATGGAGAGGGACCATCAAACCATGGAGGGGTCCACTGCAACCACCTCCCCCTCCATTGCGACCCCTGCACCAAACCCAAGAATCCACAGAGTCACAAGACAGTCTAAGAACGCATACACCTCTGCAGCCCCTTCAAAAGTTCTACCCAAAAAGAAATAAAAAAGCTACATTTGTGGTGTTTCTCCCACATAAAATAGCACTTCTTCATCCCATTCATGTCTGTGAATGTTTTTGTTTCTAAAATGTTAAGTAGCAGAGATGTCTCCAGTGTATTGCAAATCAATAAAGTGAACACAACTCCTGCACAAATTACTTGGTTGTAAGGGGCTGTACCATTGTAAGCACCCACAGCATATACACTATTGTCCAGTTTCAACTCACAATCCGCCTAGCAAAGCAAAACAACATGAAGGTGTTGCTTGGCCATGATGTGAGTTGAACTTGAACAGCTGACACCTACCCCGTGTCATACTAGGTGCCAGACTTTCCCCCTTTAGTTCCATCAATAGTATGTTTTTAAGGTGTTCACCAACCATGTATTAGATAAGTCACTAGCAGGATAGCTTATCCAGAAAAACATATGCTGGGATTCACACTCTAATAAGGGAGTAACTATCACACACCTAGTAATGTAAGGTTAATTACTGAGATTGAGATGCTGTGTTTGGCTACAAGACAGGAGCATGAAGAAGTTACTAGTCTGGTCAATTGGTTACACTAAGCAGGGAAACACCAGGGCTTATCCAGTAAGGTGTAATAATGAGTTGATAAGCAGAGATGAATACTCTAGCGATATCACTTCTCCAGTTCCTATGTTATTCTATGGAGACTATGCACTAAGATCTTTCAAAATAGAATAATCTCAGTGCATAGGCTCCAGAGAATAACATAGGCACTGGAGACATGATATCACTGGAGAAGTTATCTTCGCTCAATCGCCTCTTTATTATTACCTACCTCAGTACACCTTAGTGAATCTCCGCCAACATCTCCCTGCATCAATACATCGCCAACTCCACTCATGGTCCCCATTAAGTCAGTAGAGTCCTGTGATTAGGGCGTGCCTTTTTATGTTTAACAGATACATAACCCAAAACTCTAATTCAGCCTGGAGATATGGTTAATCCAACATCAGTATCAACAGACATATATTTGATAGGGATGGGCTTCCTTTAATATGTCTAACAATACATTAAAGCATAAACATGTTTGTATAATACCAAAATGCACTGAAGACTTCTAGAAGTGACCAAACGTAACTATATGGGAGTCAGGTTGCAAGGCATACCATGCTGACATGTGTATGTGTGTGTGTGTTTGTGCAGCATAATGACATTGGCAAGCCAACACCGTCTGTTTCATGGTACTCTGTTCACATACTTGACGATGTGTTGATTAAATGTCCCGGTCACATATACATATGGCTTGTTAGCATCCCATTGTTCCTAACCTGCTGAGTTCCTAACCTACTGGCTGTTGAAAAACCACAGTTGAACTGCTCATGGGTTCTCCAAAAGGAATTGTAACGCTAAGGAAGAGTAGTAGTACTGTTCAAGTTTTCCACCTGGATCTTAGGCAACACATACACTTATACTGGAATATTTTGTTAATGTGTATAAAAGGTTCATGAGAGGTTGCTATCAACTTCAAGTTTCACATTGCATCAACACCAGCAACAGAAGACATCAAGGGGGAGCATCATGGACGTGGAGACAATGCTTCACAATGGTCAAGTGGACATTCCTCTGTTCCATAATGGGTCATGCTATGGATGCCTGTGGGAAGGGATGTCTGTCGTGCAACATATTAACCATCATTATCCCATTAACCTTTTGCTTTCCAGGGGAGCACACAACCCATTGGTTTGCAGTAAGTTGTCTAGCTTTCTAGAACACAGTAGATTAGGAATAAGGGGATACAAACCAGAGATACATACATATATATATATATATATATATATATATATATATATATATATATATATATATATTTATATATGTGTGTGTGTGTGTGTGTGTGTGTGTGTGTGTGTGTGACTGGAACATATACATATGGGATCAACACAGTCAATTTCTGTACTCCCCTCCCTCTTCTATTTTCTGTAACATCTGCTCTTTAAAAACCAATAAAATATTGAATTATAAAAAAAAAAATCAAACTGATGTTCCATAACTATTATTTTTAATTACTTTGGAGTGAAACAGCAGATTGCAATAAAATAAGGTTGCAAAAGAGTCTACACATTAAAGGGCAACTATCACATGGGAATATAGCTGACATTTAAAGGGATAGTAAAGTTTCACAAAAAAAAGGCAGCTCCAATTAATCTTTATAGTAGTTGGGCTGTGGAGAGCGTTATTTCAATACTGTCTGAGTTGTAGTTTAAGAGTAATTGAATGATGAAGTATCCACCTCCTTTTACTAATGTAACACTGTTCACCTCAGAGCAGCAAGACTGTCTGGATGGATCGCAGAGAGGGACAATCTGTCAAGGGGGGCAGGGTTTTCCTAATGATCACAGTAAGAAGATTGTCCCTATCTGTGACCTATCCGGTCAAGAGACCAGATTCCACATCTGAGGGGAGGTGGCTTACACTAGGTAAAAGGGGCAGGAGGGGGATACTTTATCATTCAATTACTCTTGAACTACAACTCTGACAGTATTGAAATAACACTCTCCATGGCCCAAATAGTATGAAGATTAATTTGAGCTGTTTTTTTGTGAAACATTACTATCACTTTAAGCCCGTTCTGAATTGGGAGCCCCAGTGCTCACAAGACAACTGCAATACTGAAATCTCACAGTTCATTATTGTTAATCTGCATGACACCGTCCTTAGAGACCCTCTGTGTCTATTTTGTAAGCCTGACACTGAGGGTCTATCGTGGCAGTACACACAACCAACAATTGTTTCAGTTGACAGCCTCCTACTTCCGAACTGCATTCCAGCTAACATCTCCTAATGATAACCCCCAACATCTTACTGGAGCCAGAAAGTCCTAATGGCCCCTTTCTATTTTTTCCCTGTGTTTTTGGTTGAGAGATACCATCTTTATTCTGTTCTGAATGACATGTCCACGATGAAGGAGGACAAGAGACTTGCAAATGTTGCTCATTGTGCCTGGAAATCTTTCTGCTTTAAGGGCCAAACAGATGTTCAATGCATTGCTCCTCAATGTTTTGCTCACCCCTCTGGTCCTTAAAAGGTTAAATAGTGTCATGCACTCTGTCTGCTTCAGTTGGAGAAAACTGCCAACAACTGCCATAAGGTAGGTGTGTATGTGTGTGAGGTGGGGTCAGGGGTATTATTAGCAGCTGTTAGTTCTACTTTAGGTCCCCAGTGGGTTAAGGGCCTAAATGTGTAGCATGAGTAGGCAACCTTTGGTTCTCCAGCTGCTGGAGACTACAACTCCCATCATTCCCAACCAGCCATGTGTGGTTTCCACTCTCCAACAGATTGGGAACAAAAGGTTGCCTACCCCTTGCCTGTAACCTCCATCAACATTTCAGTTAATTCCAAAGTATTGATAGGTTTTCTGGATTATGAACTTTGGATTCTTAGATCTTTGAACCCTAACAGTTGCTGAATAAATAAATTGCTTTAAACATGTGAGTTGGATTTTCTATTTCACTGTTTAAACTGACCAATATTAATGTGGTGCTACTGACTGTAAAATTGGATTCTCTTAGGCATCAGTCAAGTATCAAAATTAGGTGTCAGTTATGAATACATTGTGACTTACCTGGTGATGACATAGACACTGCATAGACCACTTAAAGAGGAACTACCACCTCAACTAAAGTCATCCTGCAATACTTAGGCAGGTGGCGACTAGCTTAATAATCATTATTTTACTTCTCAAAAGTGCCCCCGAAAAAACGTTAATCTTAAGCTTCCGAAACTGATGGCCAGGTTACTGCAGCCTGTGCTTCTGCTCTGTCAGTCTCTTCTAGAGCCGTTCAGACCAGCGCATTCAAGATGTCCACGGTGATGCCTGGCTTCTGGTCTCGGAAACTTAAGGATAACTTTATTCGGGGGCACTTTTGAGAGGTAAAATAATGATTATTAATCTAGTCGCAACCTGCCTAAGTATTGCAGGGCGACTTTAGTTGAGGTGGTAGTTCCGCTTTAAATTCAAACCTTTATGAATCAGAGGAGTCTACCATGCACGCTAGCATTCAAAAGATTACATTTTCATTTATTTTCTGAATAAAAAAAATATATAGGTAAGTTGTGGTTCTCCAGTGGTTGATCAACACTTCCACCATCCTAAATTGGTCAAATTAAATGTTGTAGTCCATCAAAAACTGGCAAGTCGCAGGTTGTCCTCCCCTGTTTAAGCACTCTGAATGCAATGGCTTTGCAGTATGCAACAGATGAAAGGTCACAGGAAAACCATAGCTCATCTAAAATACAAGACAAATATATGTAAAACACCATGCTTCAACATCATTTCTTACTAATTGTTCAGCATTTAGTAGAAGTTTAGTCCTTACTAATGAAATTATACTCTCCAGTTATGATAAATCATCTCACTCAAGTTATTTTATGGCCAGTTCCTCTTTATCATTCTGCTGCAAGCTCTTCTTTAAAGTGTCTCCCTCCAAAAAATTAAAAAAAAATGATCCTCCTATCAAATTAATCTTTGATAGGGACAATATGTGTAAATATCTACTGAAATTGATGTGGTTGTGTTAGTGGTTAGTGGTAGCGGTTCCCTCCATGGCATTGCCCAGGTGGCACATAATCCTGAAGAAGGAGGAATTGTTGCCTATCAACAATAATACCACCAGGAGCACAGATCAGCTGCCTGTGCCTGCTGCTGGTGCTGACAGCCTGCCTTCTTCAGGTTGACATGAAATGGCAAGTATGACATTAGGGGACCCTCTGTAACATTTCATATCACCTCTAACCGGTGAGATGTCTGTAATAGAGCAGCAGAAGCAACATGGAGGGACTGGTGGTGGTGCTGATAATGATGATGGTGAAGAAGCTGGGGTGGAAGAGACTGTAACGGGCCATAGGCCGTTACTGGGACTGTGGACTTAAACTATGGACTGGTGGGACTGTCAGTATCCGACACTATGTCAAAAAGGGGATTTTACGACCAGTAGTCGAAATCTTGGAATTATTATGTTCGGCTTTCGTGAACCAGCCCTTGGATACATATCGCCGACTCTCGGTCGATGAACCCTGGGACAGCGGGAACGCTCAACATGGTGTCGTATTCAACATACGTCGACAGGATTGGGCAAACAGAAAGTATGCGACCTACGGATTGGTCAAACAAAAGGTGGGATGTTTGAACTACTAGTAACGGCTTCTTGGGCTACTGTCTTTGTTCGACGGATGTGCATTGGGACTCGTTGTGGACTGTGCCCCCCACCGAGACCCTTTGCGTAGTAACCTAATCACGTCTGGCCCCTCTGTGTATCATGCTCCACCCTAGTCAAAGTGAGTCCTGGAAATGGACCAGTTGGGTTACACCTAATGTGATCGCTCCCGTTCCCATTGGTCCCTAAGCTACCTCCAGCCCTTAGAGTATGTGGTCCCTCCCAGTTCATTATGGCATTGTTTGGTTGTGTATAAAAAGAGTGTGGTTTTGCTAATAAAGGGTGTTCATGTGGAGTAAGCCTGGATGGTCTAAAGAGTCCACTCTGACTCCCATCCTTCAAGGACATCCAGAGCTGATTCACTTCCAGAAGTTCCTGACATCAAAATACTCCTTTCTCGACCTCCGCTCAGCGCTGTTCGACTTGCTTTCCACCCTTTGACTCCTGGCCGATACAACTCTCTCAACTCGGTGTCAAGCCTCGGAAGCGCTCACCGCAGAGTTAGTCGACCCAGCTGTTCCCAGTTCGAACGAGGTGTTCAACGATTTTCAGCCAACCTCTGCAGAGAGAATCTGGATACGATGGCCCAGGACTTTCCAGCATCTTAGGTTCCTGTTATAGACATTAATTGCCTTTTTACCCCAAACTGAGATGGAATGGAATACAGGTATGGGGATGGGCATCACCCCTACCACCAGCAGTGAGCTTTTTGGAATTTACAAAGATTGCAACTGCTCTAATTCCTGCTGCTGCAGTGTTGCAAGGGCAGAATGATGCTGTGGAGCAGGCTAGAGTGCACAGACCACTGTGGACATAGTGGGAATGGGGTCAAGAAGTGATGTGGGACTAGGACAGGTCCACTCCCCAGCAGCAGCAATACTCTTAGTCCTAGTTGCAGTGCTGATTCTATTGCACAGCAACATCATCTCTGACCCAATCAGGGAAGGGAAATGTGGAGGAGAAGAAAAAAGAGGCCATTCTTCTCCACCTCCCCCCCCCTCAGGGGTAGGGGACAGAGGCGTCACTAGGGTTGGTGTCACCTGGTGTCACCCCCCTGGATTTCCTCCCATACTATGCTCTGCATCCACAGACACAATACTCTGACCCCACTAAGTGCCCTGCATCCAGACATACAATACCCTAACCCCATTCAGTAGTCACCATCCACAGACACACAATACTCTGACACCACTAAGTGCCCTGCATCCAGACACACAATACCCTGACAACACTAAGTGCCCTGCTTCTAGACACACAATACCCTGACACCACTAAATGCCCTGCATCCAGACACACAATACCCTGACCCCATTCAGTACTCTCAATCTACAGACATACAATACTCTGACCCTATTCAGTACTCTCCATCCACAGACACACAATACTCTGACCCCATTCAGTACTCTCCATCCACAGACACACAATACTCTGACCCCATTCAGTACTCTCCATCCACAGACACACAATACTCTGACCCCATTCAGTACTCACCATCCACAGACACACAATACTCTGACACCACTAAGTGCCCTGCATCCAGACACACAATACCCTGACACCACTAAGTGCCCTGCTTCCAGACACACAATACGCTGACCCCATTCAGTACTCTCCATGTACAGACACACAATACTCTGACCCCATTCAGTACTCTCCATCCACAGACACACAATACTCTAACCCCTTTCAGTACTCTCCCTCCACAGAGACACAATACCCTGACACCACTAAGTGCCCTGCTTCCAGACACACAATTCCCTGACACCACTAAGTGCCCTGCTTCCAGACACACAATACTTTGACCCCATTCAGTACTCTCCATGTACAGACACACAATACTCTGACCCCATTCAGTACTCTCCCTTCACAGACATACAATACTCTGACACCACTAAGTGCCCTGCTTCCAGACACACAATACTTTGACCCCATTCAGTACTCACTATCCACAGACACACAATACTCTGACCCCATTCAGTACTCTCCATGTACAGACACACAATACTCTGACCCTTTTCAGAACTCTCCATCTACAGGCACACAATACTCTGACCCCATTCAGTACTCTCCCTCCACAGACACACAATATCCTGACACCACTAAGTGCCCTGCTTCAGGACACACAGTACACTGACCCCATTCAGTACTCTCTGTCCACAGACACACAATACTCTTACCCCATTCAGTACTCTCCTTCCACAGACACACAATACTCTGACACCACTGAGTGCCCTGCTTCCAGACACACAATACTCTGACCCCATTCAGTACTCTCTGTCCACAGACACACAATACTCTCACCCCTTTCAGAACTCTCCCTCCACAGACACATAATACCCTGACACCACTAAGTGCCCTGCATCCAGACACACAATACTCTGACACCACTAAGTGCCCTGCATCCAGACACACAATACTTTGACACCATTCAGTACTCACCATCCACAGACACACAATACTCTGACCCTATTCAGTACTCACCATCCACAGACACACAATACTCTGACACCACTAAGTGCCCTGCATCCAGACACACAATACTCTAGCCCATCACAGTGGTAAAAACACTGGAAAGAAAAGATAAGAAAGCTGTAATGGTGCCTTATAACAATAGGAGCAAATAATACAGCATAGATGTACATAGTTTATTCACTATAAGGATGGTCAGTGAGGGCATGTAGCTGAAACTGGCAGTACAAGTCTTTGCAGAAAACCAGGGCCATCGCCATTCAAAGGATGAACTGAAATGGTAATCTACAAGTCTGCTTTTAAAAACACAGTATCTGTACTGAATTCAAATTTAACAGCACTGTTAATAAACATAATAAAATTGTGTTTGATTGTGTGGCTGCTTGACCCGTTTCATAGTGTAAACCGCCACTTCCTCAGAATATAGAAATGACCACTGCTTCGCTGAGCACTTGACTATTTTACATTTAAGTTAAATAGAAGTTAAGCTGACAAATCTGTATTTATCAGGTTAACAGTTGTTTAACCCCTTAAGGACCAGCGCGCGCATGCACGGCCAGCACTTGAGAACCACTGGGCTTTTTTTTTTAAGATCCTGTTCAGGGCTTCTGGAGCGGCATGCAGCTGTGCAGGGAGCCCTGAACTCCATGCCGTGCCAGGACCGTCATTGGTCCTTAAGTGCCGGACCGCCTTGACGGTACTGGCACGTCAATGGTCCTTAAGGGGTTAAAATAGAAAAATGTGCTCAGTGAATACTTTCATACATCCTCCTATCATTGACATTAAGAGTTAAAAGTGACTTTTGTTTAAAATTGAACCAGATGTGGTCAGTGAACTGAGAACTTCATAAATTATGAAATTTTAAATTCACTGAGCACATTTGAAACACAAGTGAATATTATTAACCCTTTAATGCCAATTAGAAGAGCTTGGCATTTTAAACATCCTCCACTTACTTAATGACTGCTGTAAATTAGGACCTGTCTGAGTTTACTGGGTACAGAGTCTACTAAATGCCACCAGCTGCACAAAAGGACAGAGAGGTGACAGCTCCCACTTTTCACAGGCTTGGTACTCCACTGCAGTCATGATGTCATGTGACATTGTGCCAACGACAGTTGGCTGATGTCACTGACACGTCTCTCTCTGCAGCGTTACAACACAAGGTATAGAGAGGCCATGACAACGTCTTGCTCCACTGGGCTGCATTAAAAAAAACAAATGTGGAGCCATGGCTAATGGGGGTGCAATAAATTGCGTGCTGGGGCTTTCTGCAAAAGATGCCACAGCCTGCATTCAGGGGGTGCACACAAAGACAAACACACACACACAAACACACTCGGGGCTTGAGTCCCCTTTGTCCCTCTCCTAGCAATGCCCCTACTCATGCCAGTGTCTTGCTGCTGCATTTTTAACTAACAGACTAGAGGTCGGCAGCATGGGTGTCACCACACACAGAAAAGAGAGACTACTCACACCCTCAATCTTGTTATTTTCGGATTGACTACTTGTACAGAATGCAGATTTGCACTTAGGGGCCGGACACTTTGTGTATGAAACGTGCTCCATCATGGCAAAATAGAACCCCTTTATGGCTCTCCAAGAGCTTTATAAGCTGCTTACAGGTGAGATGTGGTGATTCCTCCACATTAACACTTTCTTAAACAGACATAAAACAAAGGAGGCACTGACAGAACCTTTTCCACATTCGAAACTCTATTACAGATGATTCTATGCTCTATAGATTTCTGGGGAGGACACATGATGTCCTTTCTACTGTCCCTTCTTCTGCTAGACCTGTGTGTATCTACTCCTAGGAAAAGGAACTTAAAGTGTTCGTTGATAATGACACTTGACTATTATCTGGCATACCACTCTTTCCAAGTCCTGGAAATCAACTATAATTTTTTATATACCCCCTCTGTCTCAGTAAGATATTTCCTAAAAGTTCCTTCTGTTGGATATGTACCCAACAAGTTCCTACAAGTCCCCTCTGTTGGACATGTCTAGGGATCCTTTATAGCTCCTCTTTTATAATCGTCTACCACATTTAGCTCCTCCACAAAAAATATTACTATTGGCCACGCTGAATGAATGTAAAGCATCAGTCTCCTGCTTTGGAAGAACAAATCTCCAGCTACATTCTAGAGCTCATTAAAACAGGTGGGGTGACCAAGTCACGCTCCTTAGAGTAATGATTTTATGCCAGGGACATGACCCTGAGCTTCTTTCTACATATCTTGCAGATTAGGTTATACCAATAGTGAACTGAGGGATCAAGGTCTTACAGCTTCAATTTTCTATTCCCCAACCATATTCAAAGCCTATTGGAATGGATTGTACCATTGTGACTTTTCATCATTTGGAAGTGGAGAAACATGTACCCCCGGGCCCACAGTGTTCCCCCCCCCCACCACCCCTTCATCCCTTACTCTTCTCCAGTTCCTTATTCTCTCCATTCATTGCTCTTCACCCTTTCTCTGTTCCAATTATTCCTCTCTCTAATATGCTCTCTTCACACTCTGTTATATACTGCCGGTGTGATTATACAATTTTAAACTCCTAGTCCAATGCATATGTGATTTTTACTGCAATTTTTCTTGCAACCTGTACACATTGGCAGTGCACTGCCAATTGATTCTGTTTGTTTCTGTATTATACTGAAAATGTAATAATAAAAAAGTTGTTGGTAGTTATACTTTCAGCAGCATCACATCTATGTATTATCTGTTAAAAAGCATTTAGTTTCCATCTGCTAAATCTAAAAACTGAAAGCACAGAGGCTTTTCCTGTTATATATATATGAGTTAAAATAATGTTTTGTACATGTCTCAAGTTCTAATTGTTGGCTCTTATTCTAAAATGACTGTATTCAGGTTTTGCTTTCATACAGTGGAAACCAATTATCTTTGAGGTCTGTGTTCAATATAAAAGAATGCTAAAGTTCACATACAGGCTGATGTTATAAATCTGGTAAGATATGACAAAGTGGTGATTATCATTCTGGCTAATGAAATACAGAGGGGAGAATATCTCTAAGCAAACGTACTGCACACTGTTCTAACACTCAATAGTTAAAGTAGAAGTTTTTTATTATAAATAAAAATGTAAATTCTTATATAAATATAATCATACTATCTACCTGGATCACCAAGAAGAAGTTAGAGTCAGCACACAGATATAGATTGTACAGAAGTGTCAAATATTTTCAGTCTACAAGCAAACCTTTCTCAGATCTAAATAGTGATGAAAAACTGGGCATAGATTTAGATGCATTCAATAAACAATGAACAAGCTTAAACAAACGAATAAATAAAACTAAACGAAACTGACCAAAGTTGTGTTCTCAATAAAGTAAGAAGAAGATGGAGAGTCCTAAAAGGTAATGTTAGGGATTTAGGAAGTAAAATTAGGATTTGGACTTCCAAGGTAGTATTCTCAGAGATACTACCTGTGCCATGTGCTACACCAGAGAGACAATGGGAGATTAGGGAGCTTAATGCATGGATGAAGTCTTGGTGTAAGAAGGAGGGCTTTGGGTTTTTAGAGCACTGGGCTGAGTTTGCTTTGGGGTACAATCTCTATAGTCGGGATGGATTGCACTTGAACGCAAGAGGGTTTCATGCGCTTGGGGAGAGGATGGCTAGGTTAGTGACTAGGTGACTAGGTTAGTAACCAGGTGGGTGGATCTGGGGGCTTGGTCAGTACAGATAAACCACTTCAAAATTAAATCACAAATTGAAATGGCAATGGCATTAATTGTACGATTACAAATGGCAGAAGTTTAACTGGTAAAATAGAGGAATTAGAGCTGGTAGCTAAAATGGAAAACTATGACTTGACTGACATAATAGAAACATGGTCGGATGACACTCATGATTGGTTAATCAATTTGGAGGGCTACATGTTGTTTAGAAAAGATAGGTCAAACAAAAGAGGTGGTGGGGTCTGACTGTCAAACCGGCATTAATGGCTCAGTTCGGGAAGATATATGCAGTGACAGTAGTGAACGTGTGGAATCCTTGATGGCTGAAATAGTCAATGGGACCTTGAAGAATCACAACTCTTAACACAATTAGAAAAGGCTTCTCAAAAGGGAGAACTATAATTATGGGGAATTTTAATTAACCAGAAATAGATTTTAAAAATGGAACAACTAATTCTGCTAAAAGCAGTACGTTTCTGAACTTGCTGAATGATAATTAATTGTCTCAACTAGTAAAGACCACAACAAGAGGGGATGCTTGTCTAGATGTGGTAAAAACAATCAATGAACAGCTTATGTCTAACATCCAAGTAAGGAAGCACTTGGGAAATAGTGACCATAGCAAGGTATCATTTGAGATTAATTCAAAAAAGCAATTTGTTATGGGTTCCACCAAAACACTGATTTTTAAAATGGTCAACTTTAGTAGGTTTAATGAATCCCTTGGTCTTGTTGACTGGGATAGAATATTCTCTGGAAAAAAACACAGCAGGTACGGTAAGTGTAATACCTTCAAAATAGCATTACAAAAATATACATGTACATTTATACCCTTTGGAAACAAATACAAAAGAAGCAAATTAAAACCAATGTGGCTAACCAGTAAAGTAATTAATTAAGTAAATAAGAAGGAAGTGGCATCTAAAGATTATAAATCTGAGGGATCAGCAGAGGCATTTGCAAAATACAACACTACCTATAAAAAGGTGATTCATTAGCTAAATTGGAGAACGAAAAAATAATTGTTAAGGAGAGCAAGAGCAATACCAAAAAATGATTTCAATACATTAACTGCAAAAAATGATCTGAAATGGTGAGATGGTCAGTTGGGACAGAGAGAAAGCAGATGTTTAAAATCATATCTTTTCTTCTGGTTTTTACCAAGGAAGACCAAATGGACAAGAACCTGCAAACTACTTTTACAGAACAGTCACAGCAAGCATGGTATTGGCTGACACAAGAAAAAGTGTTAAAACAATTAAATGGTGTTAAGGTAGACAAAGTCCTGGGGCGAGGTTGTATACACCCACAGGTATATAAAGAGCTAAGCTGGGACCTGGCCAGACCATTATTTTTGATTTTCAAGGATTCTTTTATTTAAGGCAGGGTGCCCAAGGATTGACATAAAGCAGATGTGGTGCCATATTTAAAAAGGGATCAAAATCCCAGCTGGGAAATTATAGACCTGTAAGGCTGACATCTGTGGTAGGGAAGCTTTTTGAAGGGTTGCTAAGGGAATATACTAGTGAATTCATCTTAAACAGGAATATCATTAGCAGGAGCCAACATGGCTTTGTGAAAGACAGTTTTTGTCAAACTAACTTAATTGCATTTTATGAAAAAGTGAGCAAAAATATAGAATTGGGTGCGGCGGTTGATGTTATCTATTTAGACTTTCCTAAGGCATTTGTTACAGTTCCATAGAAAAGGTTACTGTACAGACTAAAATAGGCTTAGGGGCAAACGTTTGTGCATGGATTAGAAATAGGCTGAAATATAGAATGAAAAGATTGCTGGTGGTAAATGTGAAGTTCTCAGATTGGACAAATGTGATAAGTGTGCCTCAGGCCTCAGGGATCTGCCCTGGGACCTCTTCTTTTTAATTTGTTTATTAATGATCTCCCAATGGTCATAGGGATCCATGCATCAGTGTTTGCCGATGATACAAAATTAATTAGGGTAATAAAGTCTGAACTGGATGTGTCTTCACTACAAGAAGATTTGGACTAACTGGGTAACTTGGCATGCAAAGGCAAATGAGATCCAATATAGACACGTGTAAAGTTATGCATTTTGGGTATAATAATAAAAATGCAACATATAGTTTAAATAGTATTTCTCTTGGGAAATCTACTAATGAAAAGGATTTGGGAGTAATGGTAAACAATAGATTTAGCAGTGGTAAATAGTGCCAGCTGGCGGCTGTAAAGGCCAATAAGATATTGGCATGTATTAAAAGGGGTATTGACTCATGGGAGGAAGACAGTATTCTGCCTCTTTACAGGTCCTGAATATCCAATTCAATTCTGGGCACCTTTTCTGAAAAAAGGACATTATGCAATTGGAGAAAGTGCAGAGGAGGGCCACAAAACTAATAAGTAGAATGAAAAGTTTTAGTTATGAAGAAAGGATTGAAAATCTGAAGTTGTACACATTACAGAAATGGTATGTTAGAGGGGATATGACAACATTATATAAATATGTTCAAGGCGCATAGAAAGGGCTCTCCAAAGACCTGTTCATTAACAGAAAGGTACAAAGGACAAGGGGTCACCTGCTTAGACTTGAGGAAAGGAGATTTCATCTAAAAAGCAGAAGGGATTCTTTATGGAAAGGACAATAAAGTTAAGGAATTCACTGCCTGAAGTGGTGGCGCTATTGAATATATTAGATGCCTTTAAAAAGGGCCTGGATACTTATTTAAAAGAGAAGAACATAGACAGCTATGTATATTAGTATTGAGATTAATATGTATTTAGTGCTTGTTGATCCAAGGAGAAATCTGATTGCTATTTGGAATCAAGAAATAATTTTTCCATCATTCAAAGCAGAATTTGAAATTGATTAAATAAGGTTGGGGGGGGGTTGCCTTCTTTTGGATCAACTGCGGTAAACAAGAAAAGGAATATGGTTGGACGCAAGTCTTTTTTCAACCTAAACTACCATGTAACTATGAGTTAAGATCTGAATTGTGACATCACCCAGTCATGTGACAAATATCTGTTGCAACCAGAAAAGGCAGCAGATAAGCAAGAAGGCTGAGTGTAAAACAGTACTGAAACCAGGATAAGAGGAAAGACTATCACTTCTGTTTGGCAAAAAGAAGCTAAGAAATAAATCAGCTAAATCACACCAAAAATTGAAAAAAATAAAAAAATTAAATAAACACTAAGATGTATACAAAAAAGAAACAATATGCAGAATTATTTTCATAGGTATAATAGACGTCTTCAATATACACAGTATTAACTGGCATAATTAGTGAGTCAACATGATGTATCTAGCATTTCACAGACCAGGCAAACATAATAAAGAAGTAAGTCCACGTAACATCAAGGTGATTCATTGGTATCGTGGTGTAGCGTACCATGAGGCAAATAAAGAATTGGTATGAGGAGTTTACAATGAAAAAGTTATGGTGAATATAACTTATAGATGCATTGTTCACTTAACTACTGAAAATGTTTGTGAAAGTAAAAACTACCTATTAGGGCATAGACAGCAGCCTATAGAAAGCTACAACAAAGTCCAAAAGATAAGTAAGTTAACTTATAGAAGCAACACTGCTTCAGAACAGTCAGACCATGAACCATATTGAAGAACTATCTTAGTAAATAGAGTAGATAATGATAGTATATTCATCTAATCCATAAAGAAAATATAAAATCCAGAGCTGGTCTGTGTAAATCATTGTGATTCACACTCAAGACATCACCAACTATTTTATGCAGCTCCAGAAAAAAACAGCATTTATTTTAACATTTACTCGTTATTGGTATTCATGAAAAACTATTACTTGAGCCACCAAATGAAACAAGGGTGCGCAATGTCACATCTACTGTGTGCAACCTTTGTGATGAAATCAAGAGAATCACCTACTATTTAATGTAGCTCTACAGTTGGATCATATGATTTAGGCCCATTGGATGCAAGGTATTAAGATTTTATATACAAGTCTGGCTTCCATTTGTAGCCACAGTTTATCAACTTAAGTATGGCGCGATACTTAGACTTGAAACTTAGTGAAGATCATCCATAAAAACATGAAAAATAAAAAGAAGAACAATACATAGTGTAATATATCAATGCAATCCGTGCTAAATTTCCAATGTGTGCCAATTGGCCACTCACTTATTTCTCCTCTTGAATATGTGCCTTCAAACAATATTCCCAATGGTATATTTCCTCAAGAAAGATAAAAAATAAACGCACATGGGACAGTATCATCTCATATCAATTTATATATAATATAGAAATGCACTCACAATTGTATACAGATATGAAGCATAAAAACAACAGGACGTCTTCCCCTGCACTATCCCTGTAGATCGAGTCCAAACATGTGACCGTTGATACAAATCAAAGTCCTCTCCACTCGCGTCTATGATCCGGATAGATACACTACTCCACACCGATTTCTTCCCTTGACGGGTATCCTCAGGTATCCAACGCGTTTCGGCACTCCGGTGCCTTCCTCTGGGCGTACCTGTCTCGCCATCATCTGTCCCTATAAATACATTCGGGGTTCTTAAGATGTCGCTTCCTTGTGACGTCAAATTTCCCGCTTTTTTCTATATCATTCTCATTCTTTGACATCGACATCTAAGCCTCTATCTGAATTCACAGCACTACCAAATTCAAAAAAACTTTATTTAAAAACAAGAATAACAATCTTTATTGCTATATAAATTACATAGAAAACAAAAAGACCTTTATTGTCAAGTAAGGAATATATATAAAAAAATCCACCTTAAAAAAATAAAAATAAAAAATACATAAAAATAAAAACTAAAATATAAAAAATAAAAAATAAAAAAGACCGTTAGAGGAAGACGAGGTAGAGGAAGGAGCAGTAGGAGGAGCGCCAAAGGTAATGAGAGTATAATCAATGACGTACATAAATCAGGAATTTTTAATTTAAGTAGTCATGTTTTAAATAAGGATGAGATAAGTGTTTTAAATAAAGGATTCAATTTCGCCCCTTCAAGTTCTCTCAATAAATTTGAAACTTTTATTGATATGAAAAAATATTGTAGGAAATTAACTCTGAAGCGACATTTTTTAAAAAATGAAGTGGAAAAAGGTATTTCTAGTAATAATGAGTCATATGTATCAGATCATATTAGTGTTTCTGATTCCTTTAAACATACGGATTTAAAACGTCCATCGGATTTTTATCCGGTGTCGAGTAAGGGTCATGCAATTGAGATGTTTGAAAAATTGATTGTTAGTGATCTGGAAAAGATTAATAATAACAATAAGAAGAAACAAAATTGTGTTAATTTAACTGAGAAAGAAACACAAGCTATGAGAACATTAATAGAAAATTAGTCCATTATTATAAAACCCGCAGATAAAGTGGGAGGGGTGGTTATTCTTAATAAGGAAGATTATTTGTTAGAGGCTAATAGAATTTTAAATGACAAGTCTACTTATAGTATATTGAAAAAAGATCCCACCAAAGAATTTTTATCAGAGTTGCAAATTCTATTGGAGGAAGGTAAAAAGATCGGGATCTTGTCCAATATAGAATATAACTTTCTATTAATGAAAGAACCCAGAATTGCCATTTTTTACTATTTGCCCAAAATTCATAAAAGTTTAGAACGGCCACCTGGGAGGCCAATAATTTCTGGGATTGAATGTTTAACTTCCAATCTCTCCCTATATGTAGATACTTTTCTACAAAAATATGTGGGCGAAATGAAATCATATTTAAAAGATTCAATGGATATTTTAAATTTATTGAGGGATTTTGGATGGAATGAAAAATTTTTTATGGTGCACCTTAGATGTCTCTTCCTTGTATTCAGTGATTAATCATAAACATGGATGTAGGGCTATTGAAGATGTTTTAAAAAGATATGGAGATATGGATTATTTACAGATAGATTTTATTGTCCAGGCTATCAATTTTATTTTAAACCACAATTACTTTTTATTCAATGGGGTATTTTATTTGCAAGGTACTGGGACGGCCATGGGAACCAGGTTTGCGTCAAGCTATGCAAATTTATTTTTGAATGAATGGGAGAATACATACATTTATTCTAAAAATGGCTATGGTGCAAACCTGGTCCTATGGAAGAGGTACATTGATGATGTGATTGTGGTTTGGAATGGTAGTAGGGATAAGTTATATGATTTTATTAATTACATCAATAAGAATGATTTAAATGTAGTTTTTTCTCCGGTTATAGATGATAATCAAATTGATTTTTTGGATATTACATTTTTTGTGGAAGAGGGTATAGTTCAATCTCGTACTTATCATAAGCCCACCGATTGTAATAATTTTATTTTATCAACTAGTTGCCACAAACCAAATTGGCTGGAGAACATCCCATTTAGCCAGTTTAGGAGGATAAAAAGAAACTGTACTAAAGAGAGTGACTTTGAAACTCAATCTGAAATCCTAGTTGAGAAATTTATTGAGAGAGGTTACAATGTTGATATAGTTAATAATGCAAAAAAAGTAGGCAGCTGGTTTAGATAGAAATAGTCTACTATGTAATAAGATTAAATCGAATAAAATTAAATATAAGGAAGAAGTTCTATTTATTACAAAGTATACTGATGATAGTTCTAAATTTTATAACATTCTTAAAAATAGGTGGAATATTTTAATGGAGGATAAATATTTAAGAGAATTTTTACCGAAAGCCCCTAAAATGATTAATACAAGAGCCACTAATCTAAAACAAAAACTATCTCCCAGTTTTTTTAAAAGAGAAGAAGATGATAAAAATTGGATTGGGAAACAAGTCCCAAACGGTTTTTTTGGATGTGGTAAATGTAAAGTATGTAGAATTAATACTGTTAAAAAATCTAATTCTTTTACATCTTCGGATAATAAAAAGGTTTTTAAGATAAAACAACATATAAGTTGTATGACAAAAAATGTTGTATATCTATTAATTTGTCCTTGTGGTGCTATGTACGTGGGTAGGACATCAAGATATTTAAAAATAAGGTTAGGTGAACATATTAACAATATTATAAATAAAAAAGATAATCATAGTGTACCCCGTCATTTTAGAGAGTGTAGAAATAGCAATCCAGAAGGTATAAAATGTATGGGGATAGAAAGAGTATATAGAAGTGAAAGAGGTGGTGATTTGAATCATAAGTTATCCTGTAGAGAAAGTTTTTGGATATTTGAAATTGGAACTCTAGACACAAGAGGGATGAATATAGATATAGATTTGTGGAGTTTTTTATAAATATATTTTCTGTGTCTCCTGTATTGTAGTACTTATATATATGGGTGTGTTATTGTTTATCATTTAAATTGTATACATTTTTTATTTTTATTTATTTTTTTTATTTTTATTTTATTATTTATTTTTTATTTTTATTTTTTTAAGGTGGATTTTTTTATATATATTCCTTACTTGACAATAAAGGTCTTTTTGTTTTCTATGTAATTTATATAGTAATAAAGATTGTTATTCTTGTTTTTAAATAAAGTTTTTTTGAATTTGGTAGTGCTGTGAATTCAGATAGAGGCTTGGATGTCGATGTCAAAGAATGAGAATGATATAGAAAAAAGCGGGAAATTTGACGTCACAAGGAAGCGACATCTTAAGAACCCCGAATGTATTTATAGGGACAGATGAGGGCGAGACAGGTATGCCTAGAGGAAGGCACCGGAGTGCCGAAACGCGTTGGATACCTGAGGATACCCGTCAAGGGAAGAAATCGGTGTGGAGTAGTGTATCTATCCGGATCGTAGATGCGAATGGAGAGGACTTTGATTTGTATCAACGGTCACATGTTTGGACTCGATCTACAGGGATAGTGCAGGGGAAGACGTCCCGTTGTTTTTATGCTTCATATCTGTATACACTTGTGAGTGCATTTCTATATTATATATAAATTGATATGAGATGATACTGTCCCATGTGCGTTTATTTTTTATCTTTCTTGAGGAAATATACCATTGGGAATATTGTTTGAAGGCACATATTCAAGAGGAGAAATAAGTGAGTGGCCAATTGGCACACATTGGAAATTTAGCACGGATTGCATTGATATATTACACTATGTATTGTTCTTCTTTTTATTTTTCATGTTTTTATGGATGATCTTCACTAAGTTTCAAGTCTAAGTATCGCGCCATACTTAAGTTGGTTTTTTGTTTGTTTCACGTGTGAGGTGTATGAGCAGCATATTTTGCACTTGAAGTGATATTATTCACGTTAGTGATTTAAAGTTAAATCACATTTTTATTTTTTTTTTCTTTTTTTTTTTTTCTTTTAGCCACAGTTTATGACAATTACTACTCCTCCTTCTAGCTGAATAGGCATAGATTTGAATTCTGATTATAAAAGTGTTTTACCTGGAATAATACATTGCGATTTCTCTCATTTTCAAGTGTATCCTACAGAGCATTTACAGTACAATGTTATACATCTGTACACAAATAGAAATAAGAAGACTAAAAACAAATTATTTGCCCAAGTATGTGGTTATGGCAGATACAATGGATACATTTAAGAGAAGATTAGATACATTTCTTTTCAAAGGGAACATACAGAGTTATACTGTTTATTAGTAGGCAGATCAGGACGGTCTGATAAAGACTAACTTACTTGGTAGCAGGAAAGCTATAAAATTACTGGAGTATGAGGAGAAGTTTGAACTTGAGGGACTTGTGTCTTAATTCAACCTAATTTACTATGTTACTGTGTACTATGTTACTATGTAAATGTCTTAAATTTAATAGACACTTACATGTTGTCTTTCAATACAAAGAAGCAGTTATTTTTTTGGATTTTAAATCGACAAAAGTTTTTTTGTTTTTCATTTTCTTGTGAAAGCACACATCAGGCAGAGTATCTTTTTTTCTACACTAAATGCCTTAGGGCCAGATGTTCGAAAAGTGATGGTATCTGAAATTGTCTGTAATTAGAATAAAGTTCTTACTCCATGGTCCGCCAATTCTCAGACATGTTTTTGTCATTTTTTTGCACCCAATTCTGCCATCTCCATCAAAGGGAAAAAGCCGTCTTAAAAGTTGGTGTTTTTTAATTTACTGTCATATTGTAAGGTATTTTCAGAAAAAAAATATTTGTTTTAACTTCACTGTTTTCTCTGGTGAACATAATTTTTTACTGACAAAATAAACTTGAAGAAGACAAATTAAAGTACTGTTAAAGGGATAGTAATGTTTCACAATAAAAGCCGCTCCAATAAATCTTCACAGTTTTTGGGCAATGGAGAATGTTATTTCAATACTGTCAGAGCTGTAGTTCAAGAGTAATTGAATAATAAAGTATCCCCCTCCTGTCCCTTTTACTGATGTAACACTGTTCACCTCAGAGCAGCAAGACTGTCCGGTTGGATCACAGCGAGGGACAATCTTCAATTAGCATAAAGGAAAAACCTGAAAAACCTGTCAAGGGGAGCAGGGTTTTCATTGTTCTCACAGTAAGAAGATTGTCCCTTGGTGTGATCTGTCTTGTCTGAGGGGAAGAGGCTTACACTAGATAAAAGGGGCAGGAGGGGGATACTTTATCATTCAATTACTCTTGAACTACAACTCTGACAGTATTGAAATAACACTTTCCATGGCCCAAATACTATGAAGAATAATTGTAGCTGCTGTTTTAGTGAAACATTACTTTCCCTCTAACAGGAGTAAGAAGCAATTTGTCACTTCAAAGACAAAAAATGTTTTTGTTTCTTTGAAAATTTTCATTTCAAAGACAAAATCAGAATTTTTAAAGGCAGTGTTCATAAAAATCTTGCTAACATCACTTTTAATTCTTTAGACACGTTTTCAAACTTGACGGATTTACTTCTGTAAATATTGTCTTTCTTTTACGACCAACTCATGATCCAACATTTTTTTCATTATGATGATTTTTTTTAACATCTCTCCCTATGATTTTGGCACTAAAAGCCTGATCCTGCACTTTGGAGTACGTACTAATTTGTGTGATAATTTTAGTGCTTACCAGTGCACATTAAGACTATACTGTGAGCACTTTCTGAACACCATACAGGAAAATGGAGTACTTTTAACCCCTTAAGGACCGGCGGTCACAGGACATTTCCATCCCATAATGACCGCATAGGGGCACTTTGACGCGCCGGTACATGTGACCTGTCACGTGTATCGGCGCGTCACTATGGGGCTTGAAAGAGATTGCTCCGATCTTGGAGCGGTCTATTTCATGCCCTATTTTTACTTACAGCGCTCCCGGCAGAGCGCTGTAAGTAAAAAGTACGTGACGTACCATGACCGTCATCGGTCCTTGAGTAGTTCAAGGACCGTGACGGTCCTGGTACGTCAAGGGTCCTTAAGGGGTTAAACAAAGATTTACACTCCTTAATAAAAAGGCACAGAGGAATGCCCCTAAATACTCATTTACTCCTACACTTCACTCCACTCGGCATAAGTGATACAAATATGACACATTTTCAGCTTAAATCAATGGTCTGCATTGTGAGGCCCTCCAACTGCTGCCAAAGTGTATTTTTGATCAATCCTCTCCAGTGATTGGCTGTCAGGGAGTGTTGGGTGCTGCAGTCAGCAGCAGCTGGAGCATTTCACATTGTCCATTCCTAGCTTAGGTATCTTAGTACAAAGATAAACACTTTACTTAGTTAACTCAAAACTTATTCAAAAGTAAATTCTAAAGTAAATTCTTATAAAATCCCATTTAGATATGTTATTTGAAAAACAAACACTTATAACACATATATACACAATCTAAGTACAACCCAAGCTTTATGGAACTGTTAAAGGAACTTCAGACTCTAATATTTTGTAACATAATTTTTAGGATCACTGTCTATGGAGCTCATGTACTAAGTAAACGTGGTGAAATATTCGTGCAAAACAAAAGGAAAAAAATGAATTAAATGGCTCTTTTAACCCTTTGAGTGTCAGAGGGGTATACAACGCATTGCTTTGCAATACGTTGCATACCGCTCTGGCACTCAAAGGGTTAACTTCCAGATTTTTATAGCTATTACATGGCAGCCCAGGGCCAGTTTCTTTACAATCCAAAAGATTGAGGAGTCTACTTCCATGGAGGATACGATTTCCATCATCTGATAACAATGGGTCCAGGAGTGAGTATACACCCAACCATGGCAACACAGGTTATATACAAGATATGGTCTAAACTGCAAAAAATTGCAAGACATTGTACAGTGGACCCGGATACTTACCTTTGGGGCGGTGCTTGTTTGGAGCACCTTAGGACTCTTGACTTTGGCCCTACGTGTTGTGCTTATGGGAAATTTAACTTGGGGCAATTGTATCACGATGATGTGATAAAAACCTTTGAACAATTACGTGACAAATTAAATTTGCCTAATGACCTTTTCTATTCACACTTATGCTTAAGACATGCAATTCAGGTACAGTGTAACTTATACTCATTGCACATTCTTAGATTTCCCTTGAACAAGTTGGCGACATCCATTAAAACTGATTTAATTTATTTACAAATGGTGGAAGAAAATTACTTACTCATATAATACAGAACTGCAAGTAAGGTGGGAGGGTGACTTGAGTTTCCTTGAAGACTAGGAGTGGATTATGGCTAGAAGAGGCCCTAGGATTATATCAGTGAAAAACAGACACCAATTAATACAGCCCATAATTCTACATAGGTCATATTACACACCTAGATAACTGTACAAAATGGGAAGATTTGATAATGATAGCTGCCAAAGGTGTGGAAGACTTGATAATGATAGATGCCAAATGTGTGGAGATGCAGACTGTAACTTTTGGCATTTACTATGGAGATATCCCAAATTCATGTCCTATAGGGAAAAAGTTATGGGAACCATATTGAAACAACCAATCCTCATCTCACTGAAGATTTGCTGGATACTTTAAATCAGGGACCTGGGAGTAGACTTGTAGATGAACTGTTCATGAAAGCAAGGAAGGTGGTGGCCATGGCTTGGATGTCTGTGAACCCTCAGAAGTATCAGAAATGGGTTAATTTAGTCAACCATAATATAACTCATTAGAAATTACTCTACATTCATAGGAGAACAATAAT
Source organism: Rhinophrynus dorsalis (assembly GCA_037306005.1). Taxonomy (NCBI): domain Eukaryota; kingdom Metazoa; phylum Chordata; class Amphibia; order Anura; family Rhinophrynidae; genus Rhinophrynus; species Rhinophrynus dorsalis. The sequence continues at coordinate 57,452,506 of CM074719.1, forward strand.
GGGAATAATAATTTCATACCATATGGGATTGCTGGTTAATTTTTGATACTCAAATTAATTAGTGAATTTAGGGACGGAGAGAATCCATATTTACAGTATCACCCTCTTTGCCGCGTGTCACCAAATAAGTTCTTGTGACTGATGTTTGAAGTCCAACAAACCTGCTTTTATGTTTTTCTCTGCTATCTGATTAGTTAAATAGAAAATTAAATACAAGACCAAAACGTTGCTCTTGTAAAACCAATTTGAGGCAAAAGAGCCAGTTTTGCATCAATACTAATTTTACTGAATTGTTCTGGTCATTCCTCCCTAGATATAACCATTTATTGATGAATAAACTACTTACAGATAACTCCTTAAGGACTATAAGTAGTCAGTGCATTGAGAAGTAGTGCTTCGCTCATCAATCTGTTCCTTAATGGATTAGACAAAGAAATAATAGTATACTTTTGCATATTTCCAACTTAGATTTTGGTATATAAATCCTTATACTTGTCTGCTGCAAACATGGTCATGGTTCTTTTAAAAATAAAAACCCATAGACATAAATTTGCCCTGAGGGTAAACAAGGAGCAGAGCTAACATAAAGCATCACAAGACTTCAGTTCTTTAACCTCTGCAGAGCCAGAGGGGTACGCAATGGCACTGAAGGTGTTAATCAGTGGGTAAGAAATTCATACTGCATGATTCCCTATGAAAGGACCCCCACAGAAAGATAGATTTAGCTTACAAAATGAAACTAATGGGACTTTTATAACAAGGCTTTACTCTGTGCAAGACACAAATCAAAGCAATTTTTCATAATAGACTTTCGTTACAAAAATAGACAGCCAAGGTTGGCTACATTGTCAGTTTCCTAAGCTAACTTATTTGCTTTTATGTAAAGTCATAAATATTTCATTGGGATATTTTCACTTACTTGCTTTACTCTGCAATTTAAGTCTCTTTGTATTTGGAGCCAGAACCCATTGTGTAAAAAATATTTCTTAAGCATTTTTGTAGTATTCCCTTCTAAGTTGGTGGCTTAAAGCTACTGTAAACACTGCCAAATATTTAATGGTTTTCAATTGCATATTTATATATTATGAATATTATTTTTCTACCCTACTCAGATTGGCAATAGAGCTCTTTCAGTGATGGAATATAGGAGATAAGGTCAGATTATTTTGAAAGTCTTTCTCCTGGATGTTATTAAGAAAATGCTTTTTTCTGTAAGTAGCAGAGTGAACTGCAACTGATATAAATCAAACTGTTGGAGACTAAGGTCTCTAATGTATTGCAAAGCAATTCAGTCTACTTCACTCTAGCCTCCAGCAGGTTAATACAGTGTTTATAGAAAGTCTAAACCCTATTTCAACTTTTTCAAATTTTACTTGCCTGGAATTAAAATGTAAGAAAAAAAGACTTTTTGGAGGGTTATATATACATCCTACCCCACCACTTTCAAGTGAATAAGATCCTAGGATTTTGTTTTAAATTACACATTATAATTGAAATGTTTGGCTGGATAAGTGTCTATCCCACTTGTAATACAATCCTTAAATAGCTGTGATGTACTCAAAACCCTTCAGATGGAAGCCTCCATCTGTGTTAAATTGTACAGATTGATATGATTTCAGGATAAATTCCGGAGTTCCTGTAGGTTCCCTCTGCTGGTTAGTGCACTTTGAAGTACAAACTCAACTATGAACACCAAAGAGCTTTCAAAATATCTCAGGAACAAAACATTTGAAAGAAAAAGATCAGTGTATGGGAATAACATAACTACCAAACATTATCATTATCCCTGAGAGAACAGACAAGATTTCCATGTATGGCACAACCAAGGCCCTGCTTAGATCAGACTTCCCTCCAAACCTATTGACCTACTAATTAGGAGACTGTCCATTGGGGCTACCTAGAGTGCAATGGAAATTTTGAAAGAGCTGCAGACTATTATTGACAAGACTTATCAGTGTATGCATTTCACAGTACAAGTATTGCCAAATCTAGGTGTGCAAAATTCATAGACCTCTCCCAGCAGACTCACAGCTATAATTGCCAGAAAACTGAAGAATAAATCTGTAACAGTGGTGCTTATGGTAGGTAGATAAGTTGGGTGCTAAGATAAGTGGGCATTGACACAACAAAATATTATACTTTCAAGGGAAGTAACCATTTTATAAACACTATACAGTAAAATCCATATACAAACAGTAAAGGCAGGTATACATATTCACTTTTTGCACAAAACAGAAACTGATACAAGAAATTGCAGTAGACAGGAGAAACACACCACCCATCCCATTGTTTCCTGTAAGGGACTGACCTCAGGTACAGAGATTATGCTTAGGGATAATAAAAATATTAGCTGTAAGTGAAAATCAGAAAAATAAATGTTTTGCCGTGTGGGAATTATTCACACATTGATATCAATAATAATGTAAAGTTCCCCCCATGTCTCACCATATACTTCCTCAACATAATAGGGAGTGTTCATTGTCAGTTTGGCCTGTAGATAAGCCTGAAAGCATGGTCACCCAAGCTTTGTCCAGCAGGTAGACAAAAACCCCACATACTGACCCTACAGCTTTTCCCCATTAGTAGACATAGTAAACACACATACTGACCCCAGCCTTTTCCCACTGGTAGCCATAGAACCCCACATACTGACCCCCCCCCCCAGCCTTGTCTCACTGTACTGGTAGACATAGACGCACACATACTGAGTCTGGAAGTGCAGAGGCATAACTATAAACCACCAAGCCCTGGTGCAGAAATTGCCATGGCCCCCCTGACCACATTTCCCCCAATCTCCACATGACCCCCATTGCCCCCAAACTCCACATTACTCCTCCATTGCCCACAAACACCACATTACTCCCCATTGACCCCAAACTTCACATTACTCACCCATTGCCTACAATCTCCACATTGCTTCCCACATTGCCTCCAAGCTCCTACCTCCCTGGTGCTCCATCAGTGTGGCAGGAGAGGTCTGTGCTTCCTATGGCACAGACCTCTCTACTGCTTGAGCTCCTGCGCGGTCTCCTCTTCAGTAATGCGGAGCTCCAGGAGATGATGTTATCTCCCGGCGCTCTGCATTACTAAAACGTGGAAGAAGCTGGTCAGCTGCTACCTAGTTGTGGGTGGTGGATGGTCGCAGGGGGCAGCCGGGCCCCTGGAGTGATGGTCCCGGTTGCAGGTGTGACCCCTGCGACCCCCATTGTTACGCTGCTGTGCAAATGTATTGCAGCTGGATTTTTCCACAAAAAGTAAACAAAAAAGGCAGACATTTTAATTATTTTACACATGCAGGAATTTCCATGGAAAAAAATTAAAAATTGTTATTTCCACAAAAATTCTCAGTAAAAAAGAAGGAAACTGGATTTTTCATGCATTTCTTCTTCTAGGACAGTGCTTCAAGCAAGTTCCTGATCTGGCACCTATACAAGAATCCATTTGGGTGGCACATGGTCTTAATAAGTAATCGTAAAACCCCTTTTAACTCATGAAACTCTCAATATGCAAACCCCCAATGCATGAAACAATAAATAAGTAAAACCACCATGTAGCTCCATTTCAATTGTAAGCTGTGGTGTATCACCCCTTTAGCTCCATTTCAGTTTTAAACTCTGTGGATTCACTAGTGTAGTTCAAGGGATACTAATGTCCAATAAAAACATTTTCTTGTTTTGTAGAGCCTAGTCCTCCGTTACAGCTCATACAGGGGCCGTTGATGTGATCTATTTAGACTTTGCCAAGGCATTTGATACAGTTCCACACAAGAGGTTACTGTACAAATTGAATGAAATAGGCCTAGGGGAAAATGTTTGTGTGTGGATTGGAAATTGGCTGAAAGATAGAATGCAAAGGGTGGTAGTAAATGGCAAGTTCTCCAGTTGGATAAACGTGATAAGTGGAGTACCTCAGGGATCTGTCCTGGGTCCTCTTCTTTTTAATTTGTTTATTAATGACCTCCCAGTGGGCATAGGGAGCCATGTATCAGTGTTTGCCGATGACACAAAATTAAGTAAGGTAATAAAGTCTGAACTGGATGTGTCTTCATTACAAGAGGATTCAGACAAATTGAGTAACTGGGCAGGCAAATGGCAAATGAGATTCAATACAGACAAGTGTAAAGTTATGCATTTTGGGTATAATAGTAAAAATGCAACATATAGTTTAAATGCTGTACCTCTGGGGAAATCTACAAATGAAAAGGATTTGGGAGTAATGGTAGACAATAGACTTAGCAGTAGCATGCAGTGCCAGCTGGCAGCTGCAAAGGCCAATAAGATATTGGCATGTATTAAAAGGGGTATTGACTCAAGGGAGGAAGATATGATTATGATCTTTACAGGTCCATGGTAAGACCCCACCTAGAATATGCTGTTCAATTCTGGGCACACCTTCTGAAAAAGGACATTATGGATCTAGAAAGAGTGCAGAGGAGAGCTACAAAACTAGTAAGGGGAATGGAAAGTTTTAGTTATGAAGAAAGGCTAGAAAAGTTAAATTTGTACACACTAGAGAAATGGCGTCTTAGAGGGGATATGATAACACTATATAAATATGTTCAGGGCCCATACAAAGGGCCCTCCAAAGACCTGTTCATTAACAGAACAGTACACAGGACAAGGGGCCACCCGCTTAGACTTGAGGAAAGGAGATTTCATCTAAAAAACAGAAGGGATTCTTTATAGAAAGGACAATAAAATTAAGGAATTCACTGCCTGAAGTGGTGGCGCTATTGAATATATTAGATGCCTTTAAAAAGGGCCTGGATACTTATTTAAAAGAGTATAACATAGAGGGCTATGTACGTTAGTACTGGGATTGATATTTAGTTAGGGCTTGTTGTTCCAGGGAGAAATCTGATTGCCATTTGGAATCAAGAAGGAATTTTTTTCCCCCATTCAAGGCAGAATTTGAAATTGCTATATTGAGGGGTTTTTTGCCTTCTTTTGGATCAACGATGGTAAACAGGAATAGGAAAAGGGTTGAACTAGATAGAAGCAAGTCTTTTTTCAACCTAAATTACTATGTTACTATGTTATTATGTTACTATTTATATATATAAAATGTAATCAGAAATTATATGAATGAGTGAACTCCAACTGACTCAAAAATATATCTTGTTATATGACTTAATCATATACTAAGATATCTTTTTGAAATAGTCACACATAACCAATATCACAAAATACTATTACCCAGCATAAACAGGATTAAACATTGCATAGGTATATCCAGATGTATTTGGTAGGAATAATTGAACACAGCAGCATAGGAAGGGTTAATTGATCCTTACAATTAATTACAATACAGTTGGCAGTAGCGTATATGAATACCTCTGCCCCAGAATCTGTATAGATTATGCTAATTAAGGTCTAAGGAATGTTGTTTTGTGAGTTGCTTTAATAGCAGGCCTCATAACAATTTTCTTGTACCAAATAAACATATATAATTTAGAAAACTTATCTGGAATAAAATCCCAGATTTAGATAAATAGAATTGAACTATATATTTACTGTTTTCAATATTGCATACCTTCTGGATAAAACAAATAAATTTAATTTATTATTGTCACTAAAAGATTATACCAAATAAATCTAATAGTATATGTCTAGAAAGTACCATAAAAACAAAATGCGTTCTTAGAATTTGCAGATGGTATTTCAAGGAAGCCAGGAGCAAGAGAGAGAAAGCTACCCTAGCCCATAGCATTTTATTAGGTAAGAATCCTTATCAGAAAGTCGCAGCCCACCCTTTTCTTGATTGGATGATTAGTCATATCATTATAATATAATGTCAGATGACATTATCTGATTGGTCAGATCTAAACTTAAGGTAATTAGATTTTTGGAGTTCTTCCTGCAATAATCCTATTATTCCTGAAGATAGCGCACCAATACCATATTACAATTTTATAAATATATCTGTGTTTTTTCAATAGCAAGGTATATGGGGAGTAATCATAATTCATGTCAAACTGTCAAACACCCTAGTATCTCCCATCAGATAATGAGCCTTTTCTAGACATTTCATCTAAAACCTAGCTATATTTTCTCATAAATGTCATTCAGATATTTCCACCCCTCCATTGAGGCAGAGTGGCCCATTGTCTCTTGACATGAGCTAATTTAACACATTACGATTTAAAAGAAGTTTAGAAAACCCATCCTGGTTTTCTTAAAATGAAATAATTTACTTTCCAGTCATGGCAAAGTCTCTGACAGATTCAAAGTACTTTTTTAATAAAGAACTAACAAGAGTGTTGGGTAGTTTAAGAGTGGGTTAACCATGCCTGAAGAAGGGGCCTTAGTGACCTGAAAGCATGCACTTTCTATGTTCTCAGTTAGCCAAAAAAAATATCATTCTTGTGAGTTCTTTAGTATTATTATTATTATTATTATTATTATTAATAATCTTTATTTATATAGCACCAACAAATTCTCAGTGCTTTACAGTAGGTTTGACACAGAAGGAGTAAGTGCTATTGGATGTAAGTGCCTCCTGCCACATGAACTGCCAGTCAGTGGGTGGGAGTAAGAAGTGCTGTTGAGTACAGTGGTCCAGGAAAGGGGTGATTCTTAGTGATAATGTTTATTATTATTATTATTATTCTTTATTTATATAGCGCCAACTAATTCCGCAGCGCTGTACAATTGGGAATAGACATACAGAGGTATTAAATAATACAATCAGATGTGGAGAACAGAAGGATCAGAGGGCCCTGCTCGTGAGAGCTTACAGTCTAGAGGAAGGTAGGTTTGATACAGAAGGAGTAGTATGGAGGCAGTTGATAGGCTTCCCTGAAGAGGTGAGTTTTCAGGAAGCGTCTGAAGATCTGAAGGCTGGGGGAGAGTATGATAGGGTGGGGGAGGGAATTCCAGAGCTGAGGTGCAGTACGGGAGAAGTCCAGTAGGCGGGAGTGGGAGGATGTGATAAGAGCTGTGGAGAGCAGAAGGTTGTGTGCAGAGCAAATATGGCGAGAGATGGGATTCAAAAGTACTTTGAATCCCATCTACTCTTTTGGTCTCACGTGGTACCACCTGTTTCTTGGACTATCCTATATAATAATTCATTAATGATGTTTGTCAGAAGCCATCATGCGCAGTAGAGATGGCTGCTCATGCTGTAGTCATGCGCAGTAGAGACTCCCCACGCCACAGTTGATAAGGAGCTGGGCGCTCCAAATTCAGACCGGAGTCCTCTCTGCTCACCTTCTTGGGACCGCTTGGTGCCAGGAAGGTGCTCAGAGAGGACCACGGTCTGAATTCGGAGCTTCCCACTCCGTATCAGCCGCGGCTTATTCCAGCAATCAGTACCGCGCATGCCCCCAGTGCACCCAGCGTTGGCCCATGTACACGGGCTTTAAAACTAGTTTTCAAATAAAAAAGATCCTTGTGTCTCATTCCCACCTGTCACATTTCCACATTGTCATGTCCACTTCTATTGGTTTTTGCTACCTTTGTTCCCATTGGATACTTGGAGAATTTAGTCTGGTGCCTAATGGCAGTAGGCGCTGATTATCGACTAGTACTGCATTGCTATCCTGTTGTTGAGCTCCTGTGCATTACCTCAGCTTGTTTTCACTTTCCTTTTGTCTGATTTGCCTTCTGTTCCTGATCCTCGGCTACAACCTGGCTTCCCTGACCATCCAACTATCTGCTACTTCAGCCTGATCATTGGCAACAACCTGATTTGCCTGACCATCATACTCCCTGCATCATTGGACTGATCCTTGGCTATGACCTGGCTTCTTTGACCTTCCTACTGCCATTTGTGTTTGTTCCTGCATCCTGCTTGATACTGCGCGATTTGGCCTACCTGACCAGTTGACGGTGTCTCTCTTCCAAGCCTTGGTCAAAACAGCTTCTCCAGGGCTACTCCTATTGATAGTTTCTCCGACTACTGGGTGAAGCCATCTGCCTGGCTCTGACACAGTGATATTGTAGATCCTCGACTTCTTTTGACTATTTGACAAAGAGATACCCGAGTCTGCTTGACCTCCTGTTCCTGGGTCTGTTGACATGATAGGGAAGGTTTGTCTGACCACTTTCACCGCTCCAACAGAGCAAGTTACTACATTAATCTGATTCAGCTTCTGGTTACTTTGTAGTCACTGCTGAAACCCTGGTCTTCTGGACTGTCCTATAGAATTATGTTGGATTTTTTCTTGGACTTCCGGGGATTCTCCTATTGATCTCCTGTCTACTCCTATGGGTGGTCCTCCTTCTGAGTGCAAGACTACCTTTGTGAATCCTGAGGTTGCCTATGCTGTCATCTGACTTCGCGGCCAGCATCTTTAACCATCTTTAAACATAGCTTAGACCTGTAGCAAGGGCAACTTCAGGTTCACCTACATTGCCCAGCATCACTCCCCATTCTGTGCTCTCAAGCTTATGGTAATGTTACACTAGTGTGAGAGGAATTATATAGTATAATCGGGCCTACACCATGGATCCTACAGCACTAGCAAGAATGCATGCTAGGCAGGATCACCAAGAACAAGTTTTATCATCTCATGAAGCCCACCTTCAGAGACTTGAAAGAAAATTGGAAGTGATTCTAGATTTGATCCTGGGACAAGCATCCACTCTTCCTACTACAGCACTCATTTCTTTTAGTTCTGCAGAAGAAAGAATGCAGATTGCCGGAGATTGCAGAGGTATTCTTAATCAATGCTCACTTAAGTTCAGAACTTGTCCACAGTCCTTTAGCACTGATGAAGCAAAGGTGACCTTTATTATTTCCTTAATCAAGGATAAGGATGAGGGCATCCCAATTGGTTGAACAAAATTCCCTCTTATTATCTATGATGAAGACTTCATCAAGGCTTTCAAAATGGTTTTTGATACTCCAAGGAGAAAATCCTCAGTGGAACCAGAGTTATTAAAATTACGCCAAGGGACTCCCTCCCTCAGGAAATATACCATTGAATTTAGAATCTTGGTATATAAGTCCAATTGGAATTTTGAGGCACTCAAAGCAGCATTCAGAAGGAGACTTAATGAACAATTAAAGGGTGCCCTTACATGCCATATTGTACCAGATGATCTGGAAGATATGATTGCTACATGTTTTTAACTTGACCAGAGAATGCAGGAGAGATGAATGGAGAATTTAAGTAAAGGATTCATCCATCCAACCACCTCTCCGGCAGGAGCAGGATTCTTCTTCATGTCCAACAAAAAACAGCTCCCTATGGCACTGTATTGACTACAGAGGATTGAATAAAATAACGAGTTGAGAACCATTACCCTCTCCCACTCATTGCCGAGCTGTATGAACTACTCAGGGGAGCCACAGTAGCATACAATCTGTACAAGTAGCATACAATCTGATTTGCATTAAAGAAGGAGACGAAAGATGGCATTCAATACTAAATACAGACATTACGAAAATGTTGTCATGCCATTCAGATTATGTAATGCTCCTGCAGTATTCCAGAGCTTCATGAATAACATTTTCCAAGATCTATTATCCTCCTTCGTGATTGTCTATTTAGACAATATACTGATCTACTCACCCAACCTTCCACTACACAGAATGCATGTCCGTACAGTCCTAAATAATTTTAACTTTTTTAAAGTTGAACAGCACAAAAGTTGAACAGCACAGGGTTAGAGATGGACCCAGAAAAAGTCAAAGCCGTCACACGATGGCCATTACCCAGAGATGTCAGATCCATACAACGATTCATTGATTTTGCAAATATTATAGGATATTTATCCTAAAATTTTCCAGAATCATCACACCCATTAAAGCTCTTACTACATCTGGTGTGAACCCACAAGTATGGCCAAAAAAATTTTAACTGACCACAAGAACTTACAATTCTTAGAAGCAGCAGATTTCCTGGTCCAAAAAATCAAGGCAGGTGCCTTGTCATCATGTCAGTTTGATACAGGTCCAGAATCACCCAAAGAACCCATCTTTAAACCTGATTGTTTTATTGCTACTCTATCCACCAAGACCATAGAGCAGATCCAGAAAGCTCGAGGTACTCCAGATCCACTCCAACCTACTACCACCAAATTTGTGCCACCTCACTTCACACTAGAAATATTACAATGGCATCATCAATCTCCTGTGGTAGGACATCCTTGAGTACATAAGACATTGGAGTTAATCTCATGCCAGGTCTGGTGGCCCTCCATGTGACAGGATGTAAAGGCATTTGACACAGCATGTTCTTCATGTGCCAGATTTAAGATTCCTCATCAAACTCCTGCTGGATTACTAGTACCTTTTCCACTTCCTTCCAAACCGTGGACCCATAATGCTATGGATTTTATTGTAGACTTACCTGTATCCAAAAATTGCAATACCATAGTAGTGGGGTAGACCAATTTTCAAAGTTGGAACATTTCTTTCCTCTCCTCAAACTACCATCTGCAATAGAGTTAGACTCCATCTTCAACAAAGAAATATTCCATCTCCATGGATGACCAGTACAGATCATATCAGACAGAGGGACCGAGTTCATCTCACAATTTTGGAAGGCATTTTGTTCCAGACTTGGGATTGCATTAAACTTCTCTTCATCCTACCATCCTCAGAGTAACAGACAAACAGAAAGAACTAATCAATCACTGGAATCCATCCTTCAATAATTTCTAAGTGAGGAAAAAGATAATTGGGTGGATTTACTACCCCACCAAAGTTTGTCTTCAATAACAACTTCCCCAAATCCTTGCAGAAATTTCCATTTTTCATGATATACGGTTTCATCCTCTCGTTATCCCCTTTTCCAGTCCTTCTGGGACTCCAACTGCTGATAACCTAGTGAGCGATGTCCACCATACATGAGTACAAGCAAAGAAACATCTGCAACTCTCATTCTCAAGACAAACGACAAATGCAGATCGGAGACGTCACCCAGCTCCATCATATCATCCAGGAGATAAGGTCTGGTTATCTACTCAACATCTTTCTATCCGTCAACCTACTACAAAATTTGACCCCTGTTTTGCCGGACCTTTCACTATATTAAAGTGCATTAACCCAGTTACGGTACTGTTAAGTTTACCATCTTCATGGAAGATGGCCAATTCCTGAAAGCAGTAGTTGGTTATCAGTTCTCCCTAAGACTACATCCTCCTCCTCCTCCAGTCTACAAGATGGACACCCTGAATTTGTTGTAAATAAAATTTGGGATTCTCACAGAGTGAGACGATCCCTTCAGTATTTAGTAGCTTGGAAAGGATACAACCCAGAGGACAGATCCTGGGTTCCAGCAACCAATGTCCATGCTCCTCGATTGATACAGAGTTTTCATTCTAGATTCCCCGATAAACCTGATGCCCTGGAGGGCTCCCGTTGATAGGGACGTACTGTCACATTCCCACCTGTCATATTTCCACCTTCTATTGTGTTTTGTTACCTTTGCTCCCATTGGCTACTGGGAGGATTTATTCTGGGACCTAATAGCAGTAGGTGCCCGATTATAGCTGGTACTGCATTGTTATCCTGTTGTAGAGTTCCTGTGCATTACCTCAGCTTGTAGTGACCTTCCTTTTGTCTGATGATTTGGCTTCTGTTCCTGATCCTCGACTACAACCTGTCTTCCCTGACCATCTGGATGTCTACCTCCTTGGACTGATCCTTGCCTATGACCCGGCTTGCCTGACCATCCAACTATCTGCTTCCTCGGACTGATCATTGACTACAACCCAGCTTGCCTGACTGTAACGGATACCATAGGACGCCTTGCTGTCCTGGGCCGTCGTGCTGGGCTTCTTCCTCCTGGATCTGGCTACAAGGGGGTAGCCTGGCTGGTGAAGCTGGATAGCTGGCTGGAAGTCTGTAACTGGATGCAGCAGGCTGGTAGCTGTACCACAAGATGCTGATTCACAGAAGCTGGCTGATATGAAGGCTGGAAACAGTCACTGGAAAAAGGCTGGAACACAGGGAATCTGTCCACTGGAACCCTGGAACATCAGATGCCTGAATTGGGGACAGAGGGGTCCCTTTAAACCATTCAGAATAAGGACACTGGACTCCTTCTTAGTTCAAAACAACTAACGCTCTTTATTGTTGGAACACAGCTCTTTTAAGCAGAATTTATATACAATGCACAAGGGGGTTAACACAAAAGGCATACTGGGGGGACAATAGTGTCTGGCTACAATACACATCTGAACAATGGGGAACATAAACATGATAACTCAAGGGAACAAAAGGCACAAAGGGACCATACACAAAAGAAGAGCATTCTACATAATTCACTCTTCCCGCTCCAATTACTAGCTAATACGAAGAGGAGCGACAAGATACAATGGAAGTCAAGGGACCAATCAGGTCGCTCCCTCCTTCTCAACCAATGGAAGTGGAACAACGTCTTGTGGACTAGCCAATCACCAGGGCGCCTACTTTTCCCCATGCAACTCTATGGAGGCCCTTTAAACTGGTCACCTGGGCAATGGAATCCAATTGGCGAGCCGCCTACTTTTCCATGTAAAGTCTATGGGCTCTGTAACCATGAAGTTCAGTCTCTGTTCTCTTTGTGAAAACCAGTCTGTTCAACGTGAACCAGTCTTTTAATGTGATTTCCATGTAAGGCGTGAAAAGACCGCCATGTAATGGCCTAGGGGTCAGTTACACCCCCCCTCCAGCCTGAAGCCTTTGGCAGTCTGGGGCCAAAGGTTTGGATAGCCTCTTGTCCTTGGCTGAAGAAAAGTAACCTTTTCTGGGTGAATCTCTTTAACTTGAGTTCTGTGCGAGGACTGACAAGAACCCCATGTAACGGCCTAGGGGTCCGTTACACTGACCATCCAACTCTTTTCCAACCCTTGGTCGAAGCAGCTTCTTCAGTGGTATTCATGTCGATTGTCTATGACTTCTGTCTCCTTCCGACTACTGGGTGAAGCCATGTGCCTGGCGCTAATGCGGCGATAGTGTTGATCCTGACTTCCTTCGACTATTGGATAAAGAGATTACCTGAGTCTGCTCGACCTCCTGTTCCTATTGATCTCCTGTCTACTCCTACAGGTGCCTATCCTGTCATCTGGCTTCATGACCAGCATCTTTAACCATAGTTTAAGCTGCAGCAAAGTCATCTCCAGGTTCACCTATGTTCCTTAGCATCGTTACCCATTCTGCCCTGTCAAGCTTCTGGTAGTGCCACACTTTTGGGAGAGAAGTCAGACCTTGACACCTTGAGAACCATGAAATCAAACATCGCTACAATGTTTGCCATATTCTATATCAGGCTGGAGTGGATTTTAAGTTTAAAACCTGTAGCTACCACCCTATCCAGTATATAATCTTCCAAGATGTCCACAACTTGGTTAGAATCAGCCAGAGTGGAAGCTAATGAATATGTCAGTATCAACAAAAACATTAAGGAAGCTGGGCCCAGATGTGGGACAATAGGATAGACTGTTAGACAGGACTTTGATTTACTGCTTGTCTAAAGTATAACTTGAGAAGCTAAACAGCCTAATCCATTTTGGGGAATGTTTTCTAATTTTCTACCTTCTCTGCATCCTCTAGCTTTTCTATTTCCAAGAATCTCTTTGACTCTAACGCCCTCAAAATCTGTTGCTCCCACAAAGGAGCTGGGTCACCCCCCCAAAAAAAAGAAGTTTGTGAATATGAATAATTATTAGCCCTACCTCCTTCCTGACCATCTATCCTAGAATATTCACCAGATGGTGATATTCTTGTATATGGCACATGTCTGCTTCCTCTGTTTGCACTCAGATTATGAGGCTAGGTAACACTCTTTGGGTATGAGCCTGGGTTATCTCATTATTATTTTTCATATCATTTGATATTCTGTGGTTATTTTTTAACCTTAATACACCAATTTTCACATGTCTTTGTGACAAACGAATTGTATAAAAGTCTCTTATTCATTAAAAAATAAGAAGAATGCCTATGAGCTGACAGGCACACAGAAAAATGAATGGATCTGCTGGCGTCTTTCAGGTGTTAGATGCAAAAGACCTCCGCTCGTACCACAGTCATAGAACCTGCCCCTTAGAATTTACAAACTCTATATAGGGTGGATGAAATACAGATACAATGAGAAAGATGAGGAAGTGCAATTTATAGCAGTCATGAATATGCCATAAGGCTGACATTTTACAGTAGTGCTACGTTTAAAATGAGTTCTTTTACTTTGTATTTGAAGTTGTTGGGGGTTGAGGCTTGATGAATGCTGGTAGTAGGGAGTTCCAGAGGTAAGGAGCAGCAAGGGGAAAAAGCATTCAGTTGTGATACAGCATTAGAGGTTAGAGGAGCAGAGAGCCATCTATTATGCAAGAAGCGTAGAGGATGTGCAAGTATAGGATGGGATATCGTGGAAAAAAAAACGAGTGGATGAGTGTTGGAGAGTAATGTATGCATGTATTTGATAGTATGTACATATTTGTATTAGTTATTTATATTAAAGCACAAAAACATATGTGATCTCTATAGTTTTCATTCATGTGTATAAAAGGCATGGACATTTAGTGATATATTTTATTAGACCTTCAATCTGTCACTCCCTTTGCTTTACTGATATTATAAAATATAGCACCCACTTTAGTGACACCTTTAACGTAAGCTTCAATACATTTTTTGTCATTGACTGGCAGGGATGGCACATGTTGAAGTCCACAACAGTTGGAAAGCTTCAGGTTCCTCTTTCCCAAAGTGCACATAACTAAATTCATTTCTGTTTTAAAACGATTTATAGGAAAAGTATCAGTGAATTCCGATCTGGCTTGTAAAGCCTTGTATGGTAATATCTGCTTAAATCCATAAAGAAAAAAATGTAAACATTTATAAATATTTTGATGCGGGCAGTATTGCCCTCATAGTGTACCAGAATTCTTATATTTTTAAAACCCTTTTTACATTTAATTTAAGGTCAACTGTGTTTTCTAGTAATATTTGTTTTTCTTCTTCATTCCTGAGATGTGAATTAAACTATTGACCTCACCACTTTAGTTCAGGTTGTGAACCACAAACCAAACACTTCAAGGCAATAATGTTCTAAGCATCTGCATTCTTTTTTGCTAATTCACAGAATTTGTTTGCCCTGTTACATGTTTGTGTACTAAAAAGGAACCTATTTGCCAACTTATTCCATATAAAGTAAACTCAAACCGAAGCATAGTAATGATTCGGATAAACATCTTGTCAGAAATGTAGTTATGATGTAGGCATAATGGATTCTCTATACAAATTGTATATGAAATAATATCAGCCTGAGGGGACAATAGTTTAGCAGAAGGGTCATCAATCTTTGGATTTTCAGCTGTTGGGTACTACAACATCTATAATTTCCAACCAGCCAATGGCCAAAGTTTTTTTGTGATGATGGGAGCTGTAGTAACTGACAACTGAAGATACAAAGATTGACTACCCTTGGTTTAGTGTAATATGTAAAACTGAACTGCTTTTGCTATCACCATGCATGCTAGAGAAGTCTTCAATGCATTGCTCTGCTCTTATGAGCAACTTTGGGACTTCATTGTGGAAACAATGGTGTTATTAACTGTTTCCATAGGAACAGACTTAGTATAACATTATAATTCATTTTTTTATAGCGACAGTGCCTCCAAGAAGGAAAAACAACATATTGTCCCTAACTCTCTGAAATGGAACCATAAACTTTAAAAATATACAGTTCATTTTTGATATTTTCACCTTTCAACTGAATTTATCAGACCCAGAGAACGTTAAAGGGCTTTTACATTTGTGTTTTTCTTCTAAATTAGGAACTGGAGAAAGTTTTAGCCTCAACAGAGAAACAGCAGGAAAAATGGCACTTTTCGTAAACGGGTACATTTTTTCTAAAAGTGCCATTTTTTCACGTCATTGCATTTAAATCAATGGGAAGATTGATTTTCTCCCCACCACGTGGCAAGTTTCACTTCTTTTCCCACAGGCATTGCATAAAAGGGGTGTTAGGACCCACACACAGCATGCCATTCCGTGTTTGTCTAGATAGCAGTACATTTTTGAGCTAAAGAAGATAGGCTAATTCAGTGGAGTTGAAGCTTAGTTTATGGACTCTTGCAGTCAGGAAATTTGTTCTCTGTATTAGGGGATTCTGGTGGACTCTAGGGGACAGTAAGCGAAAGAAAGGAAGGTTGACCCCAAAATTCAGTGTGACTGACTGGGAAGACACAGACAGCCATGGTCCAAATTTCTTTCTGATCTGCATTTATCTCTGTCCTAGGGGAGTCTGGGGGAGGTGAGAAAGGAGCAAAGAAGGTTTACCCCAAATATCCAAACATTTTGTGTGACTGAGTAGACACAGGCAGCTGTGATCCAAGTTCATTCCTGATCTGTCTGTTATCTCTATGTCAGGAGAGTTTGGGGGTGTAAGAAGAGAGCAAAGGAGAAATACCCCAGATGCCCCACAATTCTGTTTGACTGACTGGGAACACACAGGCAGAGGTGATCCAAGTTTCTTCCTGATCTGGCTGTTATCTCTGTGTTAGGGGAGACTGCAGAAGGAACCAGTTGAAAAGGGAGTGTGTGTGTGGTTTTTTTGACAGTGATAGGACATTGGTAGGTGACAAAGACATGGACCCTGACGTAAGCTGTGATTGAGGCAGACAGATACTAGACTAGATAGTGTAGTAGAGGTCCAAGGCAAGATATCACACATAATCAGTTCTATTGTGTGCTTTACAGTAAAAACATACACACAGTAGTTGAGTAAAGTCTGGCAAATGCACAAGGGGTAGGGTAAAATTATTAGGAACAATGCAAGGATGTGTGAGAAAAGTAACATTTTAGAAACTGACTGCAGCCACGGTTGCTGCAACGTGTACAATAAATGATGGAGATCCCTCTCTTCCTGAGGAGGATGCCATTTGTCAAAGTCTCACCACTACAAGCACCAGTTCTATTAGTAAACAATCTATAAACACTGAAGATGACAAAGTCACATTCCAGTGTTAATGGCATAATGCAAGAACATGTATCAGCTCAACCAACTGTTGCATCTGGCAGTGAGTCAAGAAAGCACAAAAACTCCTGTCCTGAAAGCACTAGTGAATGTTGCAAAAACCCCTCAAACAGTAAAGTAAAAACCCCTCAAAAGTAAAAAGAAATTGTTTCTTGCCTAAAAGTCTATAAATGTCGAGGGGAAGAAGTGGCTGGCTATGCTGAAGATGACCCATTGACTGATGATGATGATGTAGATCTAGAATATATCCCTCCAGTATCCTCCTCTTCTCCAGATACAGATGAAGTGCAAAGTGAGAAAGATGAAGACATGTCCAGAAAGTTAGCTGGAAGGTAAAAGCTCAACCTTCCACCACTGAAAATGAGTCCCTTGTGCATTTGATGGAAATTACTCAAATACTATGTGTGTTTTTACTGTAAAGTACACAATAGAAATGACTGTGATGTCTTGCCTGTGTTCCCTAGAAAATATTCTTTCTCATTTAGTATCAGTCTGTCTCAGTAACAGTTCACATCAGAGTTCCTGTCTCTGTCACCTATCAATTTTTTAAAAATGTTATTTATTTATTCCCTGTTCAAATGTTTCTTTCTCTAGATGCCCCTAGGAGAGAGATGACAGCCAGATCAGGAAGGAACTTGGATCACCTCTGCCTGCATCTTCCCAGTCAGTTGCACAGAATCTTGGGATATTTGTTGTAATTCTTCTTTGCTTCCATCTCTCACCTCCAGACTTCCCTGACACAGAAATAACAGTCAGATCAGGAAGGAACTTGGATCACAGTTGCCTGTGTCTTCCCTGTAAGTAACACAGAATTCTGGGGTATTTGGGATCAACCTCCTTGCTCCCTTTCTGTCCCCCAGAGTGCATCCAGACTCCCCTAACACAGCAAACAAATGTCCTGCCTACAAGACTCACTCTTCCTCTAACAAGCACAGAATGGCATGCTGTGGGAATCTGACAGCCCTTTTATAATATGCATGTGGGAATATAAGGGAAACTTGCCATGTGGGTAGAAATTCAGTCTTTCCATTTCAATGCACTGAGTTAGGTGCAAAGAAGTAGAAAAACTGTACTTTTCACAGAAAATGTGCAGCTAGGCAGGAAATGCCATATTTCTCCTGTTTCTCATTTGTTGCAAAAACTTTCACCCATCCCGAGTCATGTGTTGCACCCTTCTGGAATGTCCCAACCTGCAGTTATTTTTCAAGGATGGCTGTGACAGTGTTACTTTAGCAGGAAGTTAGTGTTGGGGGAAAAGGACAAAGGCAATCAGCATGCTAACAAATTCTTCAATTCATATGTTGCTATAGGACTCTAAACTTTTACTTTCAGCTACTTATTTCTCCACTTCAGCCTTCAGAAGGTGTAATATTGTGGCTGGAAATCTTGCAGTCATAGAAAACATAGGCGAAATATGACACAGTTCTGATGGAAAAAAGAGGCAAAAAGGTGGAAAGTTTATGTGTTTTGTACGTGTGGGAAATTTCATGAAAAATGCGAGAAATTGTTATTTTCTCCATAAAAAGTCCCACTGGAAATTCTACTTCAGCTATTGTTCACAGGCAGTGAAACTGAAGGGAATTTGAAGGAGCAGCATGAGCTGATCAGGTGAGCGGGATTTTAGCAACTGAGATTACCAAAGATGGAGGGATTGAGAGAAATGTCTCAGTCTCATTGTCACCCAGCAAGGCAAGCCATGGGATCTGTTACTGGATCCTATTGTGAGTAAGAGATGGAAAAACAAAAATAACAACACTTCACTGTTTTACCTTCTCCCCTTAAAAATCTAATAAGCATACCAATTTTGTCCTTGTGGATACTGTCCCTTTAAATAAGGGAAACTAGAAATGTAATTTAAGATAATTTTTAATGGATTATTCATATAAAACACACAAGTTTCAAGTCATAAAGATAAGCCATACTTATCACAGTCCTGGTGGTTTTGAAAGTAGATAGGAGTTCAACATCTGGATAACATACTAGAAATCAAGAACTTAGCTTAATGTTACTCTAATTATGAGCAATCTGTACTGACAATTTCCAGATCTCCTAAAGACAAAACTTAACTGGTAGTAAGGGAGTAGCTACGTTTTATATGTAGGAAGATCTTCCAAACATTTATGGAATGTTGCTTCCAACAAAGAACTCCTATCCTGAACAGGTTTACAGGTGCAGTCCTGTATATTTAACCATTTTTATTGATATTCCTATTTTGTATTTCTTGATAAAGCAGACTATGTTAGTTTCAGGGTGGTCTTTTTTACAACACTCAACTCTACATTTTAATGGACAATTCATCAAAGTCTCAGACAGACAACCACATGCCATTTTACCTATTTCTGAGTCAACACAGACACTGTTCTAAATAGTTCTCTCTGTTACTGAAAAGTACCTGATTTTTCTATATGATTACTTAATGAATGTATTTAGAAGTCATTACAAGCAACTAGCGATTGATCAAAACTGAAATACAAAATGAAAATAAGGTTTTCTTGCATACAAAAAAATCAACAAGTCTGGCATGCACTTAGCATGAAAATAGAGGCACAATATTTGGCATCAGTTATTGAGGTTGATTTACTAAGATATGGAAACTTTAGGGGCATAGGGGTACCATAAAACTGTACAAATAAAAATTCCAAATGATACAACCTTTTGAATGCAAGAGGCATACTGGCACATTTCCGCATGGGGATAAAGCAGAACTATCACTCAAAGTGCGCCCCAAATCAGTATGAATAGAGCGATACAGGTTTAGATGTAATGTAAGAAAGTTTTACTTCACTGAGAGGGTAGTAGATAGGTGGAATAGCCTACCTGCAGAAGTGGTAGAAGTTAATACAGTGACAGAATTTAAGCATGCATGGGATAGGCAAAAGGCTGTCCTTAACTTAAGAAATTACCAAGGACCAAAAAAGGTTTGAGGTTTTTAAGGTAAGAAAATGGGCAGACTAGATAGGCCAAAATGGTTCTTATCTGCTGTCAAATTCTATGTTTCTATGTTTCTATGATATGCATATCCATACTAGTATTATCCTGAATAATTCAGGCGTTATTGAGAAATCCAACTAGTTCCGAGACATCTTTGCACCTATGCTGTCCATCCTTGTCTCCTCTAGGTGGAGTTGCATTGTACCTCAAGGTACAGGAAGGGAAAGACTGTGCAGGCGTACAGATACCGCTACAGAAAGATGCCTACTGTGAGTCTTGGAATTTATTGAATTTCGCAATAACATCAGACTTATTTAGGATAATACTAGTATGGATGTGCGTATCACTATATGCATAATGATTTTGGGGGCAATATAATTTGAATGATAGTTCTGCTTTAAAATCACCAATTATATTAATGGGAATTTGAGGGTATTTTTATTTGTCACCTAGTATGCCATTAGTTTGCGCCATAATTGCACCATACCTTCTTAGTTTATCAACCTCCATAGTATAATTTCATAACAGTTCATGACATAGTCAAAAATATTTAGAATGCCTGGATACGCCGAGAATGATGCAATCATAGCTTAAAACTAGGCAATAGTTGCATATTGCCCACATCTGATATAGGGACAGTAATGTAAATTGAAAGGTGAGTATATCAGAGTTTCTCTGTCATCCAATATAGGTTACTGATAACTTTGGGTAGGCAACCTGCCCCTTTAAGTAAGACAGGAAACTTTCTTGAATAAGAAGTGCTGGGTGGAGCCTACCTTTCCTCTCAGCCTGCAGTAGCCAATACTCTTCAGTTAGATTGTTTCCTTTGAAGAGGAAAGACAGAGAAGCTATTCTGCTTTAGTTTTAGTGTTTTATTGTTTTCTGTTAGATATGGAATCCCACCATTAGGCGGATTACCATAACTGACAATGCCCTTAGATGTGGATAGCTCAGTGACCAGGTGCTATGGTGGACCTTTTAGCCCTGAGGGGAAAATCTTGTTGGACAAGTTGTTTCCCAGTAGTGGCCCATGGAGGCTTCTTCTTAAATACATGGGAATCTGAAGACAGAAGACCTGCTAAAAATGTGAGTAACTCCTTGAGTGCTGAGGTCCACTTGTCCCATGCTTACTCTCTGCACAGAGTTCTCCATTGGAGTTCCTGTTACATACTCCTGCACTCATTGGGTTTGTCTGTATGTCTGTTGGGGGTTTGGAGCAGTGTTTCTGTAGTAATTTAACCCTTTGTATGCTATTTTGACATGTTTTGGGTACTTTTCAACACTTTCCAGGTTGGGGGCAGTGTTTATTTAACTTTTACTATGTTTTCTGGTGTATTTGCTAATTTTTTTACCTCAGTATAAATTTTTTTAAATTTGTTTTTACCGCATAGACGCCATGATCCATTCACCTCTATGAGACTTTACTGTTTGGGACATATCTCTGCAACCGCTCATCGTAGCAACATCAGAGATGGCTCATTTTGTTTGTCTACCCTTGTTCTATGATCCAGTTCATGCTCTGAGTGTTTTGGGGGGCTTCAGGCACTGTTTGGAGCACTTGAACAGGGAAACTACATTTCCCATGAGCACTTGCTTTGCGCACTAGTTACTGAATGGCTCCCGTTGCGGTCGCCATTATCTTTCATCCCTTCACGAGTATCCTACGCAGGGCTGGAGCTTTCCTTCTCTCCTCAGCTGATTAACCCTTCGCCTGCCAAGTGGATTTTAGCGATTTCTGGGGGTGAAATATTAATCTTAAACACTGTTTAGCATATACCAGATATATTGAGACATTTGTGACACTGTGAAAATGTCTAATCCATCTGAACTTGGGGCTAGGCCTAAGACTAAGGACCCTGGGATGTCTGTGACCCCCATTGCACATTGTTCCTTATGTCAATCAGGGTTACCTAGAGAATTGTCAGGTCATTTATGCCCTACATGCGCTGCTGCCTCTGAGTCACCACCAGGGACCTCCAGCCATGTATTAGAGCCAGTTTGGTTACAGGAGTTTAAGGCTACTACTAAATATATAAAGTCTACCTTACAATTGTTACCATCTCAATTGAGTGGGGTCTTCCAGGCGTGGCAACCCCCTGTATCCATTAGATCATCCCTACCTAAACCGGAGGGGATACCTGATGTGACTGATTCATCTGAAGAGGAACTTTTAATGGGTTCAGATGATGAGGGTAATTCTGTGGAGGTGTCTTCCCAGATAATGAGTTATAACAAATCTAGTTATATAGTAGAGATTAGGCATATATAAATGTCTGCCTCAGAGGCATCAGAGTAGGGACCAATTGAAGACAGCGCATATAGCTAATGAGGAACACATGGGGGATCACGTATGCCTAACCGTGAGAGTTATTAGTGAAAGTTAATTGAAACCTCACGGGGGAAGTATTGGGGAGGTGGGGGGAGGGGGTGCAAATGAGAGAAAAAGAGTAAACGACTGAAGAAAAAACAAAGGACATAGGTTAAGTATCAGAGAATGGGTGAAACTAAAAGTGTAGGAGAGAGGGGAAAAATCTAAGAAGACAGAAAAGCAACAGAGGAAGGTGTGAAAGAGAGTAGGTAGGTAGGAAGAAAGTGTAGGAAAGCAAAGGACCCAATCCCAGGTCGGGAATAAGGACTGCCATACTCTAATGTGCTAGAAGGTGTAGGTCCAAAGATGGGAGAATCACTGAGTGGGGATAGGTAACAGTTCTTTTGCAAGATAACGGTCCTACCTGCTCCATACACTAATAAAATCATCCCAAGTATGTGTTACCTTAGCATGTAATCTCTGTGCGGACTGGTGGGCCTGGACTCGCAAAATCCATGAGGACAACGAGGGAGGCCTCGCAGACTTCCAAAAGAGTGGAATAAGAGATTTAGCAGCATTAGTCAGCATGAAGAATAAGGTCCAGAAGGGAGGAGAGATGTTAATAGTAAATTGGGTATCAAAAGCGAAGAACAGTAACATGGGATCTGATGAGAAAGAAGCCTCGAATAGGCAATTTAAGTGGGAGCAAACATCACTCCAGAAGGTTTGTATTACTGGACGTGCCTGCCAAATATGCAGCATGGAGCCACAGATTGAGGCACAACACCAACAGATATCAGAAATAGATGCCGGGTACATGCGGTGCAGAACCTGAAGGGTATGGTACCATCTAGTTATATAGTTTAAGTTTATAGTTACACTCCTTAGTGGCCACATCCGGGGAGGATGATAGAAGGCGTCTAAAAATCACTAACCAAACCTTATAGGACAGGAAGATGGACAATTTCCTTTCTCACTCACAAAGAAAGGATGGTTTTGCATTGGGAGAGAGAGAAAGTAGAAACTTATACCACTTGGATAGAGGGCGAAAAAAAGGACTCGAATGAGACATAAGAGATGTGAACAGAGTCTGGGAAGAAGTGGGGAGAGGAGAGGGCATGGAATTCACACAAGAGGTGCAGTATATAGTGTTAACTTGAAACTAGTGCCAAAATTGATCAGCTAACTTTTTTCTACAGTGAGTGAGTGCAAAGGAGGGCTAAAGAATGATTGTGATCTAGTGTTTGAGTGAGTGCTTGTGTGAGTGACTGTGTGTGAGTCGGTGTGAGGGAGGTGGAGAGGAGAGATGGCAGGGAGAGGAGTGGAGGCTGGAAGGAGAGAGGAGAGATGGCAGGGAGAGAAGTGGAGGTTGGAGGGAGAGGAGAAGTAGTGTAGGAAAGTGATCAAGGCATCCTTGGGCAGGGAAGGAGAGGGAGAGCAGGTGGGAGGAGACAGGCACATGCCAGGAAGGGAGAGAGATGCTAGTGGAATGGTGTGTGGGTGTCAGGGAGGGACACACACAGCCAGGGCCAGAACAGGTGTTGCCTTCCGAGACTGCAGTGGAAGGTGACAGGCAGAGGAAGGACAATTATACTTATGAGGAGAACATGACCCTGGTAAGCGGTATCCTTGAGAGGGAGTGGATCCTGTACAGCTCCGACAAGGCCAGGGGCATTGTTGCCCATAAGAACCAGGCATGGCAGGAGGTGGCCAACCTGGTTAATGCATTCAGGGGATCCAGTAGAACAGTGGAAGGGTTGAAAAAGAGATTGGTTGACTGTAAGAGGAGGGTGAAGAACAAGTTTGCCGAGCTGGCACCCTACACTTGAGGAACAGGTGATGGCCCTCTGTCATCCATCACCTTCAACAGGTGGGAGAAGCTTCTCTGTGGCAGCCTGTCAAACATCCTGGTACAGGGCATCCCTGGTGGCAGTGACACAGGAGATGAGACTATGCTTCAGGTTGCTGGTAAGCAACAATCTCCCTTCCCTCCTGTCCCACAACCAACACCCTGTTATAAGTGTTGTCATATAATTTGGTCCACATATCTGTTGTATTGTTCCCTGCTTCAGTGTTGGGTAAACTGGGCTCTTAGTACATAGTTATGAAGATCTTGCCCTAAGCCCCTAACAGTAACAGACCACACAACGCATACCCTGCCATGTGTTGGCTTCCCCAGTGACACTCATTTGTATGAAGCATGTTGTTAACCCCTTCTGTTCCACGTTGTTCATACATGCTATTCACAGACCTATCATGTAGTGATTGACATGTGCAATGTGTAACAGGTTACAATGACTGAACTAGTGCCACAGACAGTTGTGCAAAAGTAAAAACAGCACCAAATTGTTTTGCAAATGGAGGTATATATCACAATGCTGAGTGAAGATAGTGATACAACCACAAAATGCACCTCCTGGAGAATCAGTCAGTGTCAAACCACATCTGTGGGAGTACACTTTTTGCTCAGCATGGTAAAATCCTCAAATGAGTAGATAGAGTTGAAAGGATCCTAACCCTTTGAGTGCCAGAGGGGTATGCAACACATTGCTTTGGCACTCAAAGGGTTAAGCCTGTTATAGGCTAAAACAGTCTTTCCCTGTGTCTAGGCTAGGATCCAATTGTATATGATGTATGTCACAGCAGAATTGTACCTGCAACTAATTCCCATTCTTCATCCTCCAATTGCAGTCACTGTGTCAGAAAGCCATGTACCTGCACAGGAGCAGCGAAGACCCTGAAGAGGGACCCACCCCTGTCCAATCAGACCAGCCACTGGACCTGGCACAGCCACTGGACCTGGCACAGCCACAGGTACAGCCACTGGTCCCACCTGACCCTGAGGCAACGGGTATGTCACTGTGGCTTCCGCCTACAACATCCACAACATGGGGGGATTCCCTATGCCTATCCCTGGGTACCACCACAAATGCCCCTCTACCCCACATTCGGGCCTCACATGGGGCCTACAGACCCAACATGGCTCCCACCACTGCCACCCTACACCACACATGGCCAACCAGCCTGGAGTCGGCCACACAGCAGTGAGTGGCTAAGAAGCGAGCCCTGGCCACTGGACTACACCCACATTGGGCTTGTGGGTGAGTCCCAGCATCCACAAGCCCAGTTCAGTCCACAGACCCAAGCTGGATCATCTTCAGGGGAGGTCATAGATGTGGTGGGTGGAGGATCCTCCTCACCTCAACACCCTAAGACACCTCTGGAGCCTGCAGAGGACATTGAGTCAACCCTGGAGCCGACTGAGGACACTGAGCTGCCCCTGGAGCCAACTGAGGATGCTGAGCCGCCCCTGGAGCCATCTGTGGACACCCTGCTAGGGTGGCTAGGGTGTCGTCAGCTGGGGAGTCCTCACCTGCACCCTCAACATCTAGTCAGGTTGAGGGTGAATTCTACAAAGAAAGGGAAGCATTGAGGCTGCAGAGGAGGAGGATTAGGGACAATCAAAGACATCCAAGGCACCTGGAAGGACAAGTGGCAATCCTGGCACAGGACATACGCCAGGTCAGAGGTGTGCTGGCTGACTTCTTGGGCCAGATGGTTACAGAGTTCAGGGGACAGAACAGAATCCTGATGCAACTCCTGATCCTCCAACAAACCTCCACCACCCCATCATCGTCAACAACAAGTCCAGCCCAAACCCCAACCGATATTGTGGCCACAAGGTGGTCTAGAAGGCGGGGAATGCCTGACCCCTCAGAACCTTATGCCCCCCACCCCCTGGCAAAAAGAGAAGGAAGTGAACTTTCATCCAAATAAACATGCCTTCCTTGTTAAGATGGTGTCTGTATTTTTCACTGTGGTTGAACACTATGACTGCCAGAGGGGTATCCAATGCATTGCAAAGCAATACAAAGGACACCACTCTGGCACTCCACAGTCTGTTGGGGTTCATGTGTGTTGCATCCGTGCAACAAACAATTCTCAGCTGTTGCTGACCTTCATATTACCTGGGACTTATCAACATGGGGTACACAGTCTCATGTAAGCTGTGGGTCAACAACAACTGACGCACACACATGGGTTCATGCAGGTTAATATTTCTAACATTGGGACAGTGTAGGGACAACTAAACATGCTTCACAGATGACAGGATGGCAATATGCATGCCAGCTGACATCTGTGAAACATGCAAACACACTAGCACAAGTGAATCAGTTAACAATCACTGAGTCTGTATTCCCCAAACTACGTCTCAATGGAGAATATTCGGACAAATGGAGTGTTACTAGTGGGGTACCTCAAGGATCTGCACTGGGGCACATTCTTAATATTTTTATTAGTGAAATTGCAAAAGGTCTTCAAGGTAAGGTATGCTTTTTTGCAGATGATACAAAGATCTGCAATAAGGTAGACATTCTAGGGGGAATAAGCCAAATGACAAATGATTTTGGTAAATTAGAAGAATGGACAAGAATATGGCAGCTGCAGTTTAATGTTGATAAATGTAAAATAATGCACTTGGGACATAAAAATCCAAAGGAAAAATATACTGTTAAGGGTACTGTGCTGTAAGAGACAACAGAAGAAACAGATTTGGGAGTAATTATTTCTAATGACTTAAAGGTAGGCAGGCAATATAATAAAGCAGCGGGAAATGCAAGCAGGGTGCTGGGTTATATAGCTAGGGGCACTAGTAGCAGAAAAAGGGGAGAGGTCATGCCACTCTACAGATCTCTAGTTAGACCTCACCTAGAGTATTGTGTACAGTATTAGAGACCCCATCTCCAGAAGGATATGGATGCTCTAGAGAAAATTCAGAGAAGGGCTACTAAAATGATGACTGGTTTACAGGAAAAGACATATCAGGATAGACTAAAGGATCTGAACATGTATAGCTTGGAGGAGAGAAGAGAGAGAGGGGATATGATAGAAACATTCAAATACATGAAGGGATTCAACAAAAAAGTGCAGGAGGGAAATACATTTCAAAGGAGTAAAAATGTTAGGACAAGAGGCCATAGTCTAAAACTAGTGGGACGCGGGTTTAAACGTAATGTAAGAAAGTTTTACTTCACTGAGAGGGTAGTAGATAAGTAGAATAGCCTACCAGCAGAAGTGGTAGAAGTTAATAGAGTGCCAGAATTCAAGCATGCATGGGATAGGCATAAGGCTGTCCTTAACATAAGAAAAGACCAAGGACCAAAAAAGGTTTGAGGTTTTTACAGTAGGAAAATGGGCAGACTAGATGGGCCGAATGGTTCTTATCTGCCGTCAAATTCTGTGTTTCTGTGTTTCAGTATGGTGGCTTGGTCTGTAACACTCCCTATACCTTTGTGTTGCAGACATAACTACCATTGAATAGGTTGGGAGCAGAGTTCAGAGGAATGTGTCCTAGTGGAGGTGTGTAAGTTCTCACATGTTTTGAAGTTGTTACATTAACCTTCTGAATGCCAGAGAGGAATCCATGTGTTGTAGTGTTCAAAGTGTTGAGCACAAGGCATAAACCTGTTAAGCTTTACACAGCATGATGTGTTCATGAACACAGTGTAGGTTTTAATGGCACTAGGAGTATAAAACATACAATTACATGAAGAAGGGGAAGTGAATCACACACATGACATGAAGAAGTCTGCAGGGAAAGAGAAGTAAACAGATGTTAGACAGTGAACAAACCACAGGTGCCTATGTGAAGTGTGTTACATTGAGGACAACTGACACTGAGGGATATCACACATGTTAGGTGTCAGTACAGACTTCCCTGTTGCCCTAGGCATCTAGACCCTTTGAATCCAATGAAGGCTGTGTCCAGAGAATGTGACAGGCGGCATATTCCAGCGCATTGTTGAAGTTGGTGTCAGCTCTGAAGAGGAAGTCCAGGATGAACAGTCACTTCCACAACACTAAGGTGCAGTGCCAGGTATTCAGCAGAAGATCATTATCCTGGGAATGGAGACAAAACATGTTTGAGGTTTGGGAAACATGAAGCCATGTTGGTGATCTGGTGTTGGTGGCTTGAGGTGGGTGTATGCATGATACTCACAGGCAAAGTATTCCCTGATGACCCTGTCCCATCTAACCCTACCTCTGAGGGTATCATCCTACAATGCCTGTGGCACCCTGGATCAAGGGGATCAGGGTGAATGTCAGCTAAAAATCTGTGTGTCTGGAGCAGATGCAGGCCATGAGGTTGCTGCATTCCCCTGCCACTGCAATAGACAGGTGTGCATACCTTGATTAGGTATGTATGTGTTGCTGTGCCTGTGCTTTAACCCTTGTTGCTCTTGAGGGACTGTTTTGCACACCCCTTTGGTATTGAAGGGGGTTCCTGTGTTGCAGGCAGTTGTGCAGGTTTAGGAACACTTGATTTACTTTTTCTGATTCTTTATTTGTGCCTTCAGGGGTTAACATGACAGTTCTCCATTAGTTTGGTTGTTCTCAGGGGTTAACTTGACGCTTCTCCATTAGTTTGGGTGCTTTCAAGGGTTAACTTGACACTTCTCCATTTATTTTGTCCTTAAAGAGCATGCGTGTATGTATTCTGAAATGCTTTTGTTGATCAGCGATGGTTTTGAAACCTTTGTTGTGGCTTATACTCCTCAACTATGAGGCACAGGATTACCAGCAGAAATGTTTCCACAAAACACGCATTAAAACTGACCGCGTAGATTTGTATACCAGTTACGCCTATAGATCTGGGCACCAGTTCTGAAAAAGGATATACTAGAACTGGAGAGGGTACAGAGAAGAGCAACAAAATAAATTAAGGGAATGTACCTGACGTTTGAGGAATGACTAGACAAACATGGTTTATTTACTAAGAGGAGGCTAAGAGGAGAACTTATCACATTGTACAAGTATATGAGAGGTCAATACAAGGATCTCTGTGATGAGCTATTCATTCCAATGCCTGATCAAATGGCCAGGGGGTACCACTTAAGATTAGAGCAAAGGAGGTTTAGACTTCAGCAGAAGAAGGGTTTTTTTTTACAGTAAAGTCTGTTAAATTATGGAATTCCTTGCCCAAGGATTATGGTAGATACAATAGATACATTTAAGAGAATAATAGATACAGTTCTTTCAAAAGGGAACATACAGGGTTATACTCTATATTAGAAGGTAAATTTCTCTTTAACCCTTTGAATGACAGTGAGTGGTTCAGCCATTCAAAGGGTTAACCACTTGAGTGCTGTAGGGATATCCAAAGCAATGCAATGCAATTTGTTGGTTCAGCCCATTAGCACTCAAAGGGTGAAAACACTCAGTTGCCACACAGTAAGAGGCATAGCAAAATGTCTGAATGGCGATAAATTAAAGAGTAATTGCACTGCTAGTAGGATTTTTCCATGTTTTTAATCATGTTCAATTTAATTCACTTTAAATCCTTGCATGTCACATGTCATCTCCTTCTATAACAAGTACTCAATAATTTTTGATTTGCCTGTTAGATCTAACTTGGCTTCCAGAGAACACATGCCATATAATTAAAGCAAATCAGACAGCTGGTTTCCTAACGTACTTAATATATAAGCTGATATTTTAATGCAGTTTATATTCATGACACCTTTAATTTATTTATCTTTAAGATGCATTTATATAAAGTAACATGACAGGAGAGAAAACCCTAAACATGTGCTGCAGTGCTGAAAATCTCGTTTGTGATGTCATAAGTACATTTATTTATAGAGTGTTATTCACGGTAATGCACATAATAACTCAAAATCTGGAAACAGAAAATATTTTGGCTTTTGCCACATGTCGAAGGTGTGAAACCTCTTATTCTTCCCAAATTGTTACTGCCTATGTCCTGATGTAACATAGGAAATATTTCAAATAAAACTTAAATAAAGATAATGTTGCAAAAAAATCACTTAACCCTTAAAGTATAACAGATGATTTTCAAGTTTGCTGGAAATGGAGGGGTTAACATAAAAAAGTACTCACTAACTACCCTGCCACCCACCCCAACTAGACTTCAAGTGCTAATACACAGTGTGATTTCATCAGCAGACGCCATCCAATCTGGTCAAAATCAACCAGATTGGACACACATCTGTGTGTAGGTAAAACAGATGTCAAAATGAACAAATCGGCATTTTGGGCTTGTTAATCTGACTTGAAAATTCTGATCACCTGATGATCAGATTGAGGTGTATGTGGCCTCAACAGACAAAACCACAGTGATCCTTCTTGGGGCTGTAAAATCAGGTATTTCAGACCTGGGTAGAGATGCATTAAAGGTTGATGCTGTGGTGATATGATTTTGACGATGTGTGTAAAGCACTTTGTTTTCTTGATGTAGATACACATCACCATATGCACTACAATGTGGGGATGCAAGGGGAGGGAAGGAGAAGTTCCCCATTAGCATACAGGGTTGTCAAACTGCTGGTGATGTGGAAGGGATGTTCTCCCTCAGAAAAGTATATCAAGTACTACACAATCATCCCCTCAGCTCTGTATCTGTTTTTATAGGCATATTTTTTGTGCACCCCTATTATTAAGCAAAATGTAATTTAACCCCTTGGCTGGTAGAGATGTCATATCTATAATTTAATTATCGGCTGTGTTATAGGAGAATGTATAATGTGATTTGGTAACTTTATCATGATTTTGGGCACATTTAGAGTTAACTACACCTTACTCCAGGGTTAAAAGTGTTTTGCAAGAATTTATAGATAATTAGCCTCACTCGTCATATTTTTTTAATGTATTATTTGTGATTGAAAAGCATGTGTATACGACAATGTACATGTGGATATGTGGCTACCAATGTGCAAGGGAACAATGCTGGGGGTCAGGCACGCAGACATATGCACATGATTGCACAGTGTATCAGAACATTTACTGGACAGACCATTATCCTCTTCATTGCAATCAATGCGATCTAGCTGCCTTGACAAGAGAAGGGTTAAGCCCATTCAATAGGAAGATTTTGTTTTATGTAAGGGATCACACGTGTGTGAGTCATGACATCTTCCTCTAGCCAATCCACAACTAGGAAATATGAGAGTTAACCCATCAGTTGTCTGTGCAGTGAGATCGCTGTGATACACCAGCAGCAGAGTTAAGCATTTGTGTTGATGCTTTTGACATGAAGGATAACCTTTTTGTTTCTGGTACAGACAGTTTGATGAGATCAGTAGGGTGGTTAACCCTGAGTAGTTGGCATGGGGATCAGACAGGGGCCTGGATGGATTATTAAACCCCTGGCTTTTCCTGCCTGATACAGCCAAGAGTAGCAGCTGATGTCCAGCCACTTCCTTTGGGCTCCTTGATCCATCCTTTGGGTCATTTTGCAGCATTTTACATTTGAAACCTTTTTTAACCCTTTGAGTGCCAGAGGAGTGTGCAAAGCATTGCTTCACAAGGCATTGACGACCTCTCTACAATTCAAAAGGTTAAAAGTCCTCTTTAAATCAATGGAAATGTAATTTTTGCTCTATGGCTCTAAGGCAGTGGTCTGGGTGACCAGACCTCACCTTTAACCGGGAAGACATATGAAAAATACATACTGCAGGGCTTCTTTGATTTCAGTGCAGTCCTGAAATATGCCTATTTCCTATGTGTCCCCAGTTAAAGGGGATGTCTGGCCTGCTTACTTTAGGGACCACTAACAGGCTTTAGGATGTCTTTAGAATTCCCTGCTTGAGCACAGGTGAGTTAACTAAAATGACTGATTTGATTAACTCACCAATGGCCAAACTGGGAAATCCTAAAAACTTGGCCTGTTAGCAGTCTCCGAGGAAAGGTTTGAGAACCACAACTCTATGGTGCAGATGATGGCCCCCTGAATTACTTCTGTTCATCTTATTAAATCAGTTGTGAAATGACTCCCTATTTGCTCAAAAACACTTAAAAATTCACATTGTACTTGACACAGTGACATATTGTTACTAAAACCATTTGCAATTGATGAAAATTATCATTAATTGCTCAAAATGTATTTTGTGCTCACAGTTATTTAGCACCACCTACTGGAAGATGGCATTACTACGTACTGTACATATGTGTTAACCAAAACGAAATGATGTGACAGCTTTTTTTTAGTCTGAGAAAATGTGATTTTCATGTGGCAGAGTGGCCAATTTTAATAACATTGCCACTGCTTGTTAGAAGGAATTTGGCACCTGTGATAATGTAAAAGATTGCGTTAAGCTGATCTAGCCAAATTAAGTGCTGAAACCTGGGAGCTTTTCTAACTAAGATAAACACGATGGAAAACCTGTCAACACAGATATTCAACATAAACCAGACTGGAAGAAATTCACAAATGAAAGGTGTTGGGAAATGTATTTATCAATGCAGAATAAATAAACTGCTTCTTGAACTGAAAAAGATGGCTCCTCTGGATTCACTCAACAAGACGACCCTCTAAACCTTTATGTATCCACGGTGATAAGCACACCCAATATTCAGAGTAATCCTAGATTCTAAACATTGTGATGTTATGGGAGCGTTGCTGGGTGTGACGATATGTGAAAAGAGGACACAAAAGACATAACAGATCATTGTCTGTACACATGCTTCTATAGGAAACAAAAACATATAAGAAAGATTAGCAAACATTATTCTGACTAGTGAGATAGATTTTCAACCCCTTGAGAACAAAAGGGGTGTGTGGGGGTGGTTCTAGCACCTTTTTTAGTGAGAACTTAGGGCCTTATGTAGATGATGATTAGCAGACTCCCAGAAAGTCACACATTCACACACACACACTATCATTTAAAAGAGCAGTAAACTTATATATATATATATACACTATATATATATACACTAGTAGATAGGGCAGCACTCTCACTTAAACAGAGACAATATGGATGCTGAAGTTGAGTGGAATCCTCATGTGTACCAAAAAGATGAAATCAACCAGCACTCGCAGGGTTAAGTTCAAATAAAGCAGTGCTTAATGTGGTGTGTCAATGTTTCAGTGCAGCCATGTGCGTGGCTGGCACTTAAGGACCACCTGGCATTGTTTTTTTTTTTCACAAGTGGATTTAGGGCTCCCTGAATGGGGAGTCCTGAATTCCATGACATGCCAGGACCATCACTGGTCCTTAAGTGCAGGGCAGCCATGACAGTCCTGGTAAGTCATTTGTTCTTAAGGGCTTAAAGGCATAGTAATGTTTCATAATAAAAGCAGCTCTAATTAATCATCATAGTATATGGACTTTGGAGAGTGTTATTTCAATTCTGTCAGAGTTGTAGTTCCAGAGTAATTCAATGACAAAGTGTCCCCCTCCCGCCCCTTTTACTGATGTCACACTGTTCAGCCAGATCAGAAGGGAGGTGCCCAGGTAGACTGCAGAGAGGGACAATCTTCAATTAAGATAAGGGAAAAACCTGAAAAGCTTGTCAAGGGGGGCAGGGATTTCATTGTTTTCATAGGAAGAAGATTGTCCCCTGCTGTTATCTGTCTGGTCTATAGACTGCATTCCACATCTGAGAAGAGATGGCTTACACTAGGTAAAAGGGGTGGGAGGGGGAAACTTTGCTTGTGAATATCTCATAAACCATAAAGGTTTGAGAGATAAGACTTATATCATTCTTCGTGTTTTTTTAATGCCTACAAAATAAAATAAAGTTAAAACGAAGTATTACACTATCCCTTTAAAGCTACATTTGATTCCACAGTCCTAAGAGTGTTGGTCATCAATTTTTCATATATATATATATATATATATATATATATATATATATATACACACCAAAAAGATGTAATGAACCAGCACTCGCAGGGTTAAGTTCAAATAAAGCAGTGTTTAATGTAGCTTGTCAACGTTTCAGTGCAGCCATTTTCATCAGGACAAACAAACAAGACTCCCATCCCCTACTATATACTAATTGAGAAACTCACACCCCCTAGAGCACCAATTGAAAATGTCTCGTTGATGACATCACAGTCTTCGACCATCCAGGTGTATTTACTTGGTGCTCTAGGGGGAGTGAGGTTCTCAATTAGTATATAGTAGGGGATGGGGGTCTTGTTTGTTTGTCCTGATGAAAATGGCTGCACTGAAACGTTGACACACCACATTAAACACTGCTTTATTTGAACTTAACCCTGCGAGTGCTGGTTGATTACATCTTTTTGGTATCAATCTGTGTATATATCTATCTGTATATATATATATATATATATATATATATATATATATATATAATGTATATGAAAAATTGATGACCAGCACTCTCAGGACTGTGAAATTAAATGAAGCTTTAAGCCCTTAAGGACAAATGACTTACCAGGACGGTCGGGGCTGTCCTGCACTTAAGGACCAGGGATGGTCCTGGCACGTCATGGAATTCAGGGCTCCCTGCATGGCTGCAAGCCATTCGGAGAGCTCTAAATCCATTTGTGAAAAAAAAAATGCCAGGTGGTCCTTAAGTGCCAGCCACGTGGCCACAAGGCTGGTCATGAAGGGGTTAATTTGATGTGTCAACATTTGAATATGCCAGTATCCTGTAGGTTCTGCTCATCAATTTTCCCTGTATTATCAACTTTTGTTCCCACCTGCAACAGCACCCAGGCATCATCTTGGAAAGTAAGAGTGCTCCCCCCCATCTTTTGTGTGTGTGTGTGTGTGTGTGTATATATATATATATATATAGTACTGTGCAAAAGCCTTAGGCAGGTGAATAAATGCTGTAAAGTATTTGGTATGGCCACCCTTTGCTCTTTAAAACAGCATCAATTCTTCTAGGTACACTTGCACAAAATCAGGGATTTTGTAGGCATATAGTCAGGTGTATGATTAAACAATTATAGCAAACCGCTGCTAATAAGCATCAATTTAATATGTAGGTTGAAACTCAATCATTAATTGAAACAGAAACAGCTGTGTAGGAGGAATAAAACTGGGTGAGGAATAGCCAAGTTCAGCTAACAAGGTGAGGATGCTGAAGACAGTTTAATGTCAAAAGTCATACAACATGGCAAGACTGAGCACAGCAACAAGACAGAAGGTAGTTATACTGCATCAGCAAGGTCTCTCCCAAGCGGATATGTCAAAGCAAACAGGGGTTTCCAGATGTGCTGTCCAAGCTCTTTTTAAGAAGCACAAAGAAATGGCACTGCTGAGGACCGTAGGTGCAGTGGTCAGCCAAGGAAACAGTGTGGCAGATAAAAGACACATCATGCTTACTTCTCATCTCAATGTCCAGCAGTGCCATCAGCTCAGAATTGGCAGAAAACAGTGGGACTCCAGTGCACCCATCTATTGTCCAGAGGAGTCGAGTCAGAAGTGGTCTTCATGAAAGACTTGCAGCCAAAAAGCCATACTTCCGACGTGGAAACAAGGCCAAGTGATTTAACTATGCATGAAAATACAGGAACTGGGGTGCAGAAAAATGGCAGCAGGCACTCTGGACTGATGAGTGAAAATGTTAAATATTTGTCTGTAGAGCATGGCAGTTTATTCGACGAACGGCTGGAGAGTGGTGCAAGAATGAATTTCTGCAGGCAAAAGTGAAGCATGGTGGAGGTTCTGTGCAAGTTTTAACCCTAACTAAACCCTCAGCCAAAAACCTCATCCTAGGACATCTTACAACCCTAACCCAAACCCCAAAATTTCAGCCTAGTCATACGTCATGACCATAAACCACGCCCCCAACGCCTAAACCTACGAACCGCAACCCTAAGAATTGAAGTCCTACAGCGTAAAACCTTCATAAAAAACCGCCGAAACAGACAGCAACTTGATTCCCCAACCCTAATTAACCCCCCAAAACCCAACCACAACCCCCCAAGCCCTAAACCTAGCGCAGAGAAACCTTGCATCCCTAACCCTAAAACCAGCCGAAACCTACTGCACAGCCCCCCCAAACCCTTACCCAAACCCTAGAAATCCCTAAGAACATAGCCCCCCCAAACCCCTACCCAAACCCTAGAAATCCCTAAGAACATAGCCCCCCCAAACCCCTACCCAAACCCTAGAAATCCCTAAGAACATAGCCCCCCCAAACCCCTACCCATACCCTAGAAATCCCTAAGAACATAGCCCCCCCAAACCCCTACCCAAACCCTAGAAATCCTGTGTTCTTAGGGATTTCTAGGGTTTGGGTAGGGGTTTGGGGGGGCTATGTTCTTAGGGATTTCTAGGGTTTGGGTAGGGGTTTGGGGGGGCTATGTTCTTAGGGATTTCTAGGGTTTGGGTAGGGGTTGGGGGGGGCTATGTTCTTAGGGATTTCTAGGGTTTGGGTAGGGGTTTGGGGGGGCTGTGCAGTAGGTTTCGGCTGGTTTTAGGGTTAGGGATTGGGGTTTTAGGGGTTAACTGTCTAGGGTTAGGGATGCAAGGTTTCTCTGCACTAGGTTTAGGGCTTGGGGGCATGGTTTAGGGATAGCACAAGGGCACTTTGGACAAAAAAGGCAGGTGCTCAAGTCCCCCTTGGTGTCTATGTGTGTACGTGCCTGTTTGGGACAACCTACCTGCCGAGCTCTTGTGCAAGTGTACCTAGAAAATGTATGTTGTTTTGAAGGCAAAGGGTGGCCACAGCAAATATTGATTTGATTTAGATTTTTCTTCTGTTCACTCACTATGTTAATTGCTAAATATAAACAATTTAACATGTCTATTTTTGAAAGCATTTTTACCTTACGGCATTTTTTCATATATATCTATGAGTTTTGCACAGTACTGTGTGTATATATATATATATATATATATATATATATATATATATATATATATCCTATATAATAATTAGCTAAAACGTGTGTAACGAAGCAGTCATGCGCAGTAGAGACTGCTGCGTGTGCTGCAGTCATGCGCAGTAGAGACTGCCCGTGACGAGGCTGATACAGAGTGGGGCGCTCCGAAGGACCATCCAGCTCTGTATCAGCTGCGACACAGGCATTCTCTACTGAGCATGACTGCACCGCAACCAGCTGGCACTGTATCTGCCATGATGTGGGCAGTCTCTACTGTGCATGACTGCCCCGCAATCGGCTGCTGTGGCCCGTGTAACAGGCTCTTGTAATGTAATATATATTGGGTAGGAATGCACTCAAATGTAGCGCCTGAGTGCTCATCCAAAGACATAGACACATTCTTAGGGAGAAGTGGAAAGCACTCACAGGAAACTTTTTAGCAGTGAACAGCTGGATTTATTCAAATCAACATTTCGGCCAGCACCATCGGCTTTCTCAAGATTACACCACATATGTGACACAGTGCTTATATACCCTAAACATATATCCAAATTAAAAAAGGCGCCAAATGACATATATTGACATTATGTGATTACCCATAGCAATAGAGGGACCCATACATTGTGATACTATTGCTTGTTATTTGATGTATATGGATGTTATTAATATGTTCCATATATATGCTGTACATATGATTTTGCTGTATTAACATCATTTATATTTCCAGTATGGATTATGCTGACTGCACTGCTAGCGCTGTACCAGAGACAATTATACACTGTGAAATTACATGTATATTTCTACACATAAGGTGCCAAAATGTATGAGAGTCTTGAGAAGATATCATATATCCAGGATATGATTATAGAACCTCTCTTTTGATACACGGCTCACAAGATAGTGCTGTGCGATGTGAGTGAGTCACCGCACTACCTGTAAGGTCTGCACTGTGAACGTATGTCTAATGACTAAGATTCTATTAATTTAAAACATAATGTATCCAATTATATCTCAACAATTACATTGTTACTTTTGATGTATTACCAACCTTCTGGTATACAGTGCGAGTGTTTAGAACATTTGAGTCTGACATATGTTCAATATATTTATACAGCAAGGGGTCACTCTATATCTTCATTGCCTCGGGTATATCCCTGGAATGATGTGTTTTGGAATATATCAGTTTTTAATTCATGTTTATTCACTTTACTTTACACACTTGGGGTTTTTGCATATTCATGTATTGTACAGGAGACTGGTTCTCCTAATGGGCGTCTAGAAACGTCGTTTGGCGCCTTTTTTAATTTGGATATATGTTTAGTGTACATAAGCACTGTGTCACATATGTGGTGTAATCTTGAGAAAGGCCATGGTGCTGGCTGAAAAGTTGATTTGAATAAACCCACCTGTTCACTGCTAAAAAGTTTCCTGTGAGTGCTTTCCACCTCTCCATAAGTATATATATCTATATATATTTATATATATATAGATATATATAGATAGATATAGATATATATATATATATAAAATATATATATTTCCAGAGTTATTACAGTTTAAAACCCCTCTTTTTACATTAACAGTGCCCTCAAGTGGACAGATTCCAATTAGTACTCCATAGAAAGTGACAGTGCTGTTAGTTAGAACTTTCAGGAAGTAAATGCCCTGTAATCCACTTGAGGATTATTTGAACTGATATAACTTTTGAATAAAATAACTGACAGTGCCCTTGTTTTAGTCATGATAAAAACCTGTATAGCATATACATTTTTACAAAAACTTTTATCCCCTTAAGGACCAGTGTTCCAGGGGTTCTCTGCACCGGACATCCAGGGCCATTTTTTTTGTGTGTGTGTCTGTGTGTTTGGAGAGCTGGTATGTGTGAGTGATCAGTTACCGGCTCTCCATGGGAGATGCTGAAATTGACTGCTCTGGTCTTGGACCAGTCAGTTTTAGACTCCCCTCATGATTACAGTGCACCTGCAGGTTGCTTTGATCACCGGTCCTTAATGCACGGACTGTCATGACAGTCATGGCACGTCATTGGTCATTCACAAGTTAAAGCAATGGGTAAGAGAAAACAAACAGCGCTAAAATTTGACTTGTGTATATCACACATATTACATATTAACTGACTTCTTCAAGAGGAGGGTTTCTGTTGCATAGTTTGGCCAAATTCTGTTAAAGAATGCCATGCCCACAATGCCAAAGTACTCCATTTTAGACAAGTCCTATCTATCTATATATATCATACCATATAGCTAACAAACTGATTTATATTAGGAGCCCTAACTAATCCATATGTTGGCTTGCACTGGCCTGCCCTTAGAGAAGAACACCTGCAGTGAGTAGTCAGAGACCTCCAAATCTAGTTCAACTTCTTGAAACACAGTCAATTCTAATAGAGGTCAGCCTACCCCACATTTTGTTAACTGCAGTGCATGGCACCATAGGCAATAGTAAGTGTTTCTAATATGAAGCTGTTTGTAAAATAGGACTTAAACTACTTAAATTTGTGCCTAAAATTGGGTGCTTTTGTGTGGTAGACAAGCTTGAACATACTCTGGCCAAACTACGTGGTAAAAAACATCTTGAATGGTGAGTTAATATGTGGGTATTGTGGGTAATAATATATACTATACAAAAGTTCACATTTCAACAATTTATATGAAGTATCACATATTTGCCTTCTGTTTGCTTTGTACTGAACCATTTGATTGGCAGAGAGGTACGTAATACATTGTGTTGTAATGCACTGTATGGATACCTGTCTGGCACTCAAAGTGTTAGGGAATTTTTATTTTCTCCGAATCTGCAGTTGGTTTGCTATAGATTTGCTAATTTTTGTCTTTGCATATAAGGCTCGTGATTATCTAGCTGTATTAACCCTTTCATTGCTACAGAGAGATATCCAGAGAAGTACAAGAGGTCATAGTCTAAAACTAGAGGCACAAAGACTTAGGCATAATGTAAGAAAGCATTAAGTCACTGAGAGGGTAGTAGATAAGTATAATGGCCTACCAACAGAAGTGGCAGATGTTAACACAGGGAGAGATTTTAAAGGGATAGTAATGTCAGCATATGATGTTAAGATTGATTATGCATTTTACTTTTTTATCACAAATAGAGATGGGCAAAAATTTTCGCCTCAAACCAAAATCAGTGAATAATGGCACTTCCTGCATGATGAATAATTTCCCACGAAAAGTGCCATTTTTCATCTTTTTTCGCCTAACTCAATTGCATTGAAATCAATGGGAACAAATGTTAGTGCTCGAGGAAAGAAAGAATTGAAACTCCAAAAATAAATTCTAGTTTAATATGAACGTTAAATCATTCAGAGGTAAAGAATATCAAAACCTGAAAATCTTGTATAATACATTTAAGAATATTCTCTGACTACAGAAAACAGCAGTTTAATGTGTCAGTCTGATATTGTTGAGTGTCCAGCCTACATCACATCACAAAGGAAAAAAACCCTAATGTGTGATGTGGAAAAATATACACAAGAAAACACTATATAATATATGAAGCAAGAATAATGTTTTGAATGGAAAGAAACTTCCAAGCAATATAAATGAAAAGGCCAGTAAAATCAATTACAAGAGCCCACACACAAGGGAATAGCCATGAGCAAAATAGGACACCCCCAGACAAGCCAACACAAAGAGACTTGAGAGTAACGGTGTAACTATCTCCCACAAAGGCCATGCCACAATGAATAAGCTGATGTTAATAATAATGCACAATCATTAATACAGAAGCAAATTGGGAATGAAATTGGGAATGAAAGTCCTTATACGAGAGATTAGCCATGAGAAAGACAAACCACCACAGAACTGGTCTACACAAACGTGCCCCAGAAATTACAGGTGTCAGTCCATCCCACAGAGACTCTCCTATACAGAATGAGCAAAGGCTAGCAATAACAGAAGCCGCTACGTGCATACCAGAAAAATGTGCAAAAAAACACAAATACCTGTTTCTTTAAACATACTACCACTGGCCTGTACCACAGCTGCCACTCTCCATAGGTGAACCACAGATATAAGGATATAGTATATGTTGTATGGTCAAAAATACATGATATTCAAAAGTTACTAATTACATAAAGACAACTTCATGGAGAGTCGAGCAAATGACCGATATACTGTCTGGCATATAAAAACAAAAGAAAAATAACCCTAAACATATACAGAGCTCCTGAAAAACATACACACCACAAAAAAAAAGAAAAAAACATACATACATATATATATATATATATATATATATATATATATATATATATATATATATATATATCAAAATGTCCAGTGATGGAAAAAGCACTCACAGGTCTTTGTTAAGTGTGATATAACAAAATAAGCAAGATTTATTTCTTCAGATTAACGTTTCGGTTAACACATAGTAACCTTCATCCCAAAATGATTCACCCAGTACCAGGACTTATATATGAATCACTTGATGATAAAAAGATTCCAGTCATTGAACACTAAGTAGGGACAAGTCCATTCCTTGTGTATATATAGTGTTAAACGTCAAAGTAGTGATACCAGTATATCTGATAGATGTTTTGTCCGCTATTAATGATGCTTCTTTCAATGGCTAATTAATAATTATACCAATGAATCATAACTTGCAGAAATAACAAGAATAGTTCACTTAGCTGTTAGTTCAAATGCTGGAGACTTGACTCCACATTTAATAACTTCCTTTATTAAGAGTTTATTAACTTCCTCCATTCAGAGTTTACTAACTTCCTCTATTCGGAGTTGGTTAATGGTGCTCCACATTCGATGACATCCTCTATTCAGAGTTGGTTAACCCCTTAAGACCGGCCAATCGTGCATGCGGCCGTCACTTAAGGACCACGGACCATTTTTTTCTTAGCATCCGCTTCCAGACTCCCTGAACGGCGTGCAGCCACACGGGAAGCTCGAAATTCCATGACTTTCCTGGCATATCATGGGTCCTTAACGCAAATCTACCCAATACTTGCCAGGGCTATCAAGGGTCATTAAGGGGCTAATGGTGCTCTAGTGTCTCTTCACCCTGGATTATACCACCGGGAATTGGGAGCTACCTCACAACTTCACATGGATATTCTGTGGTCAAGATGTCTCTCAGCATTTGTTTGTGAAGTGTTCCACAAGTAATTTTCTCACATATCTTATAGCCAAATAGACGTGCATCAGCATCTATATTACAGGTATTGTAAGTGGACAATACATGTCTCTATAATGAGTGTAAAAGAAACACCTACATGTTTCAGCGTGCAACCTTTATCCGTTGTCAGGGAATAATAATTTTAAAAAAGGGTAGGGATGGAAGAAAATGTTTGCCTCAGACCAAAATCGGCGAATAATGGCATTTCCTGCTTGGTGGAAAATTTCTGGTGAAAAGTCTAGTTTTTCTGCTTTTTTTTGCCTAGCTCATTGCATTGAAATCAATGGGAACATTGAATTTACACATAACTCATAGCAAATGCTATTTTATTTCCCAAAGGCATAGTATAAAAGGGGTATAAGGGTGCCTGTGTTGGTGGGGTGTGAGGAAACAATCAGTTGAACAGGGGATTTTTTTGTTGACTGGGATTGGGGGGAAAGTTAATAAAATATAAAATAAAAAAAAATAAAACATGCTATAAACGGAGTCTAAGGAGGGTGCCAGTGTTGTTGGGTGGAGTCTAGGGACAGAATCAGTTGAATACGGAATTTTTTTTCGGGGGGTTGTTGACTGGTGTTGGGGGGGCAGTTAATTAGAAAAAATCTAATTAAAAATAAAATAAGAAATTGGTACGTAACATGACAGACATTTCCTGATATCAACTGTGACTGGAACAGACTGATATTTGATGGGATAGGGTATTTTGTAGAGTATGATTTGTAGGACTTAAACTTGTGTTAGGCCCAAGCCCTGAGGAAACATTGATTTGTAGACTTTGGCTTGTTAGCATCACATACCCTGAGGAATCACAAATATTTTTATCAGTTTGGCTTGTTAATGTCACACAAGCCCTTAGAAATCAGTGATTTTGTTAGAAACAAGACCCCAAACATATATTTTTTTTTGTCGGTCTCTGTTTTATTTTTTTTTAAGAAGAAGCCCTGAGAAAAAAATGCCCTACTTGCCTTGTGCCAGCAGGTCATGTTATGGTGGCCAGTGGCAAATGCCCCGGTGTCATTGAGCCATTTGCGACTGCTGTTCTTGCTGCTGCTGCTGCTGCTGAGTTGATTAAGCAGCAGGATGATTAGGCAGCTCAAATGGAATGGGATCAACAATAGCAATGATCTAGGTGATGGATGATCATGTTTTTTTCCCTTGAGAGCAGTAACTGTGCCTCTCATCAGCAACTGCAACGTGCACATGTGTGTGTGGTAAATAAGGGAAGGACTAGAAACAATGGGCACATCTGCAGATCAAACATCTGGCACAACTGTAACCAAACACCATGATGCTAAGGGTCCCCAGTGTGAAACCATCCAACCAGAATCCAAGTACTGCTGTCACTATGCACGTTAACCACTACCTGCTAAGGGCATATGACAATTTGCAGTTTAATAATAATGATGAACCCTCCCTGCCACCAGCTTAACATATTCTGCAGGATATAATCTCCTCAGATGCCCTGCTTGCAAGTATCCTCCACCGCACTGCCATGTGTGGTCAGCACACCACACAGTGTGCAAAGGGTGGGCATGAACTGCCACATCCTTCTCTTATCAACTGAATGGCTATCAGCTGGTGAGGGAGGTAAAGAGATGAATGAGGCGGATCACCAGATGATGTAGTTACATGATCTTCCTACGCCTGGATCCTAGAGCAAGAGGGTGATGGAGAGCTTTTAGGCTCTAGCTGGGTTTCTCTGTCTTCCTCCTCTATGATTTATGCCTCTCCACTTGTTGCCTTCGGAAAGAGTCAGGGGGTTACAGCAACAGTGGTGCCAGATTTTGTTTGGCTTTAACCCTTTGAGTGCCAGAAGGGTATGCAGTGCATTGCTTTGCAATGCATGTATACCCCCTGGTACTCAAAGGGTTAACATGTTTCATATAAATGTCATGGTGTATGTGTTTCATGTTTGTTATCAGGGTGCTTGTGCCAAGATGCAGTCCCTCCTTTCCCCTTTTCACTGACTTTTCACAAATTGTGCACAGTGCCATCGCTGATGACTACACTGGGCCTGCCCCAACAGAAAAATAGCCCCAACACCCAGGACTACAAGAGGGAGGGAAAAGGTGGAAAAAAATGGCCTCTTTCTTCTTCTCCTCCACATTCCCCTTCACTGGCT
Source organism: Rhinophrynus dorsalis (assembly GCA_037306005.1). Lineage (NCBI taxonomy): Eukaryota > Metazoa > Chordata > Amphibia > Anura > Rhinophrynidae > Rhinophrynus > Rhinophrynus dorsalis. The sequence goes on from CM074719.1 coordinate 57,496,550, forward strand.
GGGGCAGGGGATGATGTTGCTGCTGTTGCTGCTACTGCCTCAGAATCAGCACTGCATCTAGGACCAGAAGTATTGCTGCTGCTGGCAAGTGGAACCTGTCCTAGTTCCTCATCACTGGACCCTATTCCCACTGTGTCCACTATGTTCTGTGGCACGCTAGCCTGCTCCTCAGCATCCTGCTGCCCTTGCAACTCAGCAGCAGCAGAATTACTCCGTAAATTCCAAAATCTCACTGCTGGTCATGGTGATGCCCATCCGCATCCCCATATCGGTCTCCCATTCCTTCTCGACTTGGGTTCAAAAGGAAATTAATGTCTATCCCACTCCAGCTTCTCCACCATCATCCGCACCACCACCACTCCCTCCTTGCAGCCGCTACTCTTTTAAAGATATCTCACTGGTTGGAGATGATGAGTAGGGATGGGCAAAAAAGTTTACCTCAAATCAAAATCTGCGAATAATGGCACCTGCTTGATGAATAATTTCCCACAAAAAGTGCAATTTTATGCTGTTTCTTCATTCCATTGAAATCAATGAGAACATTGATTTTACACACAACACATATGTTATTTTATTTCCAAAACACATAATATAAAAGGGACATGAGGGTATCTGTGTAGGTGGAGTGTGGGGAGAGAATCAGTTGGACAGGGAATTTTTTTTGGGGGTTGTTTACAGGGATTGGGGGGGCAGTTAATAAAAAATAAATCCTAAATACAATAAGCCATAAGACATAGTATAATAGGGGTCAGAGGAGGCTGCCTGTTTTGGTGGGTGGAGCCTAGGGAAAGAATCAGTTGAACAGGAATTTTTTGGGGGGCTGTAGAATGGTATTTGGGGGACAGTTGATAAAAAAAAAATTAAATAAGAATTGATATGTAACGTGACAGAAACAGGGACCAGCTGACGTAAAATGTGACTGGGGAAGAGTAATACTTGATGGGATAGAGTATTTCATGAAAGGATGATTTGTAAGATGTGTTGTTAGAGGCCCAAGCCCTGAGGAAACCTTGATTTGTAAGACTTAGACGTATTAGAGACCCAAGTCTTGCAGAAACACTGATTTGTAGGACTTAGACTTGTTTTTCACAAGCCATGAGGAAACTTTGATTTGTAGGACTTAGAAACAAGCCTCCCCAAAATTGTTGAATTTTTGCTTTTTTTTTTTAAAGCACTAGCCCTGAGAAAAAAAAAGCCCTACTGGCCTAGTGCCAGCAGGTATGTTGTGTTGGCCAGTGGCTGATGTAGATGTAGAATTTGTGACTGCTTTTCTCAGCTGCTGCTGCTGAGTTATTTAAGCATCAGGAAGATTAGGCAGCTCAAAGGGAATAGGAACAACAACAGCAGTAACATGGGTGATGGATGATGAATGTTCCACTTGCCACAACTAGCTCCAGTGATGCTCCTGAGGCAGTAGCCACACCATAACTAGCCCCTACCACCAGGTATATGCGGAGAAAAGAAGAAGTTGGCCAATAATTCTTCTCCACCTGCCCCTCCTACAAAATCATGGATGTGTTGTTACTAGAATAGAAATTTTTCCCTTGAGAGCAGGAACTGTGCCTCTCATCAGCAACTGCAAAGTGCACAGAGTATATGGTAAATAACATCTGGCAGAACTCTATCCAAACACTATGACACCAGAAACCAAGTACTGCTGCTGACAGTTTAATAGTAATGATGAACAATTCCTTCCATCATCTTAGCATATTCTGCGGGATAGAATCGCCGCTTGATTCCCTGCTTGCGATTCTTCTCCACCACACTGCCATGTGTGGTCAGTGCACCACACAGTGTGCAATGGATGGACACAAATTGCCACATCTAAAATCTTCAGAGTGGCTGTGATTTGGCGGGGTAACAGTGAACGAGGTGGATTGGCAGAAGATGTAGTTACCCTAGAGGAGGAAGGGGATGGTGAGCTAGTTGTTTCGCTCATCATGAACTTCCAGCCTTTGCCTGGGTTTCTCTATTTTTCCTCCTCTTTGATCTCCGGCTCACCTCTTGTTGCCTTTCTGAAGAGTTGGGTGTACAGCAACAGCAGTGCTTGATTTCTGTGGTGGGTGTTTGGCTTTAATGTTTGACATAAATATCATGGTGTCTGTGTTTCATGTGTGTTATCAGGGCAGTTGTGCCAAGGTGTGTACCCTCCTTTGATCTTTTCACTGACTTGTCACAAATTGTGCACAGTGCCGTTGCGGATGACTGCACTGTGCCTGCCCCAACAGAAAAATAGTCCCACACCCATGATGACTTCAGGGGGAGGGAACAGATGGAGAAGAATGGCCTCTTTCTTCTTCTCCTCCACATTCCTCTTCACTGTCTGGGGCAGAGGATGATGTTGCTACTGTTGCTGATGCTGCCTCAGAATCAGCACTGCAACTAGGACCAGGAGTATTGCTTTGCCCTAGTCCCACATCACTTCTTGACTCCATTCCCATTGTGTTCACGGTGGTCTGTGGTAAACTAGCCTGCTCCTCAGCATCCTGCTGCCCTTGCAACTCAGCAGCAGCAGGAATTAGAGCAGTTGCAAATTCCAAAAGCTCATTGCTGCTGCTGGTGGTGGTGATTCCCATCCCCATCCCTGTCTCCCATTCCTTTTCAGTTTGGACTAAAAAGACCATCAATGTCTCTTCCACCTCAGCTTCTCCCCCATCATCATCATCACCACCATCACCAGTCCCTACGTGTTGCTGCTGCTCTATTACAGACATCTCACTGATGTTTGGAGGAGGTGGCGAGAAATGTGACAGAGGGTCCCCTACTTTAGCACTTACTATCTCTTGTTGAGCTGAAGAAGGCAGACTGGCAGCACAAGCAGCGGGCACAAGCAGCTGATCTGTGTTCCTGGTGGTGGTATTATTGCGGTGGTAACAATTCTGCCTTTTTCAGGATCATGTTCCACATGGACAATGCTGTGCGGGGAAAGGAATAGTGTGGGCTCCCTTGAGTGCTAGTCTGGATGCTCGGAATTGCTTCCCCTACCACTCCCCTAACGTAAGTCCCACCGACTGCTTCACCATCACTGTTACTACCACAAACACCAACCACATCAATTTCAGCCCCAAGTCTTTCTCTTCACAGTCACTATTAATATGATGATTGCCCCCTCCTTCAGTTCTAACACTAACAAGCTGCTGGACCTTCTTAGTAGTCTGACTTATGGTCTCCCTCTCTCACACTTGGCATCATCTTCTCCTTCCCACTTCCTGAGTATTACAAGACACACTGACAGCAGCTTCAGCAATGGTGGGAGCAGGTTCAGCACTGGCAGCAGACACAGCACTAGTGGCAGCAGGGGCAGCACGTCTGACAGCAGGCACAGCACTGGAGGCAGCAAGTTTAGCACTGGCAGCAGGCACAGCACTGGTGGCAACAGGGGCAGCATGCCTGACAGCAGGCATAGCACGTCTGGCAGCAAGGGCAGCACGTCTGACAGCAGGCACAGCACTGATGGCAGCGGGGGAAGCATGTCTGACAGCAGGCATAGCATGTCTGGCAGCAAGGGCAGCACTGTTGGCAGCAGGGGCAGCACATCTGACAGCAGGCACATCACATCTGGCAGCAGGCACAGGTAGCTGACCTGTCCAGCTCTCACTACTACCTTCTTCCACCCTTGACATTAATTTCCCCAAGATCCCTAGGTGTGATTTAGTGGTACTGGCCAGCATTGTTACTGTAGTGTTCACTTCCTACTCCTCCTCAGTCTCAGTAGACACATAATGTTCCTTCCAGTTCCTCCTTTTATTAGTTTTAAACTTTCTCATAGGGATAGCAGTTACTATGAGCCTCTCCTGACTCAATTTTGCAAAAAGATCACAGCAGATCAGCATAACACATCTACCTCGCTCTGTAGCTGCTTCTATTGTGTTTCACTTCCTGGAGTATGTCACGTTTTTATAGCGAAAAGATGAAAAACACATAAAATCTTTCTAGCCATTGAAAAAATGGTGAAGAATTTTTGCCAAAGGGCAAAAAATGCAAATATTTTAATCACTGGTTTTAAAGCAAATTTTTCCTGTGAAAAAGCTGACTTGCAGCACTAGCAGCAAGCACAGGCAGCTAAGCAACAGTTCTGTCTTTTTCAGGATAATGTTCCATCTGGACAATACGATGGGGGTATGGGGACTCCCAGGGTCAGGGGAATGTTGTGACTCCCTTGACTGCTACTCTGGCTGCTCCGCAGTACCTCCCCTACCATCTCAGCATGAGTAGGAGGATCTGCTATGGTAACACTAGTCACACCAGCTGCTTCACCATCACTGTCACTGCTACTAACACAAACCACATCAATTTCAGTGTCTGATTCTTCCTCCTCCTCACTACTAGTATGAGCACCCCCTCTCTCACACCTAACACTCTGGGTTTATAGCTGCTTGATCTTCTTAGTAGTAGTAGTGGCAGGACTGCTTGGGGATGGAAAGTGTAACTTAGGGTACCCTGCTGTCACACTGGCATCATCTCCTCCTTACCCCCTGACCTGAGAATCATAAGACACCCAGGAAGGCACAACACTGGAAGCATGCACAGGTAGATGACCTGTCCTGCTCACACTACTGCCCTTTTCTTCCTCTACACATGACACAATTTTGCCCTAGGGATGATGTAGGTGGACTGGCAATCATTGGGTCTGGAGAATGAGGGCATCCAGACCCTTAATGTTGGTAGTGGTCACTTCCTCCTCCTCCAACTCATTGCATGCATAACAGTCCTTCCAGCTCCTCCTTTTATTAGTATTCCGGTTGCTCATAGAGATATCAGTCACTATGAGTCTCTCCGGACTCAAAGTGTATTTTTTAGTGTTTGAGTGCTACAGGAGTGCCTAATGCATTGCAAAGCAGTGTAATAGAAACATAGAATTTGAATGTGATAAGAACCATTTAGCCAGTCTTCCAGTTTTAACCCTTTGGGTGCCAGAAGGATGTGCAACTCATTGCTATGCAACGTGTTGCAACCCCTCTGGCATTCAAAGGCTTAAGAGAATAGCAATATTTTGATTTAACTTTGAAGATATTACTATTATATATGTATTTGCCCAGCTGAATTTCTTTTTTCTTTTTGTGTACTGTATTTGAATCAGCCTTTGCAGTTCTCCTCTTCATCTCACTGTGAGTGATGTGTGCTCCCTCTCTCTGAAGTCTGTAAAATGAGTCGGCAGCTCAGCTGTGTCTGTACAGCAACCCTATTTTTTGTACACTGGCTGTGCAACTGAGCAGAGAAGAAGGACAGCTGAATAGAGAGTGTAACAGATAAAGAGACTAATGTATGAAGAAAAGTGGTGCAATTCTGCAGAAAGTCAGCTGTCATTTGCTAAAAATTGGAAATTTAACCTCTTGAACTCCAGGAGATGTTTAAGGCATTGCAAAGCCTTGGCTTTCTTTATTTGTTCCCTCTGTATCCATTCTTGGCACCACTGAGTTGCAGACTCTTTTTAGAGAGAGCAAGTAGGGGGCACTATAATCACTGAAACCTGAAGGAAGAGAACAACTGCAATAGTATATTCAAGGTAAATGCAAAAAAATAACAAAAATAACTTCATCAAGTAAATTAGATTGACTCATTGCATACTGGAGCTATTTCCTACACATTTTTTCAAAATGCCTTCTGGACATCTTTAGTATCCAGGGGTTAATATACACTATTGAGGTAATGCCAGTAAAATAAAACATTACTACTACTTTATGTATAAGGAAGATTTATGCATACTTTTTACAGCTTTCAAAGAAACTTCTGACATTTTGTATACATTTTGATTTTCCATAATTAATTTTTTTGTAAAACTATATAAAACTAGAATTTCTGGTCTGTACTGTAGAAAACCTTACTTTGTTATTCAGCAATCTAAATGGATGTGATTCTGGATCAAGCCAACTGTACCATTGTGGGAGTGTCACTGTTTCCCAAGAATAATTTAGGATTCAGGATGGTATAGTAAAAGGTAACAATTTATTAAATAAATTAAATAAGAAAAACTCAATAACAAGAAATAACAACAGGCAATAATCACAGAGAAGCAGTAGAGGTCCCACTAGAGGTCAGCAACTCTATCAGGAATAGGAGTCTGCCTAAATGAGGGAGCCTCCACCAGAGACTGGCACACGCCCCTGTAGTCTCTGTAAATGAAAGGCACGCAGGAACGCAGTGAGAGACAACCTGACTCACGCCTGCTGTCAGTGGGTAGGCCAATGAAACTCCCAAAGGTGGTAGCGGATAGGGAGATAATACTGACGCTAGCCTGCCGTCAGTCCAAAGAAGGAAACACTCCTAGGGAACAAAATGGGGGGAGAGCCCAGTCTCAATCCGTGAATCAGAAACGTAAGTCTTAACCAGAGCCACATCTCTGCATCAGACTGGGTGTCTACTAAATACGGGGAGTAGGCAGGAGAATAGTCAGACAGAGCCACAGGTCAGCACCAGGATAGATGGTCAGACAAGCTGGGTCATACACAGTACAGGTAGTCAGCCAGAGCCACAGGTCTGCACCAGATTGGGTGTCTACTATATACAGGGAGTAGGCAGGAGAATAGTCAGACAGAGCCACAGCTCAGTATCAGGATGGATGGTCAGACAAAACAGGTCATACACAGAGCCTAAAGGAAATGAACTGAGTAGAACAACAACGCAAGGGCAACTGAGAATTGGCTCGGTTCCCCTTTAAAGCCCAGGCCAGGAAGTAGATGGGAGGAGAATTCAGCAACCACAGCATAAAACAAGTGCCTGTGTCATTCTGGCGCTTCTCGCCTGTGAATGACGCATCTCGCTGCGATGCGTCAAACTAGCGGTCTGCACCTGCATCAATTTGAGCGCTAAACCCATCTAGCAAGAGGACACGGATGGCCAATAGTGCCACCAAACGCACCCAAACCTGGCACCATCAGCGACATTTGGGAGGAAGAGAGGGTGACATACCAATGCCTCCTGCGTCATCGTCGACAGCGGTGCTGGAATTAGGTAACTGTAACAGGGAGAAAAGAAAATTCCTATTGATTGATTACTCCTTTTACCCTCTCCCTGCCTCTAGTACATTTGCTGGAAATAATTAAAATACTTTGTATATTTTTACAGTGAAGTACACAACAGAACTGATTGTGTGTGATGTATTGCCCCTTACATAATACTCTGTCTTTTCTATTATCTGTCTGCCTCAGTCATAGCTCACATCTATCTCTCAATAACACTGAATGGCATGCTGCAGAAACCGGACGGCCCTGTTATACCATCTTTGTATTAAAAGAAGGGAAACTTGCCACACAGAGGGTAAATTCAGTCTTACCATTTCTTTCAATGCAATAAGCTAGAAGGAAAATTGGCAAATCAACTACTGTGCTGTAGAATCAATTACCAAGAAGCCACTTATCTGTGGATTAGCCGGATAAATAGGATAAGCGTTTTTCCTAGTCTTCACAATGGATGAAAGAATCACCTCCACAGAGTGGAGGCACAAACAACCAGAACAGAGCTTGACAACACAGACTACAGGAGGAGCATGGAGACATACCAGTCTTTATCACAAATAGCTAATATTCTCATAAGGCAATGAACAGGTTGGAGCAACTTGTGCAGAAGCAAACAGCCTTCCATTGAGCAGGAAACCAAGGCTTTGAACAAGAGCCAAACATAACCTTGAGGAGGAATCTAAAGGTAAAAGGCAACATACAAAACCAGATCAGGGAAAGGCAAAAATTAAAATCTGATCTTGAAACGCCACTGAGTTTCTTGCTTGGTGCCCAGAATTGTTTTCTCTGTACCATTCACGGCTTTGATCAAGAATATGACTGTTCTCCACTCTCTGGTAATAAAAGTTATGATCTGCTCATCTACACATCCTCTTTACTTTTGTTTGTGCTTCCTGCTCATTCTGGCTACATCTAATCTGTCCTCCCTAGCCATATGCCCTCTGCTTTTTTGGACTATGCCTGATCTCTGCTAACTGCTTCATGTGGTAAAAAAAAAGTTGTTGGTGGGCATATGCTACAAACCACCAAATATCGATGACAATGATGAGGCCCAACTGCTATTGCAAATGAGGAAAGCTGCCCAGTTTGGGCATACTATAATTATGGGAGATTTTAATTATCCAGATATCAGCTGGAAAAATGAGACTTGTCAGAGTGCTAAGGGTAGCAGGTTTTTGAACACACTTCGTGAAAGCTACATGTCACAAATGGTGGAAGCACCAACAAGAAATAACAATGTATTGGACCTAGTGATCCCTAATAACACAGAAATGGTATCCAATATTAAGGTAAGAGAACATTTGGGAAACAGTGATCACAACATGGTTACATTTGAGATTAGTCTGGCAAAGCAAAAATGTATAGGTTCAACCAAAACTCTTAATTTTAAAAAAGCTAACTTCAAATTGTTAAGGGCTTCAATGCAACACATAGACTAGGATATATTATTTAAAGGCAAAAATACTGAGGAAAAATGGTCAGAATTCAAATTTAGGTTGCAGAAATGTACCCAACAGTATATTCCAATGGGGAACAAATGCAAAAGAAGTAACTCACAGCCAATGTGGTTAACTGCACATGTAAAGAAGGAAATGGCAAGGAAAAAAAACGCATTCAAATTATTTAAGTCTGAAGGAACTGAACAATCTTTCTTAAAATACAGGGAGTGCAACAAAGATTGCAAAAAGGCAATTAGGGTAGCAAAAATAGATAATGAAACTCGAACTGCAAGGGAAAGCAAGACTAATCCAAAAAATTTTTTTAAATATATAAATAGCAAAAAACTTAAGAAGGAGTGCATTGGACCATTCAAAAATGAGATGGGTGAGTTGGTTAGTGAGGATAAGGAAAAGGCCAATGTTTTAAACACTTTCTTTGCATCAGTATATACAAGGGAGCAAGGAATGGTAGAAGAGCCTCCACAAGTAACAAATAAAACAATACAATTAATAGATATTGGGTTAACTGAAGGAGATGTCATGGGAAGACTGAACAAAATTAAGACCGACAAAGCACCAGGTCCTGATGGTATACATCCAAGGCTTCTTCAGGAACTTAGTGCAGTGTTAGCAAAACCGCTATATTTCGCTTTAAAGATTCTATTACCACAGGCTCAGTGCCACAGGATTGGTGAAGAGCTAACATAGTACCTCTATTTAAGAAGGGAACTAAAACAGAACCTGGGAATTATAGACCAGTGAGTTTTTACCTCTGTAGTGGGAAAACTGTTAGAAGGGATAATAAGGGACTATATTCAGGATTATAACACAAAAAGTAAAATCATTAGCACGACTCAACATGGTTTTATGAAGAATAGATCATGCCAAACTAATCTTTTCAGCTTCTATGAGGAGGTAAGCAGCAACCTTGACAATGGCAAGGCAGTAGATGTAGTATATCTAGACCTTGCAAAGGCATTTGATACAGTGCCACACAGAAGGCTGGTGTATAAAATAAGGAAATTGGGGATAAGAGATAACCTTTGCAGCTGGATACAAAACTGGCTGAAGGATAGGGAACAGTGCGTGGTGGTAAATGGAAAATTTTCCAGTACAGTTAAAGTGAAGACTGGAGTACCTCAGGGTTCAGTATTGGGTCCGCTGCTTTTTAACATGTTTATAAATGACCTGGAAATAGATATAGAAAGCAAAATATCAATATTTGCAGATGATACTAAATTATGCAAAGTCATTTATTCAGAACAGGATATTTTCTCTCTACAGAGGGACTTACATACAATGTCAGATTGGGCAAACATGTGGAATATGAAGTTTAATGTGGGGAAGTGTAAAGTCATGCATTTGGGAGGAAACAATCCCAAGGCTACTTATAAACTTAATGGAATAATTTTAGGTGACTCGTTGCTAGAAAAAGACCTGGGTGTCCTTGTCAACTACAAACTTGGAAACAGTGACCAGTGTCAAACAGCAGTAGCAAAGGCAAACAAAGTCCTGTCTTGCATAAAAAGAGGTATCGAAGCAAGAGTGGATAAGATTATTTTGCCATTATAGATATCATTGGTAAGACCTCACCTTGAGTATGCAGTGCAATTTTGGGCACCGGTTCTGAAAAAGGATATACTAGAACTAGAGAGGGTAAAGCGGAGAGCAACAAAATTAATTAAGGGAATGGAGGACTTGACATATGAGGAACGACTAAACAAACTTGGTTTATTTACTCTAGAGAAAAGACGACTAAGAGGAGACCTTATCACATTGTACACGTATATGAGAGGTCAATACAAGGATCTCTGCGGTGAGCTATTTATTCCAAGGCCTGATCAGGTGACCAGAGGATACCCCTTGAGATTAGAGGAAAGGAGGTTTAAACTTCAGCAGATGAAGGGTTTTTTTACGGTAAGGTCTGTCAAATTGTGGAATTCATTGCCCAGGGAGGTAGTTATGGCAGATACAATGGATACATTTAAGAGAAGATTAGATAAATTTCTTTCAAAAGGGAACATACAGAGTTATACTGTTTATCAGTAGGCTGATCAGGAAGGTCTGATAAAGACTAATTTAATTGGTAGCAGGAAAGCTATAAAATTCTCAGTTATTGAGGTATGAGGCGAAGGTTGAACTTGATGGACTTGTGTCTTTTTTCAACCTAATTTACTATGTTACTATGTGTCCCTGTGCAAATTCCAGTGGTCTTTCAGACCTTGAGACCTCAATCTTTAGGGAAAATCTGGAACTTGTGTGAAGTTTTGCAGTTCCATCTACTGGATTCCTTTCTTTGAATCAGCACATGACAAGGATTTATCAAAGGCAGAAGTTTCCTTTAATGCAATAGTAATACTAAAAACATAAAAAGAAATATGTTGCAGGATATTTCCCCCTGAGTAAAACAAGAGTACCCCCACCACTGAAAGGTGTTTTATTCAAAAGTTGTTACCTTAAATTTTAATTTTAAGGTGCAATATTTCACTGGCCTGAAATTGTACAGTGGTGCTGTTGCTATACCAGCCTATAGACAGCTCTGGTCAATTGACCATAAATATGCATCGGATGTTTTAGGCCAGTCAAATGTTACACCTAAAAAATTAAAGTTTGAGCTGTAATAACTTTTAGATAAAACACCCTTCAGCAGAGGGAGTACCCTTATTTTACGCAAGGGGATAAACATTAGAATAATATATAATAGCTGGGCAATCTGGCTTACAATGTTAAATAGAGAAAAATGGCATTTGTAAAGAATGTCTATGACATCTTATTAAGTCTGCTCCAATCCTAGCAGATGCTGGAGAAAGTCAAGAGCTTTTGCTGGGCAGCCCCAAAGTGGCTCCTGTAAACCATTCGGTAGAGCAGAAAACTGAGTCAATCAATGGCAGGCAGTCTGGGCCAAACCAGAAAGTCTTGTGATGAGGCCACAAGCTTCTCTGGTTGTACACTCAGTCCCCAGGAAAATAGGGTGGAGTTAAGAAAAACATTCCTAGCATTCTGTGCAGACTATGTTCATGTCCCCATATGACGTCAAAGTCTAGAACTCCAGTATCTTTCATTGGAATGAGCTGGAGTACAGCTGTCATCACTTTTCTGACCCACATTTAAACTCTCCAGCTAATCTCTCAGGGCTTGCAATGCAGGCCTAGATTTTCTAGCACAAAACAGTTCTGTACCCAGAAGAGCATACCTGCAAATAAAGCAAATATATCAATATTTGTCCCTTGAGTCTGGTATGGGATATTATGAGCAATACAGGGAATTCTGGGTTCTTTCCGGGAGATAGGGTTTTTCCTAACTGGTACTTAAATGGTTCCAAAACTATGTTGGAGTCTTAATTTCCTCAGCCACAGTATAAAAAAAGAACAGACAAGGATATTGGCTTCTCCATGCATCTAATTCTGGGTTTAGAGCTCAAGTACAGTACAATAGAAGGGCTCCAGACTCCCACCTATGGTTAACTATTAAATCATAGAAAAAGCAATTGCATAGGGGAATTATAAAAGCTTCAGTACATCATATTAACCCTTTGAGTGTCAGAGGGGTGCACAACTCAATGCGTAGCTTACTCCTCTGGCACTGAAAGGGTGAATCCACTCGTAACAGAATACAGCTAATCAAAATTTGCTTCTACTGTATGAGGTGTATGTATTGAATAAACAATAGGTTAAGAAGACTCCTGAAATATCTAGGGAATAAGTATATATCTGATTTACTGTGTGGGCCCCAGCAATTGAAGGAAGCCCACCCTGACTGTTAAGGGCATTGGACCAGGGATGTACTGGTTTACATTTCCTCCATATAGCTTACGTCAAGTGGAGGTTGTCAGAGGATTGTGGGTTGGTAGGGGAGGAACTGGGGGATTTTAATAGAGGGAAATTGAGGCTTCACTTCCTTATGCTCCCTGGAGTTGAGAGAAGGAGCAGCGTCTGCATCTTCTTCCACCTGAGGTTGCTGTTACCTGATGGACAGTGAGCAATTGATGGAGCTTGTGCTTGCCAGGGTGCAGGTAGAGGGCAGTGACTGTCTCCTGTCATTTATTGGAGAGCAGTCTCCCCCAATGGATGCCGCTGTTTCAGCCCCAACATCTGTTGGCACCGAGGAGGTGGTGTGACAGATGCCAGCAAGGAAAACAAAACCACTGGGAAGAAGTATATACCCGATTCCATACCACCTTTTTTCCTGACCCATTATAGTGAATAAAAAGTATGGGGATAATAAATGCCCCCCTTACATTGAAGTGAGTTTTCCCCCACCTTTCTTATAGCTGACTCTTGCACTGAAAGCTGAAAGGGATGGGTCCTCATCCGTGCAATCGTTATTGCTTGAGGTGAGGATCTGCGATAATTTGAAGTAATATGTAAAAATGATTCTTCGCAAACTTAAGGGAACATCTAAAATTAAAAGTGGGGAATGTATAAAAGGCCTTCTTAGTGTATACTTAAGAATTGTTGCTAAAATTCACAATGTCTAATCATATTTATATAGGGGTAAAGTCAGGTTTATAAATATGTCTATCTGAGAATATTCTGAGGAAATTTGAACCTGTAAATATATTTTTGCACACATAGTGGTATTATATACTTCAAAAAGAACAGGTTATACCTGAAGTTAAAGGGATAGTAATGTTTCTTAATAAAAGCAGCTCTATTTAATCATCATAGTATTTGGACTTTGGAGAGTGTTATTTCAATTCTGTCAGAGTTGTAGTTCAAGAGTAATTCAATGACAAAGTATCCCCCTCCTGCCCCTTTTACCTTGTGTAACACTGATCAGCCAGAGCAGAAGGGAGGTGCCCAGGTAGATTTCAGAGAGGGATAAGACTTATATAGTTCTTCATGTTTTTTTAATGCCTACAAAATAAAATAAAGATAAAACCAAGTATTACTGCCCCTTTAAGATTTAATCCCTTTATGTTTGGTGCAATTAGTGAATTTCTGTATAAATACATCGGGACACAATTCTTATTTGTCCAAGACCATTTCTACTCCACTTTTCAAAAAAGTCCACTGACTGGAGTTAGCACTTAGAGAAAATGTCTGGATGTTTATACATATACACCTTTATAGACACTTTCTTTATAACTCCAGTCTTATACATCTCCCCCAAAGTTCTAACCATAATGATGTAATTAAATGTCATTTTATTTTTGGTGGGAACACAATATAACTGTTATAGCTATATCATATAAAAATGAAAAAGCATGTGATATAAAGAAAGCAAAATTACAATTGTAAAAAAGGAACTGCAGTGCAGAACCCAGGCCTTCATGACCACAATGTTCTGAATTGCATCACTATGTTTTACTATTTTCCATTCAAACATCTCATTCTCTGAATATCCAATTTCTGATATCACTCTTGCAATAATGTACATCTGATGAAAGATGGTCTATCTTTATATCATTATGTTATTCCTCTGAAGAACCATAAAGGTTTTTTAAATTCTCTCCATTTTGTTTTCAGTATAATGGACCTGTTATGTCCTCAATCTGCATAACTTTCACAGGCCTCTTGGATTTACAGATATATATATTTCTTTGTTCCTTTATTCAACCACTTGAACTGTTTTGTTTTTTATTTTTTTAATCTGTTTAGGTAATGACGAGGCCTGGCACTAGGATAGTTTATGTGCTAGTATTACCACAAACTGAGGATGATGTATTAAGATTTATAGTAAATGTGTTTTTTAGGCCCTTTAACCATTTGAGTGACAGATATGTATCCAATGCATTGCAACGCAATGCATTGGATACTTTTCTGGCACTCAAAGGGTTAATGCCAGAGAGGTCTCAACATATTGCTGCTCAATGCAATGCACGCTTTGAAATGTGTTTCTTACCCCTCTGGCAATCATAGGGTTAAAAATTAGGATTTCAAAAATTGTATTACGAAAAAAGCATACATTATAGAGCTTTTACTGCTGAGTTATACAAGGTTACTTGCAATTGTTTGATTCAAAAGTTACATGCCTTCAAAATGTTACACAGTGGTAGAACTTTTCCTATCACATCCTATAGAGCTTTTCCTTTCACATTCTATATAGCTTTTCTTGTCACATCCTATGGAGAACTCAGGGGCGTTGCTAGGTTCCGAAAAGATCTAGAGCTAGAACCCATGGCCACCCGCCACCCAGGGTAGTGACAATAACCACATGCACACACATGCATACTTAAAGTGATAGTAATGTTTCACAAAAACAGCAGCCCCAATTAATCTTCATAGTATTTGAGCCATAGAGAGTGTTATTTTATTACTGTGAGTGTTGTACTTCAAGAGAAATTGAATGATAAAGTCCCCCCCCCTCTCCTTTTACCTAGTGTAAGCCCCCACTTCTCAGATGTGGAATCCAGTCCATAGACCAGACAGCTCACAGCAAGGGTCAATATTCTTACTGTGAGAACAAAGAAAACCCTGCCCCACCTTGACAGATTGTTCAGCATTTTCCCTTATCTTAATTGAAGATTGTCCCTCAGACAATGCCATCGCAGAGGTAGGCTGGAACGATGAGGCACTTGTGGCAGCATTTGTGCAAGTCCTCGAGGATAAAATAAAAGACGAGCTCGAGACTTGCCAGTGGAGCCGGATAAATTTATTGATTATATGGCCCTGACTGACTCTCGGATAAGGGACAGGAACATTTATAAGGATCATAGGCAGAGATCAACAACTGGGCCATCTACCAGTGCTGGTTTCAAACCCTTGCCTCCCTCTCCTCCCATATCTCCTGTCTCCACAAGAGGGAGTAATGAACCGATGCAACTGGGCTTTACACGTCTGTCTAAGGAGCAATGCTCCTTTCGCTGCAGACAGGGCCTGTGCCTGTACTGTGGAAAAGCAGGTCACCTGTTAAAGACTTGTCCCATGTGCCCGGGAAACAAACGCACCTAGGTTCCAATGGGGGACAGATCCTAGGTGGCGTATACCAGTCACCAGAGGGCACGCTACTCAAACCTGTTATCAATATAGCAGTATCATGGGCTGCCTCATCCCTTACTACCCAGGCTCTGATTGATTCCGGCCGGGTGGCTATTTCATGGACAGGGACTTAGCGATCCTGCAAAATATTCCTTTGGTTGATAGAGAGTACCCACTGGACATTGAGGCCATTGATGGACGACCATTGGTATCTCCCCAGTTACGCAGGAGACCTGTTCATTGTCGATTTGCATCGGAGCTCTCCACAAGGAGACTCTGCAGTTTCAGACTTTTCAATCTCCTCATTTCGCGGTCATTCTGGGTTTCCCATGGCTACATACACACAATGCCAGAATGGACTGGAAGTCCTGCAAGATTTTGAATTGGTCCGACTACTGCATGGCTCATTGCTTAAGGCAGCCTACTAAGATTTTGCATACCTCTCCCTCCTTACCACATGAATACCAGTCTTTCAGCGATGTGTTCAGTAAGGGAGAGGCTAGCACTTTGCCGTTGCATCACCCCTATGATTGTGCTATTGATCTCATGCAGGGCACCATGCCTCCAAGGGGCAGAACGTATCCGTTGTCATGTGACGAGAATCGAGCCATGGAGGTGTATATTGCTGACGCCTTGGCTCGTGGCATAATCCGCAAGTCTTCCTCGCCCGCGAGGGGTGGATTCTTTTTCATCAATAAGAAAGACGGGGAACTCAGACCCTGTATTGATTATAGAGGTCTGAGCAAGATAATGGTGAAGAACGCATATCCTATTCCACTCATCACCGAGTTGTTTGATCGATTAAAAGGGGCATCCATTTTCATGAAACTAGACTTAAGAGCAGCATATAACCTGGTATGGATTAAGGAAGGTGATGAGTGGAAATCTGCTTTCAATTCTCTAACAAGGCATTACGAGTATTTGGTAATGCCATTCGGGCTTTGCAATGCCCCAGCAGTATTCCAGGAACTTATAAATGATGTCCTCAGGGACTTGTTACAGTCTTGCTTAGTAGTATACCTGGACGATATTTTGATTCATTCTCCTGACTTGGAGACACACCATACACATGTCACAGCAGTTTTGCAGAAGCTAAGGGAGAACAAGCTATACTGCAAACTCGAGAAGTGTTACTTTCACAAGTCCGGTGTGTCATTCCTTGGATATGTCATTTCGAAGGAGGGCTTTGCCATGGACAAGGATAAACTTGCAGCAGTATTACAGTGGCCACGCCCCACAGGCCACAAACCCTTACAGGGGTTCTTAGGTTTTGCTAATTATTGTAGGAAATGTATTCATGATTATTCCAGGATTATGACCCATAAGGGCGCTAATGCTTCTGTGTGGTCTCTAGAGGCTGAGAGGGCATTCAAAACTTTGAAATCAGCATTCTCCACTGACCCAGTCTTGTCTCATCCCATTCCTGGTTTGCCATTTACATTGGAGGTTGACGCTTCTGAGACAGGGGTAGAGGCAGTGTTGGGCCAAAGACCAGGTCCCAACAAGACGTTAAGACCATGCGGGTTTTTCTAAAAAAAAAAAATGAAGTCTGTATGACATTGGTGATCGGGAACTCTTGGCTATTATTCTGGTTTTGCGTGAGTGACGCCATCTGCTAGAGGGTACCAGGGAGCCAATATTGATTCTGACGGATCATAATAATCTAATGTACCTCTCAGAAGCTAAGAGATTGTCCCCGAGACAGGCTAGATGGGCGTTATTCTTGTCACGCTTTAACTTAATTGTCTCATACCTAACCGGTACCAAGAATGTTAGGGCCGACGCATTATCCAGACAATTTGGTTCCGAGCCAGAATCTGACAGTGTACCAGTTCCTTGCTATACTTGCTACCTTACGGACCTGTATCACATCCCCTTTGAGTGAGGAGATCCTGGCATCTCAGGCCAATGCACCTCCAGAGAATCCCATGGGCAAGTGTTTTGTGGCTGAGCCTTTCCGTTTCAGGCTAATGGAGACGTATAATTCTTCCCGGGTGGCTGGTCATGTGGGTAAGAATTAATTGATCTGGTCTCTGTCTCGGATGTTTTGGTGGCCCGGCATGAGAGATGACTGCGCGGCATTCACTGCAGCCTATGCCACGTGCACTCGTTCTAAGTCCCCAAGACATCTTCTGGTGAGGCTATTGCAAGCGGATCCCAATGGAGACCATCCTTGGTCACACATTTCTATAGATTTCCTGGTGGAGCTGCCAATGGCTACACTGTGATACTCATGGTCGTTGACAGATTCTCGAAAAAGGCCCACTTTGTGCCACTCCCTTTTTTGCCGTCTGCTAAAGTATTGGCCACGGTACCAGGGAGGTATTTCGACTCCACGGGGTACCCAAGGTTCTGGTCTCTGATTGTGGGAGCCAATTCATGTCCAGGTTCTGGATGGCATTCTGTGACCAAATGGGTATCCAGTTGTCATTTTCCTCCGCATACCATCCCCAGACTAATGGGGCCGCTGAGTGTTGCAATCAGGGATTGGAACAATTTCTATGTTGTTTCATCTCCAACCATCATGATAATTGGGCTGACTTGTTGCCATGGGCAGAGTTTGCCAGGAACTGTGCTGTGTGCACCTCCTCTGGGAGCTCACCCTTCCTTATCAACTATGGGTTCCAACCATGCTTGCTCCCGGACACCTTCTAAGCACAACAGATTCCTGCTCTGGATGAGCATATTAGGCAGCTCCACTCCACTTGGGCACAGGTCCAGAATTCCCTACGTGACTCCGTTCAACGAGTTAAGCGGCAAGCTAATAGCAGAAGGTTGCTGACTCCTGTATTCCAAGTGAGGGACTGGGTGTGGCTGTCCTCCAGGAACCTCAAATTGCAAGTTCCATGCAATAAATTTGCTTCCTGATTTGTAGGTCCGTTCCGGGTCCTCCGTAGAGTCAACCCTGTTTCCTATGCCTTGGAGTTACCGGCATCTATGAGGATACATAACATGTTCCATGTATCCCTTCTCAATCTTTTGGTGTGTAACCGCTATACCACCACCCCTGCAGTCTCATGTCCGGTGCGCATACAAGATCATGACGAGTATGAAGTGCAGAGTATTTTGGATTCACGTAGATTCCGTGGGCAGATCCAATACTTGGTGCATTGGAAGGGATATGGTCCAGAGGAACGTTCATGGGTTAATCATACTGACATTCATGCTCCACTCCTGTTGCGCAGGTTCCACGGCAAGTTTCTGCTAAAGCCTGGACCTCCTCCACAGGGAGGGGGTCTTTGAGAGGGGAGGTACTATCACGGTGCCCGTGATTCCTGTTCTGGCGACATTGTTACTTTCTGCTTCTTCCCTGCTAGTCTCTTATTGGCCGCTGGGTTCTGCTCCACCCAGCTTGAGCCTTCTTAAACTCAGTCCTGTCCTTTCGTGGTGTTACTGTGCCTAGCGTTATTCTGCTGTTGATTCCTGATCCGTGTATGACCCGGTTTTGCCTAACCTTGCTCCTGTCTCTTGCTCCATGTTCCGTTGTCGACTAGGACTGGCTGACTACCGCTCTGTGTGCCAATTCTGGCTGTGGCTGACTACCCGCTCCATTGCTGACTAGGACTGGCTGACTACCGCTCTGTGTACCGATTCCAGCTATGGCTGACTACCCGCTCCGTTGCTGACTAGTACCGGCTGACTACCGCTCTGTGTACCGATTGCGGCTGTGGCTGACTACCCGCTCCATTGCTGACTAGGACTGGCTGCCTACCACTCAGTGGACCGATTTAGGCTGTGGTTGACTACCCACTCCGTTGCTGACTAGGTCTGGCTGACAGCCTCTCCAAGTACAGACTCTGGCTGTGGTTAACTCCTTTTCCATTTTGGCCTAGTGCCTTGCCATATTGCTCTCTGGAGCCTGTCATTGTTGCCACGCTAGTGCCTGCCCGAGTTACCCTACGAGGGCCTGTCTGTGTTGCCTTATCGAGGTCTGTCAGTACTGCGGAGTCAGGGCCTGCCCGAGTTCCCTACAAGGGCCTGTCAGTGTTGCCTTATCTGGGCTTGTCAGTATTGCCGCGTCAGTGCCTGCCCAATTTGCCCTGCGAGGGCCTGTCTGTGTTGCCTTATCGAGGCCTGTCAGCACTGCAGAGTCAGGGCCTGCTCGAGTTCCCTACAAGGGCCTGTCAGTGTTGCCTTATCTGGGCTTGTCAGTGTTGACGTGTCAGTGCCTGCCCGAAGTGCCCTACAAGGGTCTGTCAGTGTTGCCTTACCAGGGCCTGTCAGAATTGCCGCACCAGTTCCTGTGAGTGGCCCACGAGGGCCTGTCTGTGTTGCCTTACAAGGGTGTGTCAGAATTGCCACACCAGTTCCTGCGAGTGGCCCGCGTGGGTCTGTCAGACTTGCCCTACAAGGGCCTGTCAGTGTTGCCTTACCGGGGCCTGTCAGAATTGCCACACCAGTTCCTGCGAGTGGCCCGCGTGGGTCTGTCAGACTTGCCCTACGAGGGTCTGTCAGTGTTGCCTTACCTGGTGCCTGTCAGTGTTGCCGCACCAGTACCTGCTTGAGTTGCTTACCAGGTCTTGTCTGTGTTGCTAAAGACAGTGCCTGTCCGAATTGCCCTAAGGATCTCTCCGTGTTGCCCCGATTATTCCTAGCCTGTGGAGGGTGCCTGGTGCATTCTTGCCTGCTTGCCTCCGGTTGCCCTAGCGTGCTAGGGAATCTGCCCTGCAGTTGCTTCTGGAGTTACAGCTTAGGCCTGGCACTTTTGACGTTCCTTTCCTGGTTCCTGACGTCTGTTCCTGATTATAGTATTATTGTTTTGTTTTGCTTGTTTCATTGCACCCTGACCTGTGTCAGATTCGGAAGTGCCACGGTACTGTTCGAATCTGGACCTGTGAGTGGTGATCTTGTGAACCTTATTATCTTTAATAAAGCTGGTTTTACCTTACCTAATTGTCTGAGAGTTCTTACTAACTGTGACAATTGGCTAACTATAGCCAGTAACCTCAGAAACCAGCCCTGAAATGGCAAGATGTCTTAGCCCAGCTCAACCACACATATCAGACAGAATGGCTATTAACCTTTTGAGTACCAGAAATGTATCCAACACATTGCAGCAATGCACTGGATGCCACTCTGGCAGTCAAAGGATATTCATTAACCTTGCTCTGATATACTCTGTACTGGATGTGCCCCTTTACTGTTACTTAATCCACACCTCCTGAGCTACACTGTCTGTTGGTATTCTATTTTATATATTTGTTTAAACCTTTGAGTACCAGAGAGGTATCTAACTCATTGCAACAATGTGTTAGATACTTCTCTGTCACTCAGAGGGTTAATAGACATTCTATTTGATACATGTTATTGAGTTCGGCCAAGACATCTGGCCATTTCACAGCTGTTTTTTTCCAGTTACTAAAGAAGAAAGCCCCATTTAAATCCTGGGGACTTTTCATTCCCTAGTTGAGGCAGCTTGCATGACACATTTACCAGGAAGCTATTCTCTAGTCCTATTACACTTTTCCAAGCTTAATAACACTGCTTAATAACAATATGAGACTGGGTCAGCCAATCAGGAGACAGCAGACTATACAGATGTCAAGTTGTCAACAGTTTATGTGTCCCCCTCACCATGAAGCAGCAACAAGTGAAGAGGTACTGGTTACGTAGTGGACGGACAGCACGGCATATTTTAGGTAATGCTGTCTGTACTGCCTTTCAATGCTTCCTTGTTTCATCTGTGTGTTCAGTGGGTTAAGATAAATAAGTGGCTATGATAAATAAGAGTGGCCACATTTGGGGCTGCCCAATGCTTCAGTCAAGGCCACAACATTCGGGGCTGCCCACAGCTAGACTCTGGACTTCAGCCCCCTTAGCCCTCCCCCCAGCAATGCCTCAGAGAGAACTGTAGCCAGTAACTTGCAGAATGACTGTGTGGAAAAACGCCCCACAATATGTTTTTTTTTTTTTTTTTTTTTTTAAGCTTTATTGTTTCCTTTAAAGGGATAGTAAAGTTTCCCAAAAACACCAGCTCCAATTAATCTTCATAGTATTTTAGCAGTGGAGAGTGTTATTTCAATACTGTCAGACTTGTAGTTCAAGAGTAATTGAATGATAAAGTATTCCCCTCTCGCCCCTTTAACCTAGTGTAAGCCACTTCCCCTCAGATGTGGAATCTGGTCCACAGACCAGACAGCTCACAGCAAGGGACAATCTTCTTACTGTGAGCATAATGAAAACCCTGCCCCCCCTTGACAGGATTTTCAGGTTTTTCCTTATACTCACTGAAGATTGTCTCTCTCTATGATCCATCCAGACAGTCTTGCTGCTCTGAGGTGAGCAGTGCTACATCAGTAAAAGGGGCGGGAGGGGGATACTTTATCATTCAATTACTCTTGATCTACAACTCTGACAGTATTGAAATAACACTCTTCGTTGCCCAAATCCTATGAAGAGCTGCTGTTTTTGCGAAACATTACTATCCCTTTAAGGAATAATTTAAATCAATAAACTATGGGAATTTTTACTTGTGTATTTTGCTCCAGAATTGCTAGAATTCTGCTAAGTACATCAGCCTTTCTGTGCCATGGATGAATAGAGGCACTAGCCACAGAATGACGCACCGTGGGAACAGATAAAATTCATGGGGATTTCCTGCAATTAAGAATGCGTGAAAAAGATTCAAGCCACTCATACCACATCTATACTTTTTTCTGACATCAGGGTCAGAACAGTGTTCCACTGTCCTGCAGTACCGTGCATTCACATTTAACTGTCATACAAAGCTAATCCAGCATGCACACCATCATTTCACGGCTGTAAACAACGGCATTAGAGACATGTTTGATGTGGATCTCACAGGAAAGGCCTCAAAGCCAGGGACAGCATATCAACCATTCACATGTTTTGAATGCTAGAATTTCTAGCTTTATTTAACTGTAAATTTGAGAAAAGCAACTTTTTTTTTTCCAATAATAGTATTCATATTTTCAGCAACAGACTGCTTTAACCCTTTCAATGCTTTGCAATGCATTGTGTGCCCCTCTGTCATTAAAAGAGTTAAGTACGTAGTAAATCCTCATTATGAAAATCTACACAATGAAGGACTTTTCTTGATGAGTTATACAAGGGTAACGCCACTGTGTGATGCTTCAAATTTTAATAGTGGAAAGTGTTAATGTTCTCTTATTTATTTTGCATTTGCCTTGAAAACAAAATTAAAACTCATAATAGCAACTTGTTTAGAACCTTATGCAAATAAGGCCAATTTTGATCCATTCAGGATTACACTATCTGCACCCTAGGGCAGGGGATCTCAAATATGTCCTTAGACACCCAACCCCAACACTGCATAGTCTCAGACTCTCCTCAGTTAAACTGAAGTGAAAGGGATAACAATGTTTCACAAAAACAGCAGCTCCGATTAATCTTCATAGTATTTGAGCCACATAGAGTGTTATTTCAGTACTGTCAGAGCTATAGTTCAAGAGTAATTGAATGATAAAGTGTCCCCCTCCCGCCCCTTTTACCTAGTGTAAGCCACCTCCCCTCATATGTGGTATCTGGTCTTGAGACCACAAAGCTCACAGTAAGAGACACTCTTCTTACTGTGAGAACACTGAAAACCCTGCCCCCCTTGACCGGTTTTCCGTTATGCTAATTGAAGATTGTCCCTCTTTGAGATTCATCTGGGCAGTCTTGCTGCTCGAAGTTGAGCAATGTTACATCAGTAAAAGGGGTGGGAGGGGGATACTTTATCATTCAATTACTCTTGAACTTCAAATCTGACAGTATTGAAATAACACTCTCCATGGCCCAAATACTATGAAGATTAATTGGAGCTGCATTTTTTGTAAAACATTACTATCCCTTTAAAGCCTTGGTACATAAGAAGATTTCAATGTACAAGGCAGGCCAAACCTGTTCCTTGTCCCATAAACCTCCCTACAACATCTATACCAAGGCTCATTTGACACCTTGGTACACAAGTGGATTTAAATGTGCAAATCTGGTTACACCTCCCTGCTGAAGGAACAGTCAGAACTGCTTTAGAGAATAGGTGCAAGAGAAGCAGGTGGTCCCTTTTTACATAGGTGCAGGGAGGTATCTGGTGCAAGGAACAGGTGGATCGATGAACCTTCACTGACCCACCTGGATCTTAGCACATGATCTCCAGTCAGTAGAGAAGAGAAGGAGAATCTCAGGCACAGTCAGCAGGGTTTCAAAGGAGAGTCAGTCATTTGGAGAAGAAAATCTCACTCACAGTGAGGCTGCTATATGTGGTGCAGTTATGGTGTATTTATTTGATGGGGAATAAATAAGAATTCCAAAACTTCACACTTATTGAAATGGGGCTTTTAATCCTTTGAGTGCCAGAGAGGTAGGCAAAAGCATTGCAAAGCAATGTGTTGCATCTGACATGCAAAGGGTTAACCCCTTAAATGCTAGAGAGGTCAACAACACATTCAAGGAGTGAACCCTTGGAGTTCCAGATATGTATGCAATGCATTGCACTCAAAGGGTTAAAAGCTGCATTTAAATCATTGGGAATCATTATTTGTTGCCTATGGTGTAGCTGGCTTGCTCCAGAATTGTTCCGGTCCCTCTTAGTGCATCAAAACATGAGTAGAGTACATAAGGATAATCTCATGCACAGAGAACCCAAGAGAATATCCGGCACAGTGTTCTGGAGAGACAATCTCACACGCAGTGAACAGACTTCCTTGTTATGAATATAAATAAACCTTTTCACCGTGAGAACATCATGCACATTACACAATACCCAGGGAAATCACTTATTATTCCAGTATATAAAACATTACAAAATGTATGGTTACATGAAATATACTACTCATCTAACATTATTCTCCATCCGTATACAAAATACTATTACCCAAAGCATCTGCAAATTTAACCCCTTAAGGACCGGACGATCGGGGACCAGACCTGTACTTAAGGACCACAGACCATTTTTTTTGTTTGTTTTTAGCATTCGATTCGGGACTCCCCGAATGGCGTGCAGCCGCGCGGAGATCCCTGAATTCTGTGACAGTCCTTGCACATCATGGGTCCTTATCACTCCCCACTCAAGATTCCTTAAGGGGTTAATATAATGGGTTTTATTGTTAATTTTTGGTGCACACATCATGTCATTATCTCAGGAAAAAATGACAGTGTAAAATGAATTAGAGTTAAAACCCCTTTGAGTATCAGAGATGTACACAACACATTGCAGAGCACCACTTGGGCAATTAAAAGGTTAACCTTTTGAGTGTCAGAGAGGTACACAATGCATTGCTCTGCAATGCATTGCAACCCTTCTGGCACTCAAAGGGTTAAGGACCCTGTCACATAAAAACAACTTTGGTAATTTTGAAAGGACTTTCAAAATCCCTTATATGTTTCATTGGACATTTTTTAATTAGATAACTAGGTTTTTAGTTATTTAGATGTATAGATTATGCTAATTAAGGTTTGTTGTGCAGGAACTTCCTGTCTTAGAACTACATTACTGTCCCCACTCACTGACACATAACACTTTCAGTGCTAGGAGACATGACCAATGCATTGCTGAGAAGTCAGTGAGAAGGGCAATAAATGTCAGGCTGAGAACAGGAAGTGCCTGCATAGAATGCCTTAATTAGCATAATATATGTATTTCAATAACTAAAATACTAGTTTTCTACATAATAGGGGGCTAATATAACATACTAGTTGAAAAGCCCGTTAACACTGGCCACAGTGCCACCCAGCAACTGGACGGATCCTGTCTTGTCAGTGGCCGCATTGCTCATCAGCAGTACTGACTGACCGAACGCGCTGTGGCTGACATGATTTCAAACACCAGTGTATGATGGGATCACCAGTGCTACGTATTCTGTGGGTATTGATCTTTATGTGATTCAATAGTTCAAGCGCTTTACATCTTTGGTGGTTGTACTGCACTTGTTTCTCTTTCAAGCCCAAGCCTCACCAGAGTATCAAAGAAGGAAGAGGATGGACGTGTCCAAATTACATGATTTGCTTCACAATGTGGGTGGGACATTTTTAGGGTGGGTGAGATTAGGAGGTGGAATGGTGGGTTTGCCCTGAAATTATCAGGGAAGTGAGCAGAACTGGTCTGGGAGTGGGTGTGGTTACCAGGAGTGCTCAGCAAGCCTCTGGACACTTAGTAATTAATCATACAAGATGTGATAGGCCTCTGAGGATGAACAACAGCACAATGGCCTGTCCTATGGCTAGTCACCACTCAGAAGTATTACATTTTAGCTCTCTAGTGCCATTACTGAGGAGAAATTTCCACATACATATTAGACTAATCCCACCCAAAAGGGCTGTCCAGTTCCAAAATGACAGGCAAGTCCCTCAGCGAGGGAACACCAGCTAACCACCGACGTACTTGGTAATTAAGTCTGAAAACCAGAGTCTCTGGGGCAGATCCAAAGAGTTCTCAGGTATTGCTATAGGAATAACTCCCAGTGAGACTGATGTACAAAGACGCACTTGGGTAGCGTGCCAAAGGAGTGCACAATGCACTGCAAAGCAATGCACTGAACACCCCTCTGGCAATCAAAAGACCTAGAGGAAAGGAACAACCCAAAGAAACCCGTCGACTGCCCCACTCTCCTCCCACTGGTGCAAGGGGTGCTAAGGGAAGGAACGTTACTGTATTAGCACATTGGCGTTATGCCTGTAAAATGATTCCAGCAGCTGATTTGGCAAGGGATTATGCTTATGCACTCACCCCAATGACCATACCTGGGAACACTGTGTTTTAGAGTCTTATCTGGTGCCATTGCTCAATATAAATGAAGCAATTTGAGTCACAAAAACATGGTGCTTATTTGCAGGAGGAGACAGGTCTTAATGGACTGTGTCATAAAGTGAGTGGGAAGTGGGTAGAAAAAGATGGGAACGAGGAGAAGTGGGACGGGAAATGTGGGTGTGAAATGGGAGAAACAGAGAGAAGGAGCAGAATCTTGAGGAAGCGTGATAAATGCGAAACGTGTTGATCCTTGGGATGCCACTTTGTAACATCTACTGGTCTGCTGTTTTACACATGTAAGTCTCTCCAGTCAGATATTGTGAGGCCAGAATACTGTGGAGGTATGAACTTTTTATTATTAGATTATATCCAATAAAGCTTGATAATTTTGTCTCTGGATTTTGCTCCTGCTTTTGGGAGTGCGTGTTTTTGCTGTGGTTTACAAGTCATAGGTGGTTGCAGGGAAATCAACTTATCTTCTCCAAAGAACATCTCCAGTCCATCTCTTTATGAAATCATACGAAGAGTGACAGAATGATTGTACATAAGCATGACGATCATTACCTGTTGGTGTACTTGATACGATATTAGACCTTGGAAGTGTAACTACCGTCCCATGCAAGTTGGAAGTATGAGTGCTGAATTCTTTTGATCCTGTATAAGGAGCAGTAGTGGGCTGTATTTCATAGGAAACTCACCACCACCGGGAAACCAGCCTCTGTCCCCGACGACCGAGTAATTCACTGTATAAACTGGAGTCTCTGGGGTAGACCAGAGTTCCCAGGTATGTCAATGGCCCTCATGAATAAAAAAATCTGAAGCAAATCTGGGGCAAACCATCTGTACAACAGTGATGAAATAAAAGAATTCCTGTTCATGTAAATTTTCAGTAATAGAGAGACATGTAAAGGTTCATGAGATCATTATGGGCCATATGTTCAAAAGAAAAGTGGAGACATTCTGGGGCAAACCATTTACAATGTAGGAGAGAACTAAAAAAATTACAAAAATTCCCATTGATTTAAATGGGGATTCTAACCTCTTTAATGCTAGAGAGGTCTCCAATGCATTGCTCTCTAGCATTCAAGAGGTTAAAATCCCCATTTAAATCCATGGACATTTTTAGTTCTGCCCTACAGTGCAAATGGTTTGCCCCAGAATGTCTCCACTTTTCTTTGAACATATGGCCCATAATGATCTCATGAACCTTTACATGCCTCTCTATTACTGAAAATTTACATATGAAAATTTACATGAACAGGAATTATTTTATTTCATCACTGTGGTACAGATGGTTTGCGACAGAATTCCTCCACTTTTGTTTTGAACATATGGCCCTATTCGGTAATTATATGTCCCTGTTCAGTTACAGACTGCAGAGTTCAAATGCAAAAACCAAACCAAACCAATAACTACAAATTAAGAAGCACTTTTCCCATGGGAAAATTCCCGTTTAATGATTACAGTTTTGATACTGTGTTGTAAACTGCACTGATACATAATTGCAGAGCACATTGTACCTGTCCTGCTTGCTTACATTTTGAGCTATGTGCCTCAGTAATGTACTGAAAACAAAGCAGTCACAAAGGGCACCTTGAATATTTTACACACCCAGTTGGCTTTTAATATGAAACACTATTCATTCTGACGAATAGGTTTGTGAATACTTTTCAGGACTTGTTTGTGCAACATTAATTGTGTGTCATCGCCATCTGGTGGACGCTGTGCAGCTACAGACTGAAAAATAACCAGATTGTTCAATTCAAGTGAATGGGTATGGTGTTCATAGAGGGGCATGTATATTTAACCCTTTGAGTGCCAGAGGGGTACACAATGCATTGCTTGGCTATACCTTTGTAACTCTCTGGCACTCAAAGGATTAATCTGAAATATGTTTATATACCTCCCTGGTACTCAAAGGGTTAACATGTTCTAGATAAGGTGCACGCAACACTGGCTCTCCAGCTGTTGTTAGACTGCAAACATCATCATGCTGGCTAATGGCTGTAAAAAGTGATGAGATTTGCAGTCCATTTACTAGGGTCTACAGAGACTGGGAATACAGCCCATAGAGACTGAACTGTCAGAGTTCAAAGTCCCACAGTTCAGTCTCTTCTCCAGCCAGGCCTCGCAATGCAGCCAGGGGACAGACCTGCTAATATGGCACTAGCTAGGTAAAAGGAATGTGTTACACACTCATCTGGCACTCAAAGGGTTAATACCATATTTGTAAAAATGAGATTGAAAATTCTACACAGCAAAGTATTAAAGACTCCTACTAGTGCATTTACAGTAAGTGAAACCCCACTGTTTCCCAGCATCCCAGCGAACTCAGAACATTCCCCCATATCCAAGGCTGTGACTGGAGGAAAGCAGATGCACTTTTTTGCCACCACCCACTTTGCATACACCCCTTAAAAGGGAAACATACCAACAGGATAAAGTAGGTTTCATTTGTTTAAGAGTAGGCAGCAGTTTAGGCTGACCAGACCTCATCTTTTCCTGGGAGCACATATGAAAATACATACTCCAGGGCTGCTTTGATTTCAGCACAGCCATTAAGTATGTATATTTACTGTCTGTTTCTGGATAAAGTTTAGGTCTGGTCAAATTAATATAGCTACTCATTTTACTTATCTCCATTTTAGTCTGTTCAGCTTGCATAAAGTAATAGAACGACAGAAGGCTTTAAGGTAAAAATAAGAAATAAGATGCTTCGAAAATACCCTTGTTTAATCCAGCAAGAAAAGTAATACATATGTATATAATTGCTTTTTTTGTTGAGTAAACAGGAGTATTGTCAATGCTTCTTTTAAATCAAATAACTAATGTACAGTTATGTTTTTTTTTAATACAACAGTGCCACCTGCTGATCGGAGAGAAAAACTTGACTGTTTGTATTGCTGTCTCAGGGATCTAAACTGAAGAGACAGTTTGTTTTTCATAAATTCAATATTGATGCAAGGGGAAGCATTGAAAACGGGGTTTAACTAATATCTGCCTATTTTGCATTAAAACTGGATGAAAATGGTGTTCAAATAGGGCCATACCTGGGAACTCTCAGAGTCTGCACTGAGACTCAGGTTTTTTTTCACTCAAATCTCAGGGTCTCGGGGTGGCCAAATTACCAGGCTGACTATTATTAAAGGGATAGCAATACTTCGTTTTAACTTTATTTTATTTTGTAGGCATTAAAAAAACATGAAGAATGATATAAGTCTTATCTCTCAATCCTTTATGGTTTATGAGATATTCACAAGCAAAGTTCCCCCTCCCGCCCCTTTTACCTAGTGTAAGCCATCTCTTCTCAGATGTGAATCTGGTTGTATGACCAGACAGATAACAGAAGGGGACAATCTTCTTTGTATGAAAACAATGAAAGCCCTTCCCCCCTTGACAAGTTTTTCAGCTTTTTCCGTTATCTTAATTGAAGATTGTCCCTCTCTGCAGTCTACCTGGGCACCTCCCTTCTGATCTGGTGATACTTTGTTTGTGAATATCTCTTAAACCATAAAGGTTTGAGAGATAAGACTTATATCATTCTTCATGTTTTTTTAATGCCTACAAAATAAAATAAAGTTAAAACGAAGTATTACTATCCCTTTAACTACTATTTCAACTACACCAGTAGTTCTCAACCCGTGCCCTCAGTGGCTACTAACAGGCCAGGATTTGAGAATTTCCTTTTAAGAGCAGAGGTGAGTTAATCAATATGAATGAGCCTCCGATCAACACACTTGTGTTCTAGCAGGGAAATTCCTAAGTCCTGGCCTGTCAGTGGCCACTGAGGGCATGGGTTGTGATCTACACCAAATAACTGCTTATTTAGTCTCTACATTGCTGACATTTCTATCGTAAAGACAGTGGCATAATCCTGCTTCTCTTTTGTATGTTAAAGCTATGAAAACTCTAAGGGCGAGATGTTAAAAAAGTCATCATAATGAAAACATTTTCAGATCATGAGTTGGTGGAAAAAGAAGGACAATATTTTCCGAAGTAGATCTGTCACGTATGAAAATGCATATAAAGAATTTAAAATGACTGTATGAAGATCTTGCTGAATATTGCCCTTAAAAATGATTATGCTAAAAATGTCTTTGATTTGTCTGAAGCAAAATTTTCAAAGAAACAAAGACTTTTTTTGTCTTTAAAATGACAAATTGTTTCTCACTCCTGATAACAGTACTTTAATTTGTCTTCTCCAAGTTTAGACCATTTTTATTTTGTCTGGAAAAAACGACGTTAATCAGACAAAAAGTGACATAGAAGCGAATATTTTTTCTGAAAATTCCTTACAATATGACGGTAGATTAACCCACGCCCACTTTTAAGACGGCTTTTTCCCTTTGATGGAGATGGCGGAATTGATGCAAAAAATGATGGAAACATGTCTGAGAATTGGCGGACCGTGAATTTTTTATTCTGATTACAGACAATTTCAGTTATTGCCACTTTCTGAACATCTCGCTCTAAGTTAAAGAATGTTAACACTTTGAGTGCCAGAGTGGTAAAGCAATGCATTCCGTACCCCTCTGGCACTCAAAGGGTTAAAAGTTCTTAGCAATTTGGGTGCCAGAAGGGTATGCAATGCATTGCACTGCAATGTGTTATGCACCCCTCTGCAACTCAAAGGGTTAATGTAACAGGAGAGTACACGGAGAGGCTAACACACTGAACTGGAACAATTCCCAAATCCAAATCCCCCCCAATTCTCACTGATTGTAACCCTTTGATTATAGAGAATGCAATGCGTTGGTAACTTTTCTAGCAATCAAGCGGTTAAACGTCCCATTTAAGGGGTCATTTTCATAAAATTATGCTTTAAAAATGGAGAGCAATGCATATAATGATTATGATTGTATTTGTCACATTTACTAATGAAAACAAGTAGTTTTGTGGCTTCCAAAGTGCAATGTAATTTAGGCCAGACTTCCAGTGAAGGCTAAGAAAAAAAGTTATAGCAAAAAACCTTGATAAAGTTATGAACTACAATGGAATCCAGGCCCAGATTTGGGATAATGCTAATTAAAATTCTCTTTGTTCCTAAGAAACAATAGTAATAATATATTTGACATCATATAAGCTATGTGCATACCTGTGCAATTTTTTTTAGATGCAATGATAATTTTTTTAAGAAATGTCATTTTTCCAGATCATTAACTAACGTACAGCTGCAGCTAAATGCTTTAATAAATTAGGAACATTGCCTATTTGCACTGAGATTTTCAACTACAGGTTTAGTAAAAGATATCCTATAACCCTCACTTACCTTAAAATGACCACAAAATCCTAATTGATCATATGAATCTTGCCTTTATCTTTATTTAAAAGATAAAGGGGAAGATTCACTAAGGGCGAGATGTTCAGAAAGTGGTGCTAACTGAAAAATTATTTACCATGGTCCGTCAGTTCTCAGCATTTGTTGCATCCGTTTCTGCCACCTCCGGCAAAAGGAAAAAGCCGTCTTAAAAGTGGGCGTGGTTTAATGTACCGTCATATTGTAAGGTATTTTCAGAAAAAAATATTAATTTCAATGTCACTTTTTTGTCTGATTAAAGTTTTTTTTCCAAACAAAATAGAAATGGTCTAAACTTGGAGAAGACAAATTAAAGTACTGTTATCAGGAGTGAGAAGCAATTTGTCTTTTCAAAGACAAAAAAAAGTCTGTTTCTTTGAAAATTTTCATTTCAAAGACAAAATCAAAGACATTTTTAACATCAGAGTTTTTTAAAGGCAATATTCACCAAGATCTTTTTACCATCATTTATAATTCTTTAGATGCATTTTCAAACATGACGCATTTACTTCTGAAAATATTGTCCTTCTTTTACCACCAACTCATGATCCGACAATTTTTGCATTGTGACGACTTTTTGAACATATCGCCCTAGGCGGTGAGGTAATAAAGTGGGGATGATGTCTCCAATGATATCACTTCTCCAATTGCTATGTTATTCTATGGAGCCTATGCACTAAGGGCCGTATGTTCAAAAGGATAACGACAAAAAAATGTTGTATGAAAGACAAAAATAAGTAATTGAATGCATGAACGACATATTTTCAATAGAGTATACAACAAAAAACTAGTAATGTCCGTTGTGTACGACACAACTGCAGAATTGACAGGGTAAAGGGGCAGGGCTAAACTATTCTCCAATGTCGTATAGAGGAAAAGAAAATTTGTCGTAACTAACGACAAAAAAATGTCTTTCAAAAGACATAATTTGTCCGTTAAGAAAAAAGTGGAGGGAATGTGTTCTGAATGTGAGAATTTTTGTCTTTACTTAAGACATTTTTGTCGTTAGTTAAGACATTTTTAAAGACATTTTTGTTGTTAAGACATTTTTTAAGACATTTTTGTCTTTAGTTAAGACATTTTTTTGTCGTTCCATACGACAATTTCAGTCAGGACAAACGACATATTTCCAATCACAACCGACACTCTCTGAAAATATTAATAACCCCAACGACACTGTACTTTGAAAAGTTGTTACAAATGACAAAAGCTATTTCGCTACTTCTTTGAACATATGGCCCTAAGTACTCTTCAACTATGGAGATCTTAATAAATAGGCTCCATAGAATAACATAGGAACTGGAGAACTGATATCACTGGAGAAGTCATCTCCACTTTATCACCTCTTTATCACTGCTTAGTGAATCTACCCCAACATCTTCAATAAGTTCTACCGGCAGACATGACAATGTCTAGCAGAACCTCAGGACACTGACTTTGCTCACTGCACATGGTAGTCTTAAAGGGATAGTAATACTTGCAAATTACTAATCCCCATATTGTAGCTTTGTTAAAAAGAATCTTATTGCCCCCAGTGTCATCTCTCAGACCCTTATGGTTTGAGAGATGATAGCGCTCAAAGTTCCACCCTCTCTCCCCCTTCCCTGACTGAACACTGACTGCAGGGGAAGCTGTCGTACGACAGTCTTATGTGCATCAGACGGCTCTGCAGCTGAGTTGAGAGCGCATTTATAAAAAATAATTCTTTCACTGAAACGGTCTTCTACATGTGCTTGGTTTGCAGTGTGCTTGGTTTGCAAGCACACGTAGAAGACCGTTTTAGTGAAAGATTTATTTTTTTATAAATGCGATCTCTGCAATGCTGAAGAGCCGCCTGATGCAAGTAATACTGGATATCCCTGCAGTCAGCGTTCAGCGTTCAGTCAGGGAAGGGGGAGGGAGGGGGGAACTTTGAGCGCTATCATCTCTCAAACCATAAGGGTTTGAGAGATGACACTGGGGGCAATAGGTTTCTTTTTAACAAAGCTACAATATGGGGATTAGTAATTTGCAAGTATTACTATCCCTTTAACCAGAAGGTATACAGTGAATTGTTTTGTAACATCCCTCTGCTCCTGAAAAGATTTAGCTGGCTCATGCACTCTGCTTCAGAAACTGTCATATCTGCCTCCATGGCATGGTATCTAGGACTGATTTAACCCTCTGAGTACCAGAGGGTACGTTAAAATATTAACTCTTGAACAAAGACACAAAGTGAAAATTCATAGGGGTCGATATAATTTTTTGGTCGTAGTAAGGTAAGTTGGTGGTTATTATTAGGAGTGTTTCTCCTTTAAATACTGCCCAAATAATGTTTGTAATATTGCCATGTGGTGCAACAAATCATAAGCTCGTCTCCTGATCACTGCAAAGTTCATAAAAAATGGCTTGACTATACTTTGTTTTATTTTTACTGGGTTGCTATCCTGTTTAACAAATCATCACTGACGGACTGGGGTCGTGACCAATACACTTATATGCTATTCATACCACCAGATTGCACATCTTGAAAAGCTCTCACCTTTTCAAGAAGCAAATATGGCAGGGCTCTGTCAATGTGTTTGAAGTTGAATGGATGTCAGGGTTTTTTTTGTTTTTTTTTTGCACATAATTCCTGGATGTGATGTAATAGTACTGGAACAAACCTGCAGTTTTGCTTATTGCAAAAAATATATATATATATTAAAGTACAAAAAAATGTGGTTTGAGAATCAGGTAGGAAAGAGCTTAAATGTTGGACTTTATGATTTCTTATATAATTATGCCACCTGGTGTTCATTTGTGGAATAGAAGCAATACATTTAAGGTGGAACTGATTTGTTACTGCACTGAAATTCTATTCACAGATATCACACAGATAAGGAAAAGAGGGCAAAATAAAGCTAATTTACACCGGGGCAAACCAAATGAATCAAAAGAGGACAAAGAAAAATGTCCATTGATTTATACCAGGTTTATAACACCCTGAATGCTACATGAATTGGAAACCTCTATAGCACTCAAGCAATTAAAAGTCCCATTTAAATCAATTAGTATTTTTTGTCTTTTATTTTTAGCCCCCTTTTGTGAGTTGGTTTGCTCCAGAAATGAGCTGGCTCTTTTTAGTACACAAGCCTCACAGATGTAACCCTTCACAATGAATTTGAAACATCTCTAATATTCACTGAGTTATGGGGTGTATTCAAAAAGCTAAAGATGGATAACTCTGGAACAAACCAACTGCGCCACAGTGGGGAAAGAAAAATTCCCATAATTCCCTCTGATTTAAATAGGGCCTTTAACTCCTTGAATGCGAAAGCAAAGCAATGCATTGACATCCAGCATTCATGGGCTGAAAAATCCCATTCAAATAATTGGTAGTTTAAATTTCTCCCCTGTGATGCAGTTGGTTTGCTCCAGAATCGCTCCTCAATCAATCAAATACAATTTTCATTTGTCTGCTATGGTGCAACTGGTTTGCCCCAGAGCTGCACGAATTAGGACCAATGTACCTATGACATTCAATTAACTCATATCTGACCTATTTCTTTAACAAAGAAAAATTAATAATCTGAGTTTTATTTTACAGTATGGAAACGCTCCATCATACATATTCTATATAAACACAAATAAATAAATACAATAGAAGGGGATTAGCTGTTCTGCAGTTGCTGGCATGCTTTACTTATAGAGAAAGAAAGAATAATGGAGAAAAAAGGTTATTGGCTGGAACGAAATGTCTCTGTTTAAGTGATCAGAGAGAGAAAGCGTTTCCCAGAAATGCAGGTGCATGACACATTGCAAATGGTTGGAGATGTAAGTTCAGTTTGGATGGCTGTCCAGAAAATCTAAGACAATGTCATGTTTTAGTGGAAGACTGCTTAGCATGCATTAACAAAGGGATCAGCACAGTGTGTGTACAAATCTAAAGTGTAACAAATCAGGATCACTTGTCTGGCAAACTATGAAGCAGATGCTGTTCTTAAATGAGCTCTGAGCTCCATTAGTACTGGAACACAATGATTTTTCCAGAAAAAAAAATGCTGTACCTAGTACACAACTGACCTTGTTCTTGCAAAAGGTTTAGAGTAGAGACGAATGTGTAGGCCGATAGGGAAGGGTTGGACAAATTGAAGCCCTCCAGCTCTTGAAGACTACAATTCCCATCATCCCTGGACAGCCAACAGCTGACCAGGGATGATGAGAATTGTAGGATTTAACAATTGGAGGGCATATCCCTGCAAACATTTGGCCAGATCACCTAGATCAGAGGTTCTAAACCACAGTCCTCAAGAACCCCCACAAGTGCAGCCTTTAAGGATCTTCTGGATCTTTCATTCAGACGACTTCACCTGTGCTTAGACATTGAAATCATTAAAGCCTGCATTAGAGTTACTTGAGGACCACGGTTGCCTCACTGATGGCAACTCATTTTCAGATGTACTGAAAAGGGAAATGAATTGCCGAAAAGAATATTTGCCATTTTCAAAAGAGGATCTGTCACTTTTCTAATTCAATAGGAACTTCCATCTTGACAGGATCTGCTTGATTAACCCCACCCTCCTCACCACCACCACCACCACTACCGCCATTTATTTCAGCCCTTTAGGTAGAAGATGAAGGGGTTGTGAGGAGGAGCAAGGTTGTTTCAGTGTTTGTGAGTAATAATTGTGCAGGCTGTGCCACACAGATCAGAGAATTCAGCTCTATTGAGGCTAAAGGTCGCTAACTACTAAACCAAAATTCTCTAAAACCATTATATTGATTGAAAAACAAAATGCAAAAGACAGTTTTAAGAGATAAAACCAGTAGGTGACAGATTCAGTTGAACAAAGGTAAAATATTGATCCATGGAGACATTCTCCTTCTTGTGACTCCCATTTCCTTCTGAATTTCAAGTTCCCCCCTCTGACCAACCCTTTATTTATCAAAATAGACAAGGCGTGTCACCTAAATGCCTCAGAAGGACCCACACACCCCAAGATTTATTCATTACTATACATCAATTAACCACTTGCGTTAGTGGCTATGGCTAAATCAGAATTATGCACTAAGGTATAATAAAGGTGATATAAACTCCCCAGTGAGACAAACTATCAATTTCTATGTTCCTCTATAGATTGTTCTATTAAACATTGAGAGATCTTGGTGCATAGGCTCCATATAATAATATAGGTATGGGAGTGGTTATCTCACGAGAAAGATAATTTCACCTTTATATCACCTTAGTGTATGGTCCGCAGATGAAGCTGCAATTATTATTTCATGTGCTTCAGCAGAGTTTTAGAATAGTGGTACCAATGAAAGACATAAGACTTAATGATTTGCCAGCTTGCACAATATCAATGATTCATCTGTATTCATGTAGATCACCTGTATTCAAGCATGTGTTGTATACCTCTGTCACTCAGAGGTTTAAATCTGGGGCTGACAGTTGTACTTGAGCACAGGTTTGAGAAGCACTGTTGAAAAAGTTCACATAGCTGTGCACAGAAGTTTCCAATCTCAGTGTCTCTGCACCATGGAGCCAGAAATGTATTTTGTGCTGCCTGAGGCGCTGGGAAGATAAAGTGACAGGCCTTAAGTCATGAGGTGCTGACACGGGAATCGATCCAGGCTTCCCTACATCAATCTCAGTGGTCATGTGCACGCAGATAAAAGAACAGCAATTCTTGGCCAAACCAACTCCAATAAATATTCTCATTGATTTAAATTTGTTTTTTAACCAACTGAATGCTAGAGAAGTCTCTAATCCATTGCAAACCCTCTCTAGCTTTGCAAAGGTTAAAATTAATGGGAATTTTTTATTTGACCCTTATAGTGCAATTGCTTTGCCTCTGAATGTTTCCAGTTCGTCTACATATATGTAAGGGATATTCTCATTGATTTCACAGTGCATTGGAAACATTACTAGAATGTAAGGGGTTAAAGGAATTTAAAGGAATGGGAAGTGTTATTTGTCCTCTCTGATGCTAATGGTTTGCCCCAGAATTGCTCCTCTTTTGGCTTTGTGAACATGGTACATTGCGCTAAATTAATTCTTACTTCAATGGAACTTAAACAGACGATATTGCAAATGTATTTTCTGAACATTCTGGGGTCATCAATTTTGCACTGCAATCTTCATTTCCTTGTGAGGAAACTTAGATGTACTTAGTAGGGGGGATGTTGGTATTAAAGTCTTAATGACTGTGGAGTATGTGAGCTGGTATGTACTTAATCAGTGGCAACTTGAGACCATCCAGCTACTGCCAGGCTGCAACTCCCATCGTCCCCCAGCAGCCAATGGCTGAAAGGAAACAATGAGAGTTGAAGTCTGGAAGCAGCTGGTGAGCTTCAGGTTGGCCACCACTCCTCTAGTGCAGTGTTTCTCAACTCCTGTCCTCAGGACCCACTAACAGGCCAGGATTTGAGAATTTCCTTGTAAGAGCACAGGTGAGTTAGTCAATGTGAATAAGCCTCTGTTCACCTCACCTGTGCTCTAGCAGAGAGATCCCTAAGTCCTGACCTGTTAGTGGGTCCTGAGGACAGGAGTTGAGAAACACTGCTCTAATGCATACCCTGAAGTGCAGGATTTAAAGCTTAAATTCAAATGATCAGAGCTGGCAGATTCATACCCCCCTTCCTTTCCACTAAGTCTCAGCAGGAAGTGAGGTGTGCAAAGGATGTTTAAAACCAACTTGTGTAATATCCATACCTGTAGGGTTGCCACACAGCCGGTACTTTACCGGCAGGCCAGTAAAAAATTGGCTTCTGTCCAATGTTAAGTCAATGGAGGAAATGCCATGGCCGGTATTTTTTTGAAGAAAAGGTGGCAACCCTACATACCTGGGAGCTATCAAAATGACCTATCCCTGTGATCTCTGGAATATTAACCCTTAGTTCTACCATAACATAGACTGTAGGGGTTATGTCTCTTCTTGCTGTAACCTAGCAATGCTCCACTCACCCCTCAATGAACCTAGGACATGCTATACATGGGAAGCCTTTCTGAAACACACAGTACCAATTCAGAGTCTAAAGAAGCAGTTAATTGGTTCAGCTAATAATAATAATAATAATAATAGTAATAATAACAATTCAGATCATGTAGTGTGTGGACTCTCACCCTGAGAATTTGGCTTTTCACACCGAGATTTGAGTTAAAACCCCGAGTCTCACGGATGAATGCTGAAAATCCCCAGGTATGATAACATCATGTAGCTTAAGTCATATCCTAATACGGAAATATTTACATGTATTCTGAAATCATGAGTGTTACAACATCAACTACTCATCAGCTTGAATTTTAGCATTGTTCTTCCTTTAAAACCCTTTGAATGCCAGAGAGGTATCCAACGCATTTTTTTTTAGATTTATGTAAGAGCTGAGTTAACAGGTAATTTTTTGGATAAGCTGAAGACAATGCTCTGTCATGTTTGACTGAAGTTATTACATGTGTGAGGCCTTCGCTTGTGATTAAGGCAATTATTTCTTATATCGGATTCCAAGAATTGAGGTGGATTTCCATACTTATTAGGCAATGTTCTGCTGTAGGGCACTCACAGGTGTAAAAAGTCCCACTTTATAATAATGAGTATATTAAATAATGAGGCAGATGTGCAAAAGATAAAATGGCACAAATCAGGGGGCAAACCAACTTGGTCACAGGGAACAAATACAATTTCCTTTTGCTTTAAATGAAGCTTTCACCCTTTGAGTGCCAGAGGGGTACGCAATGTGTTGCGTACCCCTCTGGCACTCAAAGGGTTAACCT
Organism: Rhinophrynus dorsalis; assembly: GCA_037306005.1. Taxonomy (NCBI): domain Eukaryota; kingdom Metazoa; phylum Chordata; class Amphibia; order Anura; family Rhinophrynidae; genus Rhinophrynus; species Rhinophrynus dorsalis. The sequence goes on from CM074719.1 coordinate 57,535,604, forward strand.
ATTGAATGCTAGAAAGGTATCTTGCATTCAAGCGGCTTAAAAGTCCCATTTAAATCAAGGTGGATTTTTTGGAACATTTATTTGATTCTTGTGGTGTCCTTGATTTGTCCCAGAATTGCACCACTTATTCCGTACGTCAGCCTAACTCTGCAACTGAAAATACAGCTTTCATGGGGGAACTGAGCCCATGGTGTTTCCTTCAACTCTGGTTCTCAAAAGGTTAAATTGGCTCTGAAAACATCACCTATTTAGACTACATGGATTTAACCCCTTGGAAGCCAGGGAACAAATACTGGCGTTGGCATTATATAAAGCATATATACAGGCAGCAAATATTTTTTTTCAGGCTCCCCTAATCGGCTATTTAACCCCTTAGGTGCTACAAAGGACAGACCTTGATAGCCACCAAGGGATTGAAAATGGATTCCTATTTAAAAGACAACATATTGCAGGTCTTCTTGTCTTACATTATTTATTTTTCTTAACCCTATGTGAACCAGAAGGGTGTCCAAAACATTTGAAATGTTCCTTTTGAAATGACCGGTTATGGAACTCTTATCTTATCTAGTGCCTTTTGGCAGGCGGATAGACGAATAGGTGGGTGCAGTTTCTGCAAATGATACAGTTCTTTATTCTTATATAGTGCTACCAATTTATACACATCACTGTACAGAGAACTTTTAAGGCATAGTGAGTCCCTGGTCCGCAGAGCTCGTAATCTATGTTTTGTGTCTGAGGCATAGGGAGATAAAGTGACTTGCCTAAGGTAACATTAAGGGTTATGCATTAAAGGGATAGTAATATAAAAAAAGTTTTTTGCATTTAGAAGAGCTTAAAAAGTTGAGCTAAATGCAAATAAACGTATCTCTCAAAACGCTATGGTTTGAGAGATACAGATATTTAAATTTCAATGTCCCCTGCTGACAGCTGTAAAGCTGTCAGCAGGAGATCCGTGTCGGTCGACACAGAGGCTCTGCAGCAGAGTCACAATTGCGTTATTCACAACGAATCCCTTCATTTGAATGGTCTAAAACGAGTGCCTGGTTTGCAAGCACACGTTTTAGATCATTCCAATGAAGGGATTTGTGGTATATAACGAGATCGTGGCACTTCTCAAGCTCCTCCGTGTCGACCGACATGGATCTCCTGCTGACAGCTTTACAGCTGTCAGTAGGAAACATTGAAGTTTAAATGCATGTATCTCTCAAACCATAGCTGTTTGAGAGATATGTGTTTTTTGCATTTAGCTCATCCTTTTAAGCTCTTCTAAATGCAAAAAACTTTTTTTTGACATTACTAACCCTTTAAGGCGTGATTAAGAGGTGATACAGTAGAGATTACTTCTCAAGTGATCTCATTTCTTCAGTTCCTATTCTATAGAAGCCTATGCATTCTCCAAAGCTGAAGAAACCTTAGTGCATAGGCTCCAAAGAATAGCATGGGATCTGGAAAAGTGATATCACTGGAGAAGTCATCTCCACTTTATCACCTCTTTATTACACTTTAGTGCATAACCCCTAAGGAGTTGTTGACACTGAGGAGTAAACCAGGTTTTCACAGCATCACAGCCAGTGTCTTGTCTTCAAATTCAGTTAATTAACCCCTTAATGTCCGGCGGTCACTTAAGGACTATGGAGCATTTTTTTTTCACGATCTGGTTCCAGCTAGGGTTGCCACCTTTTTTTCAAAAAAATACCGGCCATGGCATTCCCTCCATAGACTTAACATTGGACAGGAGCCAATTTTTTACCGGCCTGCCGGTAAAATACCGGATGGGTGGCAACCCTAGTTCCAGGCTCCCCAAACGACGTGCAGCCATGCGGGGAGCCCGGAATTCCATGACGGTCCAGGACCGTCATGGGTCCTTAAGGGGTTAACCAGCTGAGAAACGCATTCTCCTTTACTCAATGGGTATCAATGCAGGGAATATCTATCAATGAGTCTGATCCTTTGAGCGCTATAGGTGTGTGTGCTGAACAATCTCAAGCACTCAGTGGGTTAATGTTGTTTGTCTCTTTCACTAACAGGGCATAACAGTAACAAATTAGTATTATTTTACTAGTACCTCAATAGCAAGAAGGGTTATAACTAATTCTAAATACAATAATAACTTATTAACAGTAGCATGTGTTACATGTAAGACAATAAATAGATCTACTACTGAAAATACACATCTGTCTATAGCTTCATACCTCCATTTGGCAGAATTTTATTCTTGTTGTATTAAGCATAAAGCAATCTGAGTCTATAATTACCTAGGTAGTGGTCCTACATACAGCACTCTATCTATCTATCTATCTATCTATCTATCTATCTATCTATCTATCCATCCATCCATCCATCCATCCATCCATCTATCTATCTATCCTGTTCTAGTCTATTCTTGCACTAAAACTATACAATTATTTGCTTGTCTGTCTAAACTCACAATGGAATCATGCAGCAGCCTATAGCTGCAGACTTCCACTTGTAGCCTGATCTTGTTGTATAGCTCAACAAAAGAATATGGATGTGGCTGTGGAGGACATAACTGACTGTGATGGAGATATGAACTAAACGCAGGATTCTATATGGACGTCTGTAAGTAGCTACAGGAATCCAATGCAAACATAACATTGATAAATATATAATAGGCTGTGTATGAAGGATTCATACATGTCTCCTTCTTACTGGCATGAGCTCCTTTTAGAACTCTGGACTCTGTAGAGGCCTCCAACACATGGCAAAGTAATACAATGGAGATCTCTGAAGTTTCCAGGGGCTAACAATTTGCAACTACAAATTTAATCATACAGTTACTGAAATTAAAGGGTTAAGCTCCATGGCATTGTTTAACCCTTTGAGTGCTCGGGGTGTACAAACCACTACAAATCAACGAGTTTCACATCTTCTCTGTACTCAAAGGGTTAATAAGTATCTTATCTGACATTATAGATCCCAATTCAGCTCGTGTACTGGAGAGAATGTCTGAATAAGTATGTTTATAAGACAGGTTTCGTGTATAAATGAGCCTTGTACAAGCCTAAGAAAGGATCAGTGTTTGTTTCCTAGAAGCGCAGCTCTTCCCTTGTCCTCCCTCCAAGAAAGCTGAGCATGGCTTTTTCTTCAGTTACCAAGAACAGTAGTAAGGGCTTAAAGGAAAACCGATGTGAAAATACAACTTACATTTAAAGGAAAGATCATGCTGTGGTAATCACAGAGATGTACGTAAGACCTCTCATACTTTAACAGACCTTAGGATATATGATATTGTATTTTTTTTTTGTTGCATTTTCAGCAGACTGGGGGAACCAATTTTTCTTTGCAATCCTTACTTCCTGTTAGGTAATGGCACTGTAGAGTGAAAGTCATACTCCTGAGCAGGAAGTGAGGAAAATAGTATACCCCAGTCCCATGCAATATTATGGGCAATAAGTAGAAAACAAGACACCGGCAATTATGGAGCATACCAACTATACTATACTGGCTGGAGGGGGACATAAATGTTCATAATCCCCACAGATTTATTCTGTTGCTTGCTATTGCGGTCTCACATCCAAGGGGTTAAAAGCCCCATTTATATCCATGCCATTTTTTATTTGCCCCCTCCCTGTGGTCCTGTTGATATGCTCCGGAATTGATCCACTGTTCTTTCTCTTTAAGAACTTATGCAATTTAAATTTAAGATAAAGCCATTTTAAGATGTATGTGTGAATGTGATTTTTCATGAGACCCATATTTTATCATTTATTCCTTAAACTCTTTGAGAGCCAGAGGGGTGGGCAAGGCCCTACAATTACAGAGCCAAGCTAAAAAAAAAACAAAAAAAAAACTCTTACGGGAATATTAATTACATTTAACCCTTTCCATTTCCTCATATCTATTTTTTTTAGCGTGCAGTATTATTTGGGGGATTTCTGTTCCAGAAACTGAAGCTTTGTAGCTTTATGAGTTGATTTGCAGCCAGATTATTCCCAGTCCACCATGTGTACGAGTTATAGGTAATATAACATGTTGAATTTTACTAGTATCCCAAAGTCATTATTTTTTAGTGTTTCTGACAATGTAAAAAACAGAGAACGCTGCTCAGGGTTGCCCTAACCATATGTCACACTGCTAATAAAAGCAGGATTGCATATGGCAAGAAAAACAACTTCCTTACTAAGTCAAGTAAACATTAGTACAGTCCTGATGTCCATTTGTTTGTCCATCCATAACAAAAATTATCATTGGAATAATCATTTGGATGAAGTACCAGGATCCCAGCACCAGGGTAAACACAAGGCACCTAGTATCAATGGATATGACAGAGGGATTGGAGATAATGAACATCTAAGGTGAATGTTACCTGCCCTGTTACACAGGTAAGATTCAAAGTCCGACATTGCCTAAGGCAAAAGTAAAATCCTATACACTGCCTAAGGTAACAGTAAAATCCTATTAGCGGGGAGGGGTCACACCCCATTGTTTTTTAATATTTTGGTATGAGGCTCAAAATAAAATATATATTTATCCCTGGTTGCATCTGCTGTGGAACCTCTTTGGAAGCATCTGTTATTTATCCAATCATTATTCATAGAAATAAGCCTGAGAATTGGATGGTATGTGAGCCAGGAATAGTAACCCCTGGAGGATCACAAGAGTGTTCAACAAGTTGCTTTGCAATGTATTGCCCACCCACCCTAACACTCAATGAGTTAATTTTGACCACACCCCAAGTAAGAGAGCTTTGTGGCTCTTGTTTCTCCTTCAATAGTGAATCTCTGTTATTAGCCCTTTGAATGCCAGGTGGGAGTGAAAGACATTGCTCTGCAAGGTGTTGCACACCCTCCTGGCACTCAATGGGTTACATTTGACAGAGCAATGTGTTGCGTACACCTTTGGCACTCGAAGGGTTAATAAGAGTGATGAAAGTGGAAACGGTGTGGCCTCTTCCTTTGGGTCAGTAGAGAGAGAGATCAGATTTACAGTAAATCCGATTTAAAATTAATTAACACTTTAACCCTTTGAGTGCGGAGAGGCGCATAACCAATCGCTACACAAATGTGTTCCCTGCCCTCCGTGGCACTTAAAGGGTTAAAGGGCCTGAAGGGTGTGCAACACCTCTCATGTCTTTAAAGGGTTAATAAAAGTGGCAGCAGCGTGACCCTTTCTAATGAGTCATTGGAGAGATTATAGTTACAATACATCTGATTTGGAATAAAAATTAACCATTTATGGGTAAGAAGGAGTGCACTACACACCAATTTGGTTCTTAAATAGTTAATAAAGGAAATGAGAGCGGCAGCTCCGTGGGTCAGTGGAGAGTTTGGCTTTGCATTCAGTTAACCCTTTGAATGCCGGATAGGTATCCAATTTGGCTACCTCTCTGGCACTCAAAGAGTTAAGGGTCACTGATTGGTAATGCGAAGCGCAACCCCTTGGTCTTCAGCTGGTTAAAGGTTCAACAAAAGTGATTAGAATATCAGCTCCCCGGGTCAGTTGAGAGTTGGGATTTACGATTTATTAATTCTAAGCGCAGCTCAGTCCTTAAGGGTTAATACAAGCATGAGTTTATTGTCACTCGCGACCTGTGTCAGTGGAGACCCAAGGGAGTCTGTATCTAAGTCCACAAGTCCGGCAGCTCACGTCAGAGCCCACGACCCCCGTGGGTAGACAAAGGACGTGCTTCTGTTGCACAGATTTCCTCCGAAAGCCAAATAAGAGTTTTCTTCTCCCCCTTTCCCGTCCCCATGATTGATTATTCTGGCCCACAGCCAAGGAAGGGTATGTACCTCCTCGTCCTCTACGCACGAAATGATCTCACCAGTCACCACTTCAAACAGGCGAAGGGAGGGATCAGCTCACCCATAAATACGAGCGCCGGGTGCCAAGCATCTGCACAAGTGCCCCGGTCATGGCCCAGCTGTGAGAGAGTTACTGCGCGCTACATTCACCTCCTAGACAGAGGAGCCTCAGCTGCACAGTGACCTGGGGACGGATTCTATCTGCCGAACGCACACGAGCACTGTAGCCCGGACACTCAGCTGCTCAATCACCGCTAGAACTCACCCACCTTCTGCACTCACTCGCCCACATGGTACTAGGTGAGAGGATGAGCCGGGTTCGATATCTACTGCCCTGTGTGGCTGTTCTGCTGTGTGTCAGGACTTCCCTGAGCAACACTATGGAAGAAGAACTGGTGGCCCCTGTCAGGATGGAGGGGCTCCCAGGCAACGAGAAGACCGTATACCGGCTTACTGCGTTCGGGGAGAGCCTGACTCTGGAGCTGGAGCCGGACCCCAGCTTTGTAGCCCCTGATTTCAGCCTGCAGTATGTGGGCTTTCCTACTGAGCCCCACGGAGAGGCCGAATCGCTGTCCGAGCTCACCAAGTGCTTCTACTCTGGGACTGTTAATGGGGATCCCTCTTCCAGCGCAGCACTGAGTCTGTGTGCTGGTCTCCGGGGGGCTTTTTTCCACCGCGGAGAAGAGTACTTCATTCAGCCCAGTAACCACACATTGACCCCGGCTGCCTCTAACTCATCCGAACCACTGGTGCTGCATCTGATCCGCAGGCGCAGTCGTGTTAAGGCGAAGTGTGGGGTGACTGACTCTGCACCCCAGGCAATGAAATCAGATGAACCCCAACCCCAGAGGACCATGCCACCCCCAGGTATGTTACTGCCCTAATATTAGCAGGATTACTTTGGATAAACTATTGTCTTGTCACCTACTAGATGCATAGCATGTCTGGTGCAAGCCACAATCATTGCACCACACAGAAAGCCATGACACCCTCCAGGTATTTCACTGTCCCAACACCCACTCTTAGAATATCATGACACCCACCATGTACAGTATGCAACTGTACTGTCACCAACTCTCAGAAAATCAGTACAACCTCTAGATATGCCACTGTCCTATCACAAAAAAAATCATGCCATGCTCTAGGTAAGCTATTGCGATTTCCACTGTTACTCTCCTGTCCCCCATTCTCATTCTCCTGTAAGCACTCTCCTATCTCCCACTGTCATTTATCTAGTTTATACCACTGTCAGATGTCTACAGGTATGTCACTCATTTGTCACTCGCTTCCAAGTATAACAGGCAGGTATGCCAACCTGCTGTCACCAACTCTCATAGAATTTGGAGACTTTAAGCTATGCTACTCCTGTCAAAAGCAAAATAATTCCAAGAGAGATCTACAGAATCCCAACGTTTAAGTTGCCCTGTTTAATTTGTAGGGTGATGTCTTTTTACAGTTACAAAAATCTAGACCAGTCCTTTTTACCTTTTTGCATGCCAGAGGGCACACCCCCTCTGGCATGCAAATGGTTAAAATAATATGTCCTGGGGAACATAACCGGTGTGGGGACGGGTTCTTTTCAGGCCACTGGCTGTTGGAGGGAAAATGCCCTTGAAAAGACTCCAACCATTTCCCAACTAACTTGGCAGTGCCACCTTTGCTACATAAAATTACAGTATTTTTGGCACCCTGGACTTAACCATGTCAAACAATCAAGCTGTAATCTCATGGGACAAGCTGGCACCATCGACTCCTGCAGCACACTAAGAATGCAGCACAGAACTGGTTAAACTTTGCACAGCTAGCCTAGCAATGATATCACTGCAGAACTTAGACATGCTCCTACTTGTGTGGTTCTACTCAGTGTGAAGGAAAGAATGAAATAGTCTTTTTTTTCGTTCCAAAGCACACTTGAAAAGCAATCAAGAAAATTTTCCATTCATAAAAATGCAAAATAAACACCCTGGTTGGATATTTAACCCTTTATCCACTCTCTCAGCCAGGTAGATAACCCACGAGTGCCAGAAAGACCTGAAATAAATGTATTGCAGGCACATTAACCATTCAAGTGCTGGAAGGGTGCCCAACATATTGCTTCACAATGCATTGGACACCCACGCTGGCACTCCAAGGGTTAACAGTTAAGCCTCACTGAGGCTGATGTAATAAGAAGAAACCGACTGCACCACTGAGGACAAGTTAAAAAAAAAAAAAAGACACTAAATTGTCATTCATTTAAATGGGGCATTTAACCCTTTGAATGTTAGAGATCACCAACACATTATGAAGTAATGCACTGGAGACATCTATTGCATTCAAAGGGTTAAAAGCCACATTTATATAAATGAAAATGTGCATTTGCCCCTTATGGTGCATCTGATGTGCAAAGTTCTCTAGCCTGACTGTGAATGCAACGTTTTATATTTTATTTTAGAATATATAGGCATTTAAGTGCAAAATGTTTATAACGTATAATACATACATAATAATAATAATGATGAACCATGAACTCTTTGAGAGCCGGAAGAGCGTGCACATCCCCCTGGGGCTCAAAGGGTTAATCTTCTTTAGTTGATGGTAACGTAGCAGCTGAATGTCAGTACAAGGGTATAGTGTCTTAGAAAGGTGCGTGGTTTCAGGGTCAGTGATGCAGTCGGTCATTTGGCAGGAATCACAAGTGCTCTACTGTGATTACACGTGGAAGCCAGTGATCTAGCATCTATTCCTTCATTTAGTACAAAAAAAAATATGGCCTGTGACTCATATCTTCTCAAGCACAGGCCAAAGATGACTTAAGGATTTCTGCAGCAAAGGTGATTTCCAGGCGAGTTGCTACGTTTCCAAAAGACCTGGAGACTGGGCTCACTGAATAATACTGTGAACATTTGGGGGATCAGCAGAGCATTGCACTATTACATTTACATTGGGCAGATCACAACATCATTAAACCGTTACAATAATATTTGGGAGATAAGCAGAGTATAACACTGTAACATTTATATTAGGCAGATTAAGGCATCACACCATTACACAAACATTAGGGAGATCAGAGTACTAAACTTATACATTAACGCTGGAAACATCATCAGATAATGACACTATTACATGAACTTTAGGGAGATAGGCAGAACATTGCACCATTACATGAACAATAGGAAGATTAGCAGAACATTCCACCAACACATGGCTATTAGGAATATCAGAAGAGCATTACAGTTGCATTAACATTAGGAATATCAGCAGGTTATTACACCATTATGTGAATATTAGGGAGATCAGTAGGGCTGTAGATATTAGACATAGAACTTGTGCCCATTCACTCAGTACCTGGCAATCCCTCTGATAATTTCATCTGCAAATCTGGAGATTTTGATTGTTAAATAGTAAAGGTCAAATCAACCAAATTGTTATTGTTTGGCCCATAAATAACTCCATTGTGTAAACTTGAGAGGTGTCATCTGTCCAAAGAAGCTTATGTTTTTTTTCCATCTTTGTATTTCTTTGTAGGGTCTGGGAACACCAGGAAAAAGAGATTTGTCTCAAGCCCACGTTATGTGGAAACCATGCTGGTAGCAGACCAATCTATGGCTGAATTTCACGGGAGCAGCCTAAAACATTATCTTCTCACACTAATGTCTGTCGCTGCCAAGTTATATAAGCATCCAAGCATCCGGAACTCCATCAGTCTGGTGGTGGTCAAGATTCTCGTCATCTATGACGAGCAGAAGGGACCTGAAGTATCATCCAATGCAGCTATGACACTGAGAAATTTCTGCAGTTGGCAAAAACAGCACAACCCACCCAGTGACCGACACGCCGAACATTATGATACAGCCATCCTTTTTACAAGACAGGTAAAGGAAGGGTGACTTAAAGAGAAACCAATGCATGTAGATTGGATATGTTAGTCACTTCTTAGTGACTACCAGTCCCAATAGCTGGTTGGGGACAATGGCATATATAGTGCCCAAAAGCTGCGCTCTATACTTTAAAAAGCTCAATACTTTAATCGTTTGAGTGCCAGAGAGGTATCCATTGCATTTCATTGCACTGCATTTTAAACCTCTCTGGCACTAAAAGGGTTTTAGTACATCATGGGTATTATGTACAGCAGAAAAAGTGGAATAATTCTGGGGAAACCCAACTATATCATAGGATTTGGAGACCACTGGCATTCAATGAGTTAAACGTCCCATTTAACCCTTTGAGTTCCAAAGGAGAGGGGGTTCAGCACATGCTTTGGATACCCATTTTGAGCTCAAAGGGTTAAATAAATAGGGATTTTTGTTTGTTCCCTATGGTGCAGCTGGTTTATCCCAGAATTACTACAGTTTTCCGGTGTCCACACGGACCTTAGCTATTGATTAACCATTTGAATGCCAGAGGGGTGTGCAAAACATTGCTTCTCAATGCACTGCACTCCCCTCTGGTACTCAGAGGGTTAACCCTTTGCTTTGCAATGCGTTGCGTGCCCCTCTGGCACTCAAAGGGTTAATCTTCTTGAGTGTCAGAGTAGTGCCTGGCACTCTAAACTTTGAAGACATCTCTTCTGAGGTAAATTATTTAGCGTTTATCTCCTTTTATCTCTTCCTAAACTCTTTGACTTTAGTCTGATTATAAATCCGAAAACCTCAGAGTGATAAAATTGTCCCAAGTTGTCCAACTTAAAAAAGAATTTTCCAAAGATCCCTAGCATTAATTTATTTTTCATTTGGGGCCAGCAGCCAAACGTAAAACATTTCTGCCAAAGTTGTGTTCTCTTACTCTAATTAATAATGGAACTTTGTTTGTTTAATAGGATCTTTGCGGTTCCCAAACATGTGATACTCTTGGGATGGCCGATGTGGGAACAATCTGTGACCCAAATCGCAGTTGCTCTGTTATTGAAGACGATGGCCTGCAAGCTGCATTTACAGCTGCCCATGAATTAGGTACGACAGCTTTTTACAGTCCAATCTCTGAGACTGGTTCTTGAGTGAAGACAAGTGAAATGTTGGCTGTCCCCAAAAGTAAACTTCTCTGAATGGAAAGCACAGCATTTAACATTTGTTTAGAGATACCAGATGGTTAGATTTAGTAGTTTTACGTCTCCACTGCAGCTGTGACCATCTTTAATAGCGCACAGGCCACAGCAAAGTATGTCATTTTAAGTGTTGACCTTTTATGATGAGGAAATACTTGTGAACTTGGTATGTTTGAAATGTTTGAAGTTGGCCATTGCTAAAGGAAGGATTTTTTTGTTCTCAAGAGATTTGTTGAGATTACGTAAGAGCCATAAAGTAGATGGCAAACAGGAAAGTACTCCTTCTTCTGTAGGTAGTTGTATCTTGTATGTGAAAAGCCAACTTGAATGTGTCAGCTTGATTGGAAGAAGTATAGAATGAAGACAAATATACATAGTGCATGTGACTTCATTACAATAGTAGTGTATTAGAAATAAAATAAAAATATCCACTTCTAATTTGGATTTTAATACACACATCCACTGTATTCACTTCCAAATTCACTAAAATCCGAGGGGTATGTTTTTATGGGAGCAACTCAATCCCATTATTGCCACATTTTATACTATTGTTATTCTAAAAATAATAAAATTGAGTATTTATTTTTATTTTTTAGGTCACGTCTTTAATATGCCACATGACGAAGCAAAACAATGTTCCTCCTACAATGTTGCAAATCAAGATTCTCATATGATGGCCTCTATGCTCTCAAATTTGGATAGACATGAGCCTTGGTCCCCCTGTAGTGCTTACATGATTACATCATTTCTGGACAACGGACATGGTAAGGATGACCTTACAGACATGCTTAAGTGAATTTCTGTTTTCTGTGGTGGAATTCATGAAATATTAAAGTTTTTGGAAGCATTCCAAATATCTTTTCTATTGATTAATGTAGATGTATTTTTCTGTGTTACGAAACAGACTGGGCATATTGTCAAGTAACTTGTCATTAACTGACTGAAGAATTATGTAGTGAAAAAAAAAACACAACTGATTATTCCCAAACATTTTGTTTTCTCAGGAGAGTGCTTATTGGACAAACCCAACAGACCCATCCAGCTCCCTTCAGATCTCCCTGGAACATTATATGATGCCAATAAACAGTGCCAGTTTACATTTGGAGACGAGTCCAGACATTGTCCAGATGCTGCCAGCACGTGTACGACCTTGTGGTGCACTGGAGTCTCTGCTGGGTTGCTCGTGTGCCAAACTAAACACTTCCCTTGGGCAGATGGAACCAGTTGTGGAGAAGGGAAATGGTGCATCAATGGGAAGTGCATGGACCAGACAGACAAGAAACACTATGAGGTAGGATTCTATTCTACAGACATTCTACAGATTTTTCTTTTGAAGTCATCCTTGATTACAAATTATTTTTTCAGATTGCCCCTCTAAGCCATCATTCTGTAATAATTTGGAGGGTTTGACAGGATGGCATCCAGATAATTAGCTTTCAACTAAATCTTATGGAGATGAATTTTCTTTATTTTATTTTTATTATTTATTTATTTATTTTTTTTTTTAAGCGTGGGCAACCTGTATCTCCAGATGTTGCTGGACTAGAACTATTCTATATGCCATTGTTTACTATTTTGTAATATTCTTGAGAACCTCTGTAAAGGAGGCTGAATAGAAAGGATGTTGACAACCTATTACTTCTCTAGCTGTTTTTGTACTGCAACTCTCATCATTCTCTGCCTATCTATGACTGGCTAAGGATAATGTAGTTCATCAGCAGCTGGAGAGCAAAGGATACTTACCTTTGAGAAAAATGCACATTTTCATACTTAAATGGTGGCAAACATAGATATTGAATAAAATAGTGACTCTAGTACACTTTGGATTGTTTTATTTAGTACTTGGATTCCTTAGTTTCAGTTATTGTGTTTGCTTTTATGCTCTTTTAATTATTTATTCTACTTTTTCCAATTCTAGACTCCTGTACATGGAGGTTGGGGCTCTTGGGGCCAGTGGGGAGAATGCTCAAGAACCTGCGGTGGAGGTGTACAGTATTCCCTAAGGGAGTGTGATAATCCAGTGCCAAAGAATGGAGGCAAATATTGTGAAGGAAAGCGGGTTCAGTATCGGTCATGCAACATTGAAGACTGCCCTGAAAGTAACGGTAAGCGGGAATTAAATCGACAATTAGTGGAACTCTTTTTCTTGAGGATGTCTCTGCTTAAGGCCAGATGAGTTCATCAGCTGCTCAGTCTTCTTCACTGACCCACCTGAGCTCAAGCTGATAAATCCTTAATGTTGGTGTCTTAGATGCCCTCAAGGAGGAGAGTTTGACAACACTCTTTCAAATCTACTTAGAAAACCAACTTTGGCTAATGTCCTTATCTCTCTTGTGGTCTCTACAGGAAAAACATTCAGAGAAGAACAGTGTGAAGCACACAATGACCTCTCCAAGTCTCCTTTTGGCAGTGGACCTGCAGTTGAATGGACACCTAAATTTGCAGGAGTCTCCCCAAAAGACAGATGCAAGCTTGTGTGCCGTGCAAAGGGCACTGGCTACTTCTTCGTACTGAGTCCTAAGGTAAATTCCAATAAAAAGTCTCATCTTCTGTTTCTTCTAAATCAGTCATAAGATAAATTGACTTGAAACTAGAACATATTTCAGACTTGACTTAAACTGTAACTTATCCTTTTTGAAGGAAGTTCAAGAACAATGTATACGGAGGCATTGTTTGTTATCTGCAGACCCATAGTTTATACCTAACTAGCGCTCAGAAGAAACTCATAGTTGATCATTATAAATTTTCACTGGAGCCTGTACCCTGACCTTAGTATTAATTAGTAACCTATCTCTTTAGGAAGCTGGCTTCAGATGTCCAAACACACATACCTATTTTGTATGATCTTTCATTCAAGATTGATACAACATTATCTGAATATAACACTAATTATTGGTGATGCTGGCTAATTGACCAAGCTTTAAATGTATCCGTTGAATTAAACTATATACAACTTTGAAGCCAATGCAGGGGATCAGTGATCCACTAATGAAATTTAGGAGGTTGGGATTTATTTAGACTTCTGTGTGATACCGTTTATATCACTATTGGTCTACCATGTTTATAGATATGGAGATTAGACAATAGTACACTTGAATAAAGTGTTTATCCCCTTAAATGAAAAGGAGGTGTTCAATGAATTGATACACAATTTATTGGAGAGTCCTGTGGAACCCAATGGTTTACTGAATAGGAAGTCAGAAAGCATGTTCAGTTTTAGCTAGATACTTTGCTTTCTGTATGACGGGTTCTTTGTTTGTAACGCAATGTATTTTCTGCAGGTGATTGATGGCACCTCATGTAGTCCAGATTCCACTTCTGTCTGCATCCAGGGCCAGTGTGTAAAAGCTGGATGTGATCGTGTTATTGGTTCCAGCAAGAAGTTTGACAAATGCGGCGTTTGTGGAGGGAATGGGTCAACTTGCAAGAAAGTTTCAGGCAATTTTGTTAATGCAAGGTATGTTGGATTATTTGACCTTTATTTTATTTGCATATTTATTGTCCCCCTTTTTTAACTATATAAGCTGAAGTAATGTCTTCTCATCAGAGACAAGCAATCAAACCCATAGCTTTACAAACAAAACCACATTGAGGCTGATGTACGTAAAAGAATTAGAGTCATTTTGGAGCAAAGCAACTGCAACACACAGGACACATAAGAATTCTGCAAATTGACTTAAATGGGGTTTTTGACTAATTGAATGCAAGAGAGGACTCTAAGGCATCACTTCTTCCTAGCTTTGAGGTTAAAACCCCATTTAAAGGGATAGTAATATTTAATATGTAAAAAAATAAATTTTAGGTTTTACCCTCCTGAGTAAAACAAGAGTACTCCCACTGCTGACAGGTGTTTTATTCAAATGTTATTGTATCTCAAATTATTTTGGTGCAGTATCTCAGTGGAGCTCTTGCTCCATCGTCCTATTGCGGTTTATGGACAACTGACCAGAGCAATCCATGGGATGGTGTAGCAACAGTGCCACTGTAACATTTCAGGCCATTTAGATACTGCACATAAACAAATTTATGTTTAAACCACAATAAACTTTTAACAAAACACCACTCCGCACTGTGAGTGCCCTTGTTTTACTCAGGAAGTTAAACCTCATACAGTATCTATGTATATTTTCATATTAAGTATTACTGTCACTTTCAGTCAACTTAGAATTGTTTTTGTTCTCTATGGTGTAGTTGTGTTGCCCCCTACTAATTCAAGTTCTTCTGAGTACATCAGTCCCATTGTTTTGTATTAAGTCCTGCAAATGCTGATATTCTTTTCCTGTCTTGTATACCAAAATCTTTTAACTGCACTGAATCGTGTGCTTACATTGCCGAAGTTCATCTTTTCCACTAGATATGTAAAAGAGATGGCGTATGGAACTTAAAATATGTGTGTAAAATTTATGGAACTTGCATATTTTCCCTTTTATTGCTCCAAGAAGTATGCATTATATTGGAGGTGGATGATGTCAGTTAATTTGATACAGTCTGTGTTTTCTCAGTCATTGACACTGATTTAAATTTCACAGCTGTATTTTGACTGGCTCTTGGTCTTAGGAGCCAATCAAAATGGAGCTCTGAATTCAAATAGCTGTCAATGGCAGATAAAATGCAGAACCAGCTAACAAGCATTTCTCACCACCTCTGAAATGCAGATTTCTTGGAGCAATAAAACACAAGACAAGTTGTGTAACCTTCACATACATAGTTGAACTTCCTTAAGTACGGCCTTTTATAGAAGTCAATTATGTTTCAGGGTTAGTGCACCACATTATCCCTTTGAGTGCCAGAGGGGAATCCAATGCATTATGGAGCAATGCGTTGGATACCTCTCTGGTGTTCAAAGGGTTATCACATTTGTGTAACGTGATTGTAAAGTCAAGAAATAATGTGTCCAATTGCATATTTACCATGTGTAAACTATATAGTATTGAAAATGATTCAACACAAGTCAAAGGGTTAAATAAAACTATGACATTTCAGACTCCTTGGATGATAGGTTTCTAGCGCCTTGTTTCTTAGGACTCTGGCATCAAAAAGGATAACAAACGAAAGTCAAGTAATCTGTTACCCATGTAGCGCTTCCATCTTTGACACAGAGAACATCAATTAGCCAGGAAGCCTTAAGGTCGCATGTGACAGGGAACATGGAAGCAATTCTAGAGCTAACCAGCCACACTGTAAAGAATAAATAAACATTCCCATTGAGTTAAATGAAGATTTTAACCCTTTTAATGCAAGAGAGGGCTTGATGTATTGAGAAGCAATGTGTTTGAGACATCTCTGCAAATAAAGATGATTTCACGCACTTCCACCTAGTATTCAGTACAGTCCAAGATTTAAAATCAACAACTTTATTGGTTATTTAAAATGCATACCTTCACAGTTCTAAAGGTCAACAAGATTGCTAAGGGAGGGACTTATATAGCGAAAGATACATGCAGTCAGATATGATGTGATGACTTCTCAGGCAGATCCACGCGTTTCGCATTGAAAACGCTTACTCATGATCTCTGAATGAGACATCTTTGGCATTCAAGAGATGGGATTTACCTTTTAAAATATTGGGAGTTTTATTGTTCCTGTAGTTAAATTTATTTCCTTCAGAATTGATCCTCTTTGTATTTGTACATAAGGCTCTCAGGGACTTATTCATCAGGCTGAACAGGTGCAATTCTGGAGCAAACTAACTGCACAATAGGTCTGAAATGAAGCTATGGTATATTCCTATTGATTTAAATGAGGTTTGGAGCCCTTGAATGCTAGAGAGGTTTCCAGTATATCTCTTCGCAATGAGTTTCTTGCTGACATTAAAGGAGTTAAAAGCCCTATTTAAATCAACTGAACTTTTCACTTCCTCCCTGTTTTGCAGTTGGTTTGCTCCAGAATTACACCTCTTTAGCTTGACGAAGAAGGCCCTTAGGGCATGGCTAACTTTGCCATTCGTTTAGGCGCATGTGCTATCTGTACTGTTAATTTAGGAGCACATGCTATTTAGCAACAAGTTGTCGGTATGTTTCTTGCATCAAAATATGAGCAATTGCAAATAGCACATAAATGTTTGGCTAATGTTCCATTTTCTAACTTTACACACTTTTATTGTCTTTGGCTCTCACTGACTGCTTTGGGGTATGGACTGTAAATACAGTATGGGTCCTTATTGTAATTTTTTTCTGTTTTGTAGACCTGGTTACCATGATGTTGTCACAATCCCTGCTGGTGCAACAAACATTGAGGTTAAGCAACGTAATAACAGAGGCTCAAGGCATGATGGCAGCTTCTTGGCTATCAAAGCAGCTGATGGCACTTACATCCTCAATGGTGATTATACTTTGTCAACTTTGGAACAAGACATCACCCATAATGGCAACGTTCTTAGGTATAGCGGATCTTCCGCTTCATTAGAGCGGATTCGTAGCTTTAGCCCACTGAAGGAACCAATAACCATACAGGTCCTGACTGTGGGAGATTCACATCGGCTGAAAATAAAATATATCTATTTTGTTAAAAAACCTGCTCAGCCAGAGAAGTCCTCAAATAAAAAAAGAGAATCTTTCAATGCGATACGAGAGACCGTTGTCTCCGAATGGGTCATTGAAGAATGGGGAGAATGTTCAAAGACTTGTGGATTAGGTTGGCAAAGAAGATCAGTAGAATGTAAAGATATAAATGGTCAGCCATCAACAGACTGTGCTAATGAACTTAAACCAGATGACATCCGACCATGTGCAGACACACCATGTCCACAGTGGCAGCTGGGAGATTGGTCTTCCTGCTCTAAGACATGTGGGAAGGGTTTCAAAAAGAGACTTTTAAAATGTGTCTCCTACGATGGTATTAACTTGCCTCAAGATAATTGCGATCCTCTTAAAAAACCTAAACATTTGATAGACTTTTGCACTCTTTCCAACTGCAGTTAGACAGCACGCAAATTAAAACTGTTAGGTTCTTTCAGAAAACGCAATGTGCTGTTGGCAGAGAGTCCGGTGTATGTGGCATGTATAAGCCTGAGGATGAGAAGTTAAAAGAAAGGAACAGCAAAATGGCTGCTGGTGGGTGACATCATAAGGATTCATAACGGCTTTTCTTTTGAAAGAAGGACAAATTAATGTCATTACATGCTCCATGTTTAGAATTCCTGGGGTATTGTCACGTCCTTAGGTAGAAGTCTGTTACTAGTGTAGAGCTAAGAAGGTAAATGCTTAGTGCTCAGAAGAGGTATTAACAACCCACCTCGTTCGTTTTTTTTTTTACCAATATTAAGTGCAGCATTATTGACATTTCCAACTTGAGAGGCAGATGGACAAACTTGTATTTGGTCAAGGTTAAGCTACCTCAGATAGGAAGGGCAAAAATAGTAGAAAAGGAGCTTCAATATAGTTATTTATGGCTGCTATTGTATAACAGTATATTTTTATTGAGAAAATTAAAGCCATATTCTCATTCTTACAAGTTGGACAGGCCAGGTGGACTACATGATATTTAAAAGATGATAAATTTAATGAAGGGGTAGGCTATTATTTTCATCAACAATTATGAAAGGACCATGTTCTAAGAATACTGCTAGATCGATCAGTGTCTTAGTCATTTTAAGTAAATGAAATTAGTCACATAAAAACAAATATACTGTTTTATTAAAGGACCTAACTGTAAGAGCAAGGGCTAGCTACGGCCTTAGTTTTTGTAGGGCCTTCTTGGTAACTTGTGTTTTTATAGTTTAGCAGATTAACTAGAAAGGAAATCTTACCATGGGTTAATTACTGTTGGTGGCCCTACCACCGTCTCTTATTGTTTTTGTCCTAACAGTTCTCACATAGGTATTAAACTTTAAACATGGACAGTCTGTCACTTGAAGAATGAAGATGCGTAGCCCTGCCCAAAATCTCGTATGAATGATGTTGGATGTTCTTCATAGTAAACTTGTCATGAGAGTCACACAAGATAATGCTGTCATCTAGACCAGGAGTAGTCAATCTATGGATCTCTGTCTTTTGGAAGTTGTAGTCTTGCACAGCTAGAGAAGAACAGATTGAATACCTCTTATCTAGATATTAAAACAAACCTCCAAATATTACAATGTTCTCCTACACAAAGTACTTGAGCTCATCTGAGGTATCCATTAACAGTCAAGTGCAAAACATCTAATTATAGGCCAGTATTGAGTAAGAGATATGAGTATAGGTATAAAGGAATAAAAGATTAAAATATGTTCTATATTCCAAACTTTGTATGTTCAGTATAGAATGCAATATGGATATAACATTGGTAGACAGTCCTGGGGATAGCAGGTCCATCCACAACTGTCTGTCAACATCCATTTGCCTTGGTCTATGCCAGTTTATAGACCGTTGGAGAATATGACTTTTTTATGTATATAAGAATTATACTTTATAAGTATTCATTTCTTTCCCTTCTGAGAAGGGCTTGTGCTGATTACATATAATGAACCTATTTATTTTTGTACATCCAATCTGATTATATTTTAAGTTATCGCTTTTTGAAAAGTGCATATAACGAATAGAGTATTTATGCAGTATAATATGTTACCAGAAATAATAAAAGAACACAATGAAATTTTAAAGCTCTGTTGTTTGCCTTTTTACTTTAAATTGACACCATTAAAGTAAATATTTCTGTATAATACACCTTTGCTCTTTATCGGTTTGCATACCATAACTAAGTATGTGGTATGTTTAATTTGTATGTTCTCTCTTTACTTTGGCAAAACGATCACAATGCAAAATCTTCAAAGAGGTACGCTCCGTGTCAACTCTTTGAATCAAAGCCAAATAACTTTGATGTACATGAAACAGCTGGTGTTTAGTCCTATGCAATTAACATGTAAGAAATAATCATTTACTGCCTGATGGAAATGAGAAACCAGGAGTTATACAGCTTATTAGACAGTAAAAAATAAAACATAAACAACTTTGAAGCACTTCTGGTACAGGATATTGCTGGAAGAACTAAAGAACTGATAACTTGGCTCCTTTGTATCATCTTGCCAGCTATGTTGTAAGGAAGGGAGAAGTAACTCCTAATAAACCCCAATTACCTTGCTATGGCCAGAAAATCCTAGTGTCCCCTATGTTGTCCTTCTGTGTTTCTTCAAGAGAACATCTTGAGTTGGTCCTAGATGTTATGTCCATGAACATCGAGGACTGACTGAAGACTCTTTTGAATAAAATCACAAGGGCAAAATTCATAGGGACCGTTTGGACTTTCAGGCCATAGTAAGAAGTGTATATGTGTGTGGGGGGGTGGTATTAGGAGAAGTTACTTTCATTGAACTTCTAAAGAGCAGATGGCATAGAACAGGCATGGTCAAACCATTCCTTTTGTTACAGGCGTAATATAGCAGCTCTATCTTGCTTGGAAATAATAGCGCCCCCACCACTTGTATAATATACAGCAGCAATCCATCACGGTCAAGATTAACAGGTTAATCTGCTGCATAGATGCAATGAAGGAGCATCCCTATGTAGTCCCAAATATAATAATGTGGAACTATTAAAATTCATGCACTTCTATCCACAAAAAGCCCATTCATAAAATCATCAATATCTTATTCATAACAGCATAAAAGGTACCTGAAGCGTTCTGGCCATGTACAAAAGCAAGGAGACACTAATGTTGTATAGGCACTCAGCTAGATGAAAACCCACATCTTAAACAGATCCACGAGTTTCACGTACAGGATGCTTACTCATGGCAAGGCGGTTAACTTTGACATTGTTCAGAGATCATGAGTAAGCGTCCTGTACATGAAATCGTGTGGATCTGTTTGGCATGTGGGTTTTCGTCTAGCTGAGTGCCTATACAACATTATTCTCTCCTTGCTCTTGTACATGTCCAGAAGACGTCAGGTACTTTTATGCTGTTATGAATAAAATATTGATGATTGTATGAATGGGCTTTTTTTCTGCTTTTTGTGGATAGAAGTGCATGAATTTTCATAGTTGCAAACCGTTCCTTCTCCATCGGTTCTTGGGCTTCATGTCTCATCAATGAAGATGATGGGAGATGAATTCCAACAAAAATCAGCTGGTGGTGTAGGTCATGCCTTCCTTTTATGAGGGGTACTCTAGCCATGAGTATGGTTCCACATTGAGATGTCTAATCCAAAATTTAATTTAACAGACACATATTGAATAGTGATGGTTCTCATTTTCCAGCTGATTTAATCACATTTATGCTTAGCCTGCTATTGGCCAGCAACGTATGATGGGGTTGTTGACCAACAAATGCTAGAGTTGCCAAAATCTACCCACCCATGGTGTTGAAAATGGGAAGATAATTTTTGGCTTTCCAACTGTTTGTGACTAAACTCTGATTGTCCTCAACCATCCACTGCATGTGTGGGGCATTATAGTTGTAGTCCTCAACAGCTGGATAGTTAAATGTTGTATACATACCCCTGGTATAAAAGCATGTACAATGCTATGGAATCAGTCCTATACTCTAGTTTTGTGAGTCCCAAATAGTGATGTGTTTTCAATAGATGAAGGCTGATGTACTATGAACTGGCAAAAGCCAGCCGTATCATGTAAAGTTCCCATAAATCTGCTTGATTTAATCCCCCTAACCCTTTGAGTGCCAGAGTGGTACGTAATGCATTGCAAACTAATGCATTCCGTACCACTCTGGCAATCTTACATACTAGAGAGCTCTGCAATTCATTCTGAAGCAGAGCACTGGAGACCTCAGTATGTTATAAGCCCCATTTAAATACATTTAACATTTTATTTGTCTCCTATGGTGAAGCTGGTTTGCCCCAGAATTGCTCCAGTTCTCCTAAGTACATCCGTTTCAAATTTCTGAGTTGTCAAGAATAAAGAACTCTTCAATTAGAAAATGTTCTTATTCTATATATTTTTTCTTTTCATAGTTTTCCCAGCCAGTGAAAAGTGAGTATATAATACAATCTTAGATGTAGCACTTTTATCAAACATTTCCACCATACAATCCCGACTTCTTGTAAAGCCTAGTTGTCAAGTGTAGTGGTTCTATAGACACTTTGATAACACGGCTCCATCAAATAAAATAGAAAGCAAAAAGTCCTCTCTAATTGGAAGATTTTTCCGGCACTTGATCAATCAAGTCCTTTGTTCCATTTAAGTTACAAGTGTCTATTTCCTGTATTTCTTGAGCTTTGGAATGCTGCCACCAATACATAAAACTAAAAGGGTCACTCATTCCTAAACATAAGTGGTTCTTACATGAAAGAACACACTTAGAAAAGTTCAAATAAGTATATAAAAGCGATAGAAGTTGCCTTTTTTTTGTCTATATTCTGCAACTGGTGGTATGTCCAATATTTTATTGTGCTCAGATTTGTATCCGCCAATGTCTCTAATTTTTTTTTTCTTCTTTTAATGTTTGTTGAATTTTAGTGATATACAACATGAAAAGCAACATAATGGAATTATACAAACGTCAAAATACATTATAACATATGATGCTCTGAAGCTATCATAGGACTATACATCAGCAAATAGACAGAGAGCAAGATATATTACAAATGTCTTTGTGATGAGATGGTGGAAGACAAAGATTAGAAGGGATAAGGCTAGCCTAGAAGGACCAAAAATTAGGAAACAGATGTACAGTGTGGTAGAAGAAAAATACCTCAAGGTTAAATACCCCACGCAAACACACCCCACCCCACCCAGCTCGAGAAGCATCTGTATCAGTGGTTCTCAACTCCTGTCCTCAGGACCCACTAACAGGCCAGGATTTGATGATTTCCTTGTTAGAGCACAGGTGAGTTAATCAATGTGAATGAGCCTCTGATCACCACACCTGTGCTCTACCACAGAAATCCCTAAGTCCTGGCCTGTTAGTGGGTCCTGAGGGCAGGAGTTGAGAAACAATGATCTATATAATGGAGAAGCCGCAATGAGAAAAACCGAAGGAAGAGCATGGTGAGTATTCCACGTCCAATGCAATGTCCCTAATTTTTAATTCACAACTTTATTTTAATTGGCTCACAAAACCAGTACCGAATCAGAATGCAGCTGGTTTTCAAACCAGAAAAAAAGTAAACCAATTGGAACCGCTTGTGCTTATATATAATATATAATATTTTATATATAAAATATAGATTTCTTGAGTCAATAAAAGGCAAAACAGGTAAGTTCTACAAATGTTTAATACTTGCTTGATATTGTGTATGTATGTTTTTTATATGAGATAAAATTGTAGGCCTTTAGTGTGGTTTAATTCAAAAGCTTTTCTGTTTGATTTTTAAAATGGAGTTTTCCCCCTTGCATTGCGTTAGAGAGACATCTCTAGCACACAAGGGGAAAACAATTAGACTCCCATTTGAATGAATGGACAACAAAGTACTAAACTTTAAACCTCTTTAATAAATCTTAGCCTTTGTTTTTTCGTAACAAATTCTTGATAGTCTACTAATGTAACTGCAAAAAAAAAATTGATAAGAGAAAATATTTCACAAATATCCAATATTTCACTTTAAATACTTATTTGCAATGGATTAGGCCTCATCATTTCCTCACACTGAAAACTGAGCATGACTCTGGCAAGAAAACCACATAACGTGGCGTGTTCATTAAGTCAAAATTGATATTTTGCCAACGAAAAATGCAATCCATTATGGAAACAGTTCTGTGCTGCAGCCAATTTGTTTGTATTTCATTTTAAAGCACTGTGTGTGTGTGTGTGGGTAGCGTAGAGTGGAAACTATCACAAGACCTAGTACAGCCTTTCTCGTTTAAAATGTACATTAACTCATCTGATAGTTTAGCAAGAATTGGTCAGCTGTGAAGGCATAAAGTAAAGCAGCATTAGGAAAGTTTGTCACTGCAGCTATTGGAGACTACATCTCCCATCATTCCCAACCAAAATGTTAGCTGGATAGGGACAATGGGAGTTGTAGTCTCCAACAGCTGGACTGGAAATGGTTGCCTAGCCCTGGCTTAAAGGAACACTATTGTTAAAATACAAATTGTTTTTACATAAAATAGAGTGTTGTACAATTTAAAAAGATATATCTACAAGGTTATGGTGAGGGCTACATTCTGCACTCTCATTTTGCATGTTGTTGCAAAGGATTATGGGAATGCTGTGAAAATGCTGTAAAAGTAGGAATTCCTTGCTGGAGAGAGATTATTGCAATCTGTTGCAGACATGTAAGTGTAATCATAAGTGTATAATATATATGGATATAGCTATTTAACCCTTTGAGTGCCGGAGTGGTACCCCTCTGGAACTGAAAGGGTTACAAGTACCTATACTGTCACAGAACATAAGGGGCTTTAGTCACAAATAAAACAGGAGCAATTGTGGGGCAAACCATCTGTATCCTAGGGGACACATTAAGATTCTCAATAATTTAACCCTTTGAGCACCAGAGTTATCCAGATCTGTGACTGAAAGGCTTCATCTGGGATTTGTAAACCCTCCAATGCTAGAAAAGGATCAGGCATCTAAAGTTCAAGGGGTTAAAAGAAATCCCCACTTATATAATTGAGAGTTGTTATTTTCCTTTATGGTGCCGTTGGTTTATTGTTCTGCTTTTCTTTAATGCATAAGGCCAATGTTATTTCGTGTGAAGCCATTTGTCCTCCTCACTTCCTCAAGGATATACACTGTAGCAGAGTTTATCAACCACAATCTTCAAGTATCCCTAACCCTGCTCTACATCACAGTATTAATAACATTGCCTACTCGGAGAGGACGGAGGTGGGGACATGTATGGAAATGTTGAGGCATTCAGCTCATTTACCTTGTTTAACCCCATGCACTAACAAGACACAGAGGAAGTCAGTGTAAAATGAGTCCATTTTCTTGCACCTGTTGCAGAAAAGATATTTTGAGTCTGCTCACATGAACCCTTTGAGTGCCAGAGGGGTACGCAACGCATTGCTTTGCAATGCGTTGCGTACCCCTCGGGCACTCAAAGGGTTAAAGCCTTAATGAGGGAGGAGTGTATGTATCAGTATGAGCTAAAGAGATTATACACTCTAATACATCCCACTAACGGAAAGCACAAAAAGAGCAAAAAATAATCCCTACTGACAGATTTGTACATTTCCCCTATTAATGTATCCCCCCCAAAAAAAAACCCACATATGCACACACACACACACTCTTTGGGCTGAGTTCTGTTACCCATGGAAAAAAATGTCACATTATCTCTAAAAACCCCAAAAGGCTATAATAAAATTATCTCATATGAAATCTAATGTTAACTTTTTCACAAATAATGGAATATAGCCTTTCCTGCTTTCTAGATGTTAGAATAATGTAATAATGCGCAAGTTTTTCATACTGCAGCATTCTGATCAAAAAGATAACTTGGATTTAATCAGTCATCACTAGAGGAATCTGTAAAGCATTGATGGACATTCTGGTGTTGGTGGGGGGTTAATGTTTTGATAGCTCAGACTTATGATAATCTCTCCTAGTTTTGGAGACTTTATCCCTTCAGCACCAGAAGGCTAGCAATACAATGCTCCGCAATGCTTTGCCGGCCCCTGTGTTGTTGAATGGTTAAAGGGATAGTAATGTTTCACAAAAACAGCAGCTCCAATTAATCTACATAGTATTTGAGCCATAGAGAGTGTTATTTCAATAATGTCAAGAGTTGTAGTTCAAGAGTAATTGAATGATAAAGTTTCACCCTCCCTCCCCTTTTAACTAGTGTAAGTCATCTCCCCTCAGATGTGTAATCTGGTCCTGGGACCTGACAGGTCACAGCAAGGGATAATCTTCTTACTGTGAGAACAATGAAAACCCTGTCCCCCTTGACAGGTTTTTCAGGTTTTTCCCTTATGCTCACTGAAGATTGTTGCTCTCTGCGATTCACCTGGACACCACCCTGCTGCTCTGAGGTGAGCAGTGTTACATCAGTAAAAGGGGTGGGAGGGGGATACTTTATCATTCAATTACTCCTGAACTACAACTCTGACAGTATTGAAATAACATTCTCCATGGCCCAAATACTATGAATATTAACTGGAGCTGCTTTTATTATGAAACACTACTATCCCTTTAAGGTTATGATAACATAGTTCTATCTAGTAGCATTAACATCCCTCATTGTGGCATTGTGACCACCTGAGAGGACCCAACCAGAGGGGCCAGAAACCCATTGTCCACAGTGTGTTGCTGTTCTCTTTGTTTCTGAAGGGGTTAATGTTTTGATAGTTAGCAGAGATTTATCTAGTAACATAAACAGTCTATGCTGAGGCACCATACACATGTTCTGCTCTGTATAAACACTATACCTAAATATTTATGAATGCGGATGAACAATTTATATGTTACACTCTGTCTAAAGCGTATTTTCTCAGAATTTCTGTTTGGGTAGGGTTCCTACCATTTAAAACAACACTTCAGTTGTATAATTACTGTCATAGAAAGAGAGGCATGTTGAGCCTTTGAAAATCACTGGATCATGCAAAGGGGTTGTGTGCAATACCGTCTAACACCATAGACGGAAAAACGTCTCAGTGGAATGACCACACATGTTGGCTTTTTTGTTACTTCTTATTGTAGGAAAAAAATGGATTCAACCTCCCATGATCAAGTGTTCAATCATAGATATTTGCATATGAATGGGCATGAAATCTGAGTTTTAAAGTCTTTGTAAAACTCTCAATTTGTCATGTCACATGTCTATGAATGAACATGAATGATGTGTTCTAAAGTCACACGCCTGGATCTTTGGTGTTCAAGACTCCACAAGAAGCCAGAAGTGTTATATAGTCAAGAGGTTCCTGTCTATAGTAATTTGATGATGTAGTAAGAAGAACCAGGGGGGATATGACTTAAGCAGTGATAATGAAGAGATAAAATCACCAGCGTGATAAACTCCCTGATTCCAGGAGATGAAATTGAGATTTTATCATGCTGGAGAGTTTATCACATCTTAGTGCATCTGCCCCCTGGAGTAATTCTGGTGCCAACCAAGGCACCACAGGGGATGGTTAAAACATTAGACTGAATGACTCTTGGGGAGTGTGATAAAGTTATGATGAAAGTGAGATAAACACCCCTGTTTGATAAATTATCCAGTTCCTATGTTACCCAATGTGCTAAGATTCAGTATGTCAGATGTTAACCAGAGGATATATAGAATAACACAGGAAATTGAGAGTTTATCACAAGTTATGTCCTTTTATCACACTTTACAGCATCTCTCCAGGGTTCTTTCTAATACGTTAGCCCTAACAAATGTATTTTTGAATTCTCCAAGAAATAAGATGTTTGTTGAAACTTCAATTAATGTGCAGAATGCAAGAAAATTCACAATTTTTATTTACAGTGTACTTTTGATGCCAAAATGATTAGCACGGAAGTTATACTGAATTGCAATTTTTTTTCACAATTAGAGAATGTGTGCAAATTTTTTTTTTGTGAATGTGTTTCAAAAAGTGGGCATAGCTTAAATGTCTCACAATGCACCTAATTCAGCAAAGCAATTAGCACAAATGTTCATTTTATTGGATAACTTTGCCATTAATTTTGGGGCGTTCACTAACTTTGCCATTAATTTAAGGGCATTTGCTAACTTTACTGTTAGTTTAGGAGCATGTGCTATTCATCAGCAAAGTGATAAGGGAACATTTTTTCAGCTTACCATTATTTTCCTTTCCTGACCAGAAGAGGCAGCGTTCATGGAAGGGAAGGCTCTGAACATCTCGCACCAGATCCAGGCCCTCAGACAACAATCCCTCATCACACATCCAGTGAACGCTGCCAAATGAGGGACCAGGAAAGTAAGTTTCTTGTATCAAAACGTGAGCAATTACAAATATATATGGCATTCAAAACATAGCAAATGATCCACTTTCTTGCATTAGGCCTAATGTTCCTTTGTCATCGTCACCATGTGCTCAGCATGGGAATTTCCTTTGAGATTAAGATGTAAACGGGAACTACCACCCCCACACAAGGTTTACCTTTACTATGTCCCCAAACGGCGACTAGCTGCTTACTAGCGCTAGTCGCCAGAATAATTACCTTACTTAATAGATTTCTCCCCTCTTCCATGGGTGACAGGCAGGACGGAGCACGGACATCTTCCCATTGTGACGTCCGCGTGCCTGTGATGTCAGTTTCAGCCTGGTCTAGGAGGCGTTGCTAGGAGCCATTTGGCTCCAGCTGGGACTGGCAGCGCAGGCGAGCGGACGTGAAAATAGGAAGATGTCCGTGCTCCGTCCTGCCTGTCGCCCATGGAAGAGGGGAGAAATCTATTAAGTAAGGTAGTCACCAGATGGGGATTTAGTAAAGGTAAACATTGTGTGGGGTGGTATTTCCCCTTTAACCCCTTAAGGACCAGCGGTCCCGGGGCGTGCCGTCCCTTAAGGACCACATAGGAAACTTTGACGTGCTGTCCCACGTGACTGATCACGTGGGGCGGCACGTCAAACGGGGCACTGGAAGAGATCGCTCTGGTCTTGGAGCGATCAACTTCAGTGCCCGGTATTACTCACCGCGCTCCTACAGGAGCGAGGTGAGTAAAAGTACATGACGTGGCAGGACCGTCACTGGTCCTTAAGTGCTGGACCAGCGTGACGGTCCTGCCACGTCAATGGTACTTAAGGGGTTAAGTAACACTATTAACTTCTAACAATAAACTCTCACCTTAATCTGGGCAGAAGATTCTAATTTCCATGATGTGTATATTCCGTGTGGATAGGTTCCCAAAAATGAATAATTAATTATTACTGGATATCATGTAAACTGAGCAGGCCATACTCTGTACCCCATATTCCTCCCACTGAGAGATTATTACAAAGGGAGGAAGATCATTTGGTGATGTTGGTGTTCCTTTAATACTAAAATACTGTATGAAAGATTTTGTTTTAATGCTAATATAAATGTAAAATATCTCCATACTATTATAGAACGTAGGGAATCATCCACAAGGAAAAGATGAACAATGGCAGAGTGAATTTCAATATATTGCTTCTCAATGCAGGAAGACCTTCCTAGCATTTAATGGGTTAACAGCCCCATATAACTTAGTGTTTTGAGAATACTTATTTACTTATTTCTCCCCTATGGTGCAGCTGGTTTGCTCTATAATTGTTTCTACAATGGTGAAAAAATCTTTATGGTCTATATGAATTTTGTGCTTGATCTTCTGCTCAATAGATAACATATTAAGGGCTCGATACTATGACTACCGGTAAAAAAAAAGTGGCGAATGTGGTTTTGAAGGCACAGTTTAACATTCTATCACCCACGTTGTAAACATCCAATGTGTGGTACATCTGAACAACTGCCAACAAAAAAAGCCCAAGCAGATCAATGGAAAACAACGAGCAAGGAGCATTCTATGTTACGCAGTCAATGTTATTGCACATTAACTCCTCTGCGTCCAGTGACATGCCCGGACCGCCATGGCTGTCCAGCACTTAAGGACCAGTGATGGTCCTAGCATGTCATGTACTTTTTTCCTGCAGGAGCGCTGTGAGTAATACCAGGGACCGAAATTGATTGCTCCAAGACCAGAGCGATCTCTTTCAGTCCCCCATTCGGCATGCAAGGAACACATGATCAGTCACATGGGGCAGCACATCAGATTTTCCTATCTGGTCCTTAAAGGACCGCACACCATGGGACCGCTGGTCCTTAAGGGGTTAAGGGGATACATTTTATGCCCGGTAATACTGTGTCTAACAAGCCTAGGCATAGAATCCACAAAGCTTGTTAAAAACCATCGTTGGCTGAATGAAAGCAGGTTAGAATCCACACCTGCATGCTCCCTAAGTCAGAAACAAAGGGAGAACTGTAATGTTAACCCCTGAAAGCACAACCAAACACATCTGAAACATGAGGCAAGTGCCCCTAACTTCTGCACAGCTACCAGCAACACAAAAACCCCTTGAATACCAAAGGGGTGTGCAAAGCATCCAGAATCAATGCATTGCACACCTCATGGTCCACAAGGGATAAAGCACAGGCCCGAAAAACACATACCTACACAATCAAGGTATGCACACCTGTCCATTGCAGTGGGAGGGGATGCAATAACCTCATGTCCTGCACCTGCTCAAACCACATTCACTGAAATACTGTGCCCTCTTGGTTGACTGTTTTTAAAACCTCTACTGTGCTTGTGAACATGCCATGTTGTGTGAAGCTATTCGCCATACAGTTAACCCCTTGAATGTCACAAAGGTACACCATGCATTGCTCTTCAATGCATAGTGTGCCCCACTGGCAATCAGAGGGTTAAGCAACCAACTGCACCATCAGGGGAGACCTCACACACATCCACTATTCCACTTTTTTCTGAACTTTGCTCTCAACCTGTTGAATAGTAGATACATAGTAACATAGTAGATAAGGCTGAAAAAAGACATGCGTCCATCAAGTCCAGCCCATGCCAATAACACTCCTGTTGATCCAGAGGAAGGCAACAAAAAAGCCCTCTGGAGCAATTTCCAGTGTAGGTGTGTGTGTGTGTGTGTGTGTCAAATAGTTCCCCGGCTCAATATCCTATTTGCTTTGAAGCCATCTGTCATAACTGTCAATATTGTTCTGTGCTAGATAGGCATCCATTGCTTTTTTGAATGCAGTTACATTATCTGCAAGCACAACATCCCGAGGCAAAGAATTCCATAGCCTTACCGCCCTTACTGTAAAGAATCCCTGCCTGTGTTTTAGTCGAAAGCGCCTTTCCTCAAGTCTTAATGGATGACCTCTTGTTCTTAGCTCAGCTCTTTGCATAAACAATTCTTTGGATAGTTCTTTGTATTGACCTTGAATGTATTTGTAAATGGTAATCATATCACCCCTTAGACGTCTCTTTTCTAATGTAAACAAACCCAGTTTGGCTAGTCTCTCTTTGTAACTCAGATCCACCAATCCCTTTATCAGTTTTGTTGCACGTCTCTGCACCTTTTCCAGTTCAGCAATGTCTTTTTTTAGAACAGGCGCCCAAAATTGTACTCCATATTCTAGATGAGGCCTAACCAAGGATTTATACAGAGGTAGGATAATATTAGCATCCCTTGCTTCTACGCCTCTTTTTATGCAGGCTAGTACTCTATTTGCTCTTGCAGCAGCTGAGTGACTCTGCACACTGCTGTGAAGACTATTGTCTATCAGTACACCTAAATCTTTCTCTAATGAGGATTTCCCAAGTTGTTTCCCATTTAGAGTATATGTAGCAAGTTTGTTTCTACAACCCAAATGCATAACCTTACATTTATCTACATTAAATGACATCTGCCACTTTTCTGCCCATTCACTTAGTTTATCTAAATCCTTCTGTAGGGAAAAAACATCGAGCTCTGTATGTATTTCCTTACATAGCTTAGTGTCATCAGCAAAGATTGAGATGCTACTTTCAATTCCCACTTCTAGATCATTAATAAACAAATTAAAAAGCATTGGGCCCAGGACTGAACCCTGCGGCACCCCACTTATAACCCTAGACCAATTTGAAAAAGTTCCATTTACAACAACTCTCTGCCATCTATCATTTAACCAGTTCTCAATCCATGTACAAATAACACCACCCAAACCGAAGCCTTTTAATTTATGCAGTA
The DNA here is from genome assembly GCA_037306005.1 of Rhinophrynus dorsalis. Classification (NCBI taxonomy): domain Eukaryota; kingdom Metazoa; phylum Chordata; class Amphibia; order Anura; family Rhinophrynidae; genus Rhinophrynus; species Rhinophrynus dorsalis. The sequence continues at coordinate 57,566,926 of CM074719.1, forward strand.
ACCTGTTGTGAGGCACTGTGTCAAAGGCTTTTGCAAAATCCAAGTATACTACATCAACAGCAATTCCCCTGTCCAAATTACTACTCACTCTTTCATAAAATGCAAGTAAATTAGTCTGACATGATCTGTTCTTCATGAAACCATGCTGATTCCTACTAATGATATTGTTTGTCTTCACATAGTTCTGAATACTGTCAGTTAATAACCCTTCTAGTATCTTACCCACTATGGAAGTCAAGCTCACAGGTCTATAACTTCCTGGTTTGGATCTTGCTCCCTTTTTAAACAATGGAACTACATCAGCTTTCCTCCAATCACAGGGCACTATGCCTGATGAAAGCGAATCAATAAATATTAAGTATAATGGTTTTGCTATTACTGAACTAAGTTCCTTAAGTACCCTTGGGTGTATACCGTCCGGTCCAGGCGCTTTATTCACTATAACACTTTCCAGTCTCTTTTGGACCTTGTCCTCAGTAAGCCATGTAGATGTTGGAGGAAATTCCATGGTTTTGTCTGTTTGCCCACAGCTTGTCATTTCTGCTTCCTTTGTATATACTGAAGCAAAGAACGTATTTAGGGTGTCAGCCATAGCTTTATCCTCACTAATCAATTCACCTGTTTCAGTCTTAAGAGGACCAATATCAACCTTAACTTTTTTGTTGTTAATATACTTGTAGAATTGTTTAGGGTTTTTCTTGCTCTCATTTGCAATGTTTCGCTCATTTTCTATTTTAGCTAGCTTAATTGCTTGTTTGCAGATTTTATTACATTCTTTATATTTTTTAAATGATGCATCTGACCCATTTGACTTAAACACCTTAAAAGCCTGCTTTTTATTTCTCATTTCCCTGCTAACCACATTATTAATCCACATTGGTTTTGCTTTACTTCTCTTATGCTTATTCCCCAATGGTATATATTGACGTGTATATTTGCCCAAGAGCATTTTAAATACATTCCATGACTCTTGTGCATTTTTATCTTTGAAAATTACATCCCACTGGATATCCTTTAAAGCTTCTTTTAACTTTGTAAAATTAGCCTTTTTGAAATTGAATGTTTTGGTTAAACTCTTGCTATTGGGTTTCTCATAACAAACTTCAAAGGATACAATATTGTGGTCACTGCTGCCCAAATGTTCCCTTACCTGCACATTGTTTACAATGTCAGAATCGTTTGAGAGCACTAGGTCAAGCAAGGCCTCTTTTCTAGTTGGCTCCTCTACTAGTTGGGACATAAAATTATCATTTATCATACTTAGAAAATGTCTGATATGTATGGGAAGTGTTACAGACCAATCTACCATCCAAAGTGTTGGATCTTCATTTCAGAATAAATGGAATATTCACAGGTCCCGTGTTGTATACTTTCCCACAGACATGAACCACATGCTGTTTGGGTGTGTTGTTCACCCAACCTGGCTTTGATAAACCCCAATAGGGCATGTGTCCTGATCTCATCTCATGCTGTGAAATCATTCATTGTTGCATTCCCATGAATGATATGTCATGTGTGATGATGACATCAACACATGTGCAGTATTGAAGACATCAAGTACACAAGCACTACTGGGAATGTTTGAGAATGGATTGCAGAAACACTGGTTCAATGATTGGTACCTGATGTGACCTGTAGGTGTGTTTGTTTGCATGTGTCCCAATTGTTAGTTGCCATGCATATTGCCATTCTGACAGCTGGGACCTGTGTGTTGTTGTCCTGCTAGTGACCTGATTTGCAAAACCTGAATCTGCATGGAGTCATGTCTAGCTAACAAACTGGCAGTACATCTGTATGTCGATGAGTCTCATGTGAGTTGAATGTCAACAACAGCTGAGGATTGTTTGTTGCATCATTGCAACACACATGAACACCAACTGACTGAGGAGTGCCAAGGTGGTTTTCAATGTATTGCTTTGCAATGCCTTGGACTCCCCTCTGGAACTGACAATCTGAAACTTGAGTAAGACACATAGACACCATGGTTTGATGAATGGCATATTTATTGAGGGACATTTCCTTTTCTTGGGAGTGGGTGTGGCAGTGTGTCCAGGCCTTTCCGACCATCTGGTGACCCTGGACTGGTGTTTGGACTGGAGTCACCATGGAAGATGAGGGTGTGGAGGAGGATTGTTGTATGGCCAACAGTTGAGCCTGAATTTTGTTGTGGTCGCAAAACTCTGTTACCAGTTGTCCCAACATGTCAACCATGACACCCCTGACCTGTTGGAGCTCATTGATTAAGGTTGTTAGCTAGTTCTCCATGGCATGTTGGTGGCTTGCACACTGCCTATTGTATCTCCTTGACTCCCTATGCATCCTGATGTACTCCCTATCCCTGTTGTCTTCTCCCTCATTGGGTGTAGACAGTGAGGAGAAGGCAGATGATGCATCCACAGAGGAATGTGGTGCATCCCCATCAAGCTTCAGTGGTGGTTCAGCAGGTTGAATGGGGGAAGCAGGCTCAAGTGGTGGTTCAGCATGCTGAATGAGGGAAGCAGGCTCCAGTGGTGGGGCAGTAGGCACCAGTGGTGGTGCAGCAGACTCCAGTGGTGGGGCAGCATGGCCCAGCAGTGGAGCAACAGAAACGGAAGAGGACAGTTCTGCACCAAACACATCAATGAACTCCTCTGCCCCTGTCACATCCCCCTGAGAGCCTGATTTCTGGCTTTCATGGTTGTATCTGGCTTGTGGTTTATGTGGCTTACCCACAAGCCAAATGTGTGGATAGTCACCGGGCCATGGATCTCTTTCCATCCACTGACCTGCAGATGGCCTACCTCAGGGGTGCTGTGACTGAATCCTGTCATATGGCTGTGTGGGCATCCAGCTGGTATCTGGTGTTCCAAGTGGGGGGCCAAAGGTCCGGTATGGCTATGGACCTGTCATCCAGCCATGTGTCATAGGAGGTGGTGGTAGCCAGTGGTGAGTGAGTGGCATCATCCACTGCTCAGCTGACTGTGGTGTAAGCAACTGCTGAGTGCTACATGTGGTGGATGTGGCAGCTAGAATCCCTTACTGTGACTGGGGAGGTTGCATCCAGCTGGTTCTTCCTGAGGGTCCGCTGTACTTGCTGGTTGTGTCTGTGGCACAACACAGGATCCTGACTCTCAGGCACAATGGACACTTTAAGTGAAGGATAATGGGTGTTAAATAGTTGCATGGGCAATGACAACATGCTCTAATGTCATATTCATCATGACCAACTATACCCTATCCTGGACAATGAGATCAATGTCATGTTGTCATGCACCTGATGTTGGGTTTCATCAGCCACATGTTAGGTGTCAAGGGTAACTGGGCATCTTTAGAACAGGGAAGATGGGCTCCTTACGTGACCAGATGCATTATTATGGAGAGATGCCATAGCAGGGACTTTTAAAATCATGGTACATACACTGGAGAAGGCAATCTTGCCTTTCCAGCTGTTGTGAACTACATATGACATCACCATCAAGCATTCATTGTATGTTTATTAGTCATGGTGTCCACATCAACTGGAAGCAACAAGTTTGCCCATCCATGTCTTGATAGAATGTTACCTCTGCAGATGATACATCTCTGTATGTGTTTCAGGGTTTCATCCTGCTGAGTGAAACACGTATACTCCCACTGCTGTTTACCAGGGTCAATTCAGTACATAAGTGCATTCTATGGGTGCATCACCTTCTTCACTCAGCATTATGATCCTTTGCTTCATTTTTGGTGCACAATTGGGTTCTACTAGCCCTTTTACAAAACTATCCCTGGCACTACATATGTCACTGGAACATATAAATGTATACCCCTCAGGCACTCAGGGGGCTATACTGAGCAAAGCTGTATGATCTATTACTTTTACAGGTCAACATTTACAGTCAGTTTTTAATATAAGTGAAGGGTTTCTCAACTTCAGCCATCTTTAACACACATATATGGACCTTAAAGGGATAGTAATGTTTCATAATAAAACCAGCTCTAATTAATCATCATAGTATTTTGACTTTGGAGAGTGTTATTTCAATTCTGTCAGAGTTGTAGTTCAAGAGTAATTCAATGACAAAGTGTCCCCCTCCCTCCCCTTTTACTGATGTCACACTGTTCACCCTGAGCAGAAGGGAGGTGCCCAGGTAGACTGCAGAGAGGGACAATCTTCAATTAAGATAAGGGAAAAACCTGAAAAGCTTGTCAAGGGGGGCAGGGATTTCATTGTTTTCATAGGAATAAGAGTGTCCCCTTCTGTTATCTGTCCAGTCTATGGACTGCATTCCACATCTGAGAAGAGATTGTTTACAGTAGGTAAAAGGGGCGGGAAGGGGAAACTTTGCTTGTGAATATCTCATAAACCACAAAGGTTTGAGAGATAAGACTTATATCATTCTTCATGTTTTTTTTAATGCCTACAAAATAAAATAAAGTTAAAATGAAGTATTATTATCCCTTTAAGCTGTGACAACATATCTAACAGGGTGTTGTTGAGGGGGACGTGTAGGAATAATGTTGCTTACCGGGACATCTCCTGTGTCACAGCCACTGTGGACACCCTCAACTGCCATCATAGACAGGTTCTGCCATATCAGCTTGTTCCAGCCATTGAAGGCTATACTTAGTGGTGGACCACCACCTGTTTCTCTTGCATGCGCAGCCAGATCCCCATCTTATTCTTTAATTTCCTCTTGCAGTCTGTCCAGTGCTTTTTTATCCCATCGACTGTTCGACTGCATCTTGTCATGGAGTTGACTGCCTCATCCACCTCACGCCATGCCTGCTTTCTCCAGGTACCTATTCCCTTGCTCCTTTCAGGGGTGAATAGGATGCTCTCCCTCTCCAGTATATCTCACACTAATGCCAAGTTCTCCTCATAGGTGAACATGGATTCTCTGAGCCTGTCCCCTACACTGCAGTACCAGCTTGCTGGGTTCTTGTTTGAGGCCCTACCTGTGCTGGCCCTGGTTGTGTGTGTCCCTCCCAGACATCCACAACCAGTCCCCCTGCCAGCTCTGTCCTTGTCTTGCATGTACCTGTCTCTTGGCAGGTGCCTCTTCTCCCATCTGCTCTCCCTCTCCTTCCCTGCCCGGGGATGCCCTGTTCTCCTTCCTCCTCTTCTGTGCCTCTCCCAATCCCTACAGACTCCACTACTCTCCTTGCCATCTCTCCACTACTTTCCACCTCCCTCTCCCATCCACTCTCACTCAAGCACTCACACAGACACTCACAAGAGCACACAGTCACAATCACCCTTTGATTCTCCCTTACACTCACTCAGTCACACTGTATAAAAGAAATATAAATGTGTAGTGTGTCAAAACAAAATATGTATGTTTGAGATTGTGTTTGGATATAATGTGTGCAATGTGTTCAAAAGTGTATTATGTGTTTTTTGGAACACAAACGGTCCACTAACCACTTTGACTATACCTCTCTCCAGTGTCTTCTCCTCTGTCTCTGTCACTCGCTAACTCTATCCTCTGCTCCTGGGCCCTGTTCTCAGGCAACAGGAGATTAGGAAGTTAAATGAATACCTAAAAATGTGGTGTACGCAGGAGGTGTTTGGGTTTCTAGAGCACTGGGCTGTCTTTTCCCATGGGGGGGGAATCTTTATAGTAGAGATGGAATGCACCTTAGTGGAAAGGGGGCAACTGTGCTAGGAGTTAGGCTGGTTAGAGGGTTGGATGGGACTTTAAACTAAGAAAGGGAGTGGGGTGAAATACAACACAGGATGGGGTAGGTAGTGTAAATGAGGAAATGGGATTAGAGATGAGGTATAAGGATGTGGGGGGGCTGCTCAATCTAATAAGAGATCCCTATGATACAGCCTGATAAAAAAGCAAATAAATGTTTCAGAATGCAATTTTTCAGAATGCCAGTAACATAAAATGCTCGTAGCCATGCTGGTAAAATGAGGGAATTGGAATTGATTGCAGTGACTAAGCAGTATGGTCTAATTGGTGTGACTGAAACCTGGTTAGATGAAACACATGACTAAGCAATCTGTCTAGAGGCTTATTCACTTTGTGGAGGGAAAGAGTGAGAGACATGCCTATATGTAAAGCATGCCTAAAGAAATTAGTGAAGGATCCAATGAAAATGTAGAGACCCTTTGGGTGGAAACACGCATCGGGGGCATACATAATAAAAAGATGTAATGGGAATTTGCTACAAGCCACCTAATATTGGGGAGTCTGAAGAAGCCCAACTGTTACTGCAAATGGAAAAGGATTCTCAGTCATTAAATTACCATAAATGGAGATTTCAACTGTTATGAAACCAACTGTAGAAATGTGACTTCCACCACAACAAAGGGAAATCATTTTCTAAGTGTGGTTAATGACAATGTCCCAACTAGTAGAGGAGCCAACTAGAAAAGTGGCCTAGTTGGAACTAGGGGTCTCAAACAACTCTGAAACGGTAAAAAAATATACAGGTAGGGGGACATTTGGGCAGCAGTGACCACAATACAGTATTCTTTGAAATGTGTTATGAGAAACTCAATAACAAGGATTTTAAACAAAAGAGTCAACTTTAAAAAGGCTAATTTTATAATGCAAAAAGCAGTCTTAAAGGGATAGTGATACTCGTTTTATCTTTATTTTATTTTGTAGGCATTAAAAAAACATGAAGAATGATATAAGTCTTATCTCGCAAACCTTTATGGTTTATGAGATATTCACAAGCAAAGTTTCCCCTTCCGCCCCTTATACCTAGTGTAAGCCATCTCTTCTCAGATGTGGAATGCAGTCCATAGACCAGACAGATAACAGAAGGGGACAATCTTCTTTCTATTAGATCAATGAAATTCCTGCCCCCCCTTGACAAGCTTTTCAGGTTTTTCCCTTATCTTAATTGAAGGTTGTCCCTCTCTGCAGTCTACCTGGGCACCTCCCTTCTGATCTGGCTGAACAGTGTTACATCAGTAAAAGGGGCGAGAGGGGGATACTTTGTCATTGAATTACTCTTGAACTACAACTCTGACAGAATTGAAATAACACTCTTCAAAGTCCAAATACTATAATGATTAATTAGAGCTGCTTTTATTATGAAACATTACTATCCCTTTAAAGGAAATTCAAAGGGATGACATCTTTAAAGCTAAAAATGCACAAGAAAGATTGAATGTATTCAAAATTTTCTTAGATTAATATATGCATCAATATATAACACTACAGAATAAATATAAGATGATCAAATAAAGACCAGTGTGGCTTATTAAAGAGTTTTGCAGGGAAATGAGAAATAAGAAGCAAACTTTTTAATTGTTTAAGTCAGAAAGGTCAGATCTATCATTTAACAAATATAAAGAATGTAAAAGAATCTGCAACAATCAAGATTAGTGATGAGCGAGCATGCTCGGCCGAAGCTCGGTTCGGCTCGAGCATCGCTGTGCTCGGCACATGGCGGTACTCGTACGAGTACCGCATGTGCTCGCCCGCCATGTTCGGGTCTCCTCCCCGCACGTTTCGCAGCTGCTGCGCAGCCAATAAACGTGCGGGGAGGCTCTGACATCAGTGTAACGCCAGCAGCCATGTTGGCTGCTGGCATTACACTGATTGGCTGGCCAGAACCCGTGATCGGGTGCTGTATAGCACCCAACGCGCGAGTTCGGCTCATTCTTAGCCAGGGAGAGATGCGCTTAGGCAGGGAAAGTCAGTGTAGGGAGAATAAAATTGTTGAAACTCTTTCAAGACCCAAAAGTCCTTTTTAGGACTGGTGTGTGTGGGGGCAGCATTTATATTTTTTTTGGGGGTGGCAGAATTTCATTTTTTTGTGGGGGGGGACATGTTCTAAGGTGACATTGTACTAGGTGCACAGGGACAAATATTTCACAGTGCAGTGACAAGCTGACATATTCTGTTAGGTGCACAGGGCCAATTATTTTACAACGCAGCGACAAAAAGGGCCATTTTAAACGTGTGCCTAGCCATAGATTATTGTCACATTCTGTTTAGTGTGCAAATTCACAAATTAACGTCACATATTCTGTTCACTGTGCCTAGCCGCAGATTAGCGTCACATTCTGTTTCGTGTGCCTAGCCGCAGATTAGCGTCACATTCTGTTTCGTGTGCCTAGCCGCAGATTAGCGTCACATATTGTTTAGTGTGCCTAGCCGCAGATTAACGTCACATATTGTTTAGTGTGCCTAGCCGCAGATTAGCGTCACATATTGTTTAGTGTGCCTAGCCGCAGATTAGCGTCACATTCTGTTTCGTGTGCCTAGCCGCAGATTACCGGCATATATTCCGTTTAATATGAAGAAGGCGGGTAAAAAGGGACGGGGAAGTGGACGTGATCCTGAGAGTTCAGGGCGCGGGTCAGGACGCGTAGAAACTGTGCCTGGTGCCAGAGCACAAGAAAGAAAGACATCCACCATACCTAGCTTCATGTCTCAGTTTACAGGGCGTCGCAGGACATCACTCTCGAGGTCAGACCACTGCGAACAGGTGGTCGGTTGGATTTCAGCTGATACTGCTTCCAGTCGGTTAAGCACCACCCTGTCTTCCACCAAGTCCACTCTCACTAGCCAAGAGTCTGGTCAACATAATCCTCACCCTGATCATCCTTCCTCCCACCATAGAGGGTCTGGCCAAAGAAGTGATCCCACACTGGGATATAGTGAGGAGCTCTTCTCATCACCAATCCTTGATTTGAACCTCTCTCCAAGCACGCTTGCAGAGGAACATGAGATCTTGTGCCCTGATTCACAACCTCTAGAGGGTACCCAATCACAAGAAGATGACAGAGGGGAACGGCATTTAAGGTCAAAGGAAGTGGATGATGATGATGAGACACAGTTGCCATCAAATCAACCACAATTACTGTCTCAAGACCTAGATGAGGAGGATGATACACAGTTGTCAATGACTGAGTATGTGGTGGGATCAAGAAATGAGGAGGATGATCAGAGTGAGGAAGTGGAGGATGACTTGGTGGACGATGAGGTCACTGACCCCACCTGGGAAGGTGGAAAGCCGAGCGATGACAGCAGTCCTGAGGGTGAGCCATCTGCAGCACCGCAACAGGCTGGAAGAGGCAGTGGTGTGGCTAAAGAAAGAAGGCGGACCGCCCCCAAATGTTCCACGGAGCACCCCCTTGCGTAAATTTCCCTTGCCAAGGGCTAGGTGTTCCGCGGTATGGCGTTTTTTTAAGGAAAGTGCGGACGACAAAAGAATTGTAATTTGCAACCTGTTCCACACCAGAATGAGCCGAGGCATGAACACTAGCAACCTCACCACCACCAGCATGATCCGACACATGGCATCCAAGCACCGTAATAAGTGGGAGGAACGCCCGGATCGCCAATCTGTGTCTGCAGGCCACACCACTGCCTCCTCTTCCCCTGTTCCGCCTGTCGAAGGCGCAGGCCCGCATACCTCCCGCCCTGCACCTGTACCATCTGAAGCACCATCAGCGACCACATCCACTTCCCTGTCCCAGCGCATCGTCCAAATGTCGTTACCCCAGGCATTTGAGCGCAAGCGAAAATACCCAGCCACCCACCCACAGGCCATAGCACTAACCTCACACCTTTCCAAATTACTGGCCATCGAAATGCTGCCATTTAGGCTTGTGGACACTGAGTCCTTCCGCAGCCTGATGGCAGCAGCTGTCCCTCGGTACGCAGTCCCCAGCCGCCACTACTTTTCCCGGTGTGCCGTCCCCGCCTTACACCACCATGTGTCCCTTAACATCACCCGTGCCCTGACCAACGCAGTTACTGGGAAGGTCCACTTAACGACTGACACATGGACAAGTGCTTGTGGCCAGGGACGCTACATTTCCCTGACGGCACACTGGGTGAATGTCGTGGAGGCTGGGAGCGACTCGGACCCTGGGATGGCACAGGTGCTACCCACGCTGAGGATTGCGGGCCCTACCTCCATCAGGGTTTCTGCCAGCACCTACGTTATTGGCTCCTCCTCCTCCTCCTCCGTTTCCACCTCCGAATTCTCTGCGCGCAGCGCCACTCACCCATCAGCCGGTAGCTGGAAGCAGTGTAGCACTGCAGTGGGGAAGCGTCAACAGGCCGTGCTGAAGCTGATCTGCCTTGGGGACAAACAGCACACGGCCTCAGAGCTGTTGCAGGGGATTAGTCACCAGACCGAGCAGTGGCTCTCGCCACTCAACCTGCAACCAGGCATGGTTGTGTGTGATAATGGGCATAACTTGGTGGCGGCTTTGGAGCTCGGCAAGCTCACACACGTACCATGCCTAGCGCATGTATTTAATTTAGTGGTTCAGCGATTTCTAAAAACCTACCCCAATTTGCATGATCTCTTGACGAAGGTGCGCCGCGTGTGTGCACATTTCCGTAAGTCATCTACAGCTTCAGCCGGCCTGTTGACGCTGCAGCAGCGCTTACAATTGCCAGCTCACCGGCTGCTGTGTGACGTGAGCACGCGCTGGAACTCCACCTTCCACATGTTGGCCCGGCTTTGTGAGCAGCAGAGGGCAGTAGTGGAGTACCAGCTGTTACACGGTCGTCGCCTCTCCGTTCAACTTCCTCTAATCAGAAGTGAGGAGTGGGAATGGATGTCAGACCTCTGTGAGGTTTTACGCAATTTTGAGGAATCGACACAGATGGTGAGCGGCGATAACGCTATTATCAGTGTAACCATCCCACTTCTGTGTCTACTGAAACGCTCGCTGCTCACAATTAAAACCGACGCTTTGCATGTGGAAGAGGTGGAAATGGGGGAGGAAGAGCTTACACAAGGTGATAGCCAGAGCACCCTCACTTCGTCTTCTCAGCGACAATTGGAGGAGGCGGAGGAGGAGGAGGAAGACACGGTTGCCTCCGCTACAGAGGGTAGCCATGGAACTTTAGTTCCATCTCTTCAGCGTGGGTGGGCAGAAGAGGAGGAAGAGGATGAGGAGATTGAGAGTCATCCTCCTGGTGAGGACAGCGAAATCTTGACTGTTGGTACTCTGGCACACATGGCTGACTTTATGTTAGGCTGCCTTTCCCGTGACCCACGCGTTATACGCATTTTAGACAACACGGATTACTGGGTGTTCACCCTTCTGGACCCCCGCTACAAAGAGAATTTCTCATCTCTCATTCCTCCGGTGGAGAGAACAAGCAAAATGGTGCAATACCAGAAGGTTCTTGTCGAAAAATTGCTAAAAAATTTTCCATCTGACAACGCTGGCGGCAGAGTACGTGCTACCTTGGCCAACCGAGAAGGGGAGAAAAGGGGAGCACACAGCAGTTCCGACAAAGGCAGGGCAACACTCTCCAAGGCGTGGGACACCTTCATGACACCCCGCCAGCACCCTCACCCTGATGCGCGGCCTAGTGTCACAAGGAGGGAAAAGTTTTGGAAGATGGTGAAGGAGTACGTAGCAGACCGTGTCAGCGTCCTCACTGATCCCTCTGTGCCTTACAACTACTGGGTGTCCAAGCTGGACACGTGGTATGAACTGGTACTCTACGCCTTGGAGGTGCTGGCCTGCCCTGCCGCCAGCGTTCTGTCTGAGCGGGTATTTAGTGCTGCTGGTGGCATCATAACAGATAAGCGTATCCGCCTTTCCACCGAAAATGCTGATAGGTTGACACTTATAAAAATGAACAAGGCCTGGATTTCCCCTGACTTCTCCACCCCACTGGAGGAAAGCCCCGGGTGAACATAAAGTCACTTTAGATATGTTATTTACAATGATGGGAATACTCTGTATTCCCATTCACCCCTTCCACCCAAAAAACGGGTATATGGTTGACTCTTAATCTTCTCATCCTCCTCCTCCTCTTCCATATGCCCTGTGATATAATTTTTATATAGGGCCAGCTCACCAGCGGGCCCTGTGATATAATTTTTATATAGGGCCAGCTCACCAGCGGGCCCTGTTTGACAATTTTTGTATAGGTCAGCTCACCAGCGGGCCTTCTCATATAATGTTTTATTGGGTCAGCTCTCTAGCGGGCCCTCTCATATAATGTTTTATAGCGTCAGCTCACTATTGGGCCTTCGCATATAATGTTTCGCATATAATGTTTAGGATGGTCAGCTCCGCAGCAGACCCTCACCCATAATGTTTTAGATGGTCGGCTCAGCAGCAGACCCTCATTCCTAATGTTTTAGATGGTCAGCTTAGCGGCATGCCCTCGCCCCTAATGTTTTAGAGGGTCACCAGCAGGCCATTAATCCTAATTTTTCAAGGGTGTGTATGATGCCCTCCTTTATGTGTAATAAAGGGTGTATTGGAGTGACATTTCAGTCTAATTTTTGGCAGCCCTTTCACTTAGTGCATAGGCTTTATGCGTGTTGGACCACTACCTGAACTATTGTACCACAATGTGAATGAGGCCCTCCATTTTGTGATATACAGGTTGTATAGGAGTGCCTCAGGTCCTCCCATTGAATTAAATAGGGCTGGGGTGTTCGACAGAGCAGAAGGTAGTTCTTGGCTTCATCCACTAAGTCTCTTCGTCACTTTTACTCAGTGGATCAGACCCCACTGTTCCGACTATAAATTTTGGACTTAACAAGGGCAAACGGACATGTTGTAAAACCTGTGGTAGCTGCGGCCTCCGTTCCTGAATGCTGTACCTTACCCGGGCCATAACCACGTTGAACACCTGCTTTACACTGCGCACGTTTCCCTCTTAATCATGGCCCCAGTTCCGAAAAATCGATGAAATTTTTTGCAGAATTTGCAGATGATATACAAGTAAATATACAGCAAATACTGTTTGGTAACAATTTTTCGCCTAAAATCGTTTTTATCTTCCTTTTTGTGTGTTTTACGGTCAGTCTGTAAAAATGGCGTACTACGGGCGAAACATCGTTCCCAGCAGCGACGTTGGAGTCCAAGATGCATCCAGACATCCTCCCTATGCTGTCCCTGAACCATTTCTGTGGTGTTTCCATCATTTTCTGACCTTTTCCTATGAACCAGGCACCCTCCCCTCATCAGAGCAGGGTGTGCCTGGTGTAATGCTCGAGTCCTCCCATTGACTTCAATGGGGCTCGGGTGCTCGGCCGAGCACTCGAGCCTCCGGGGGCGCTCGGCCAGAGCACCCGAACACCCGAGCATCGGGGTGCTCGATCATCACTAATCAAGATCCAACCCTGGAAATTGTAGACTTGTAAACTTGACTACCTTACTGGATAAGCTAGTAGAGGGTTTATCAATTGACAGTATGCAGGACTATTTGATAACCAATAAAATTATTAATAGGTTTCAACAGGCAGCTGCTTTCCTTCCACAAGGTTCATGAGAGATCTAGGCAGTTATAATGAGTTTGGAAAGTTCCAGATAATTCCTGAAGAATAGGAAGGTCTTCACCTTGGCGTTGCTGACCTTAGAAGGCCTACTTTCAGACATTATTTAAAGCTTCAAAAAGTCTTTGACGGCTTTACCCACCTGATGCTGTTTTTTTATTGGGATACAAAGAAAGGTTTAGCTGTTAGTTCATGTGTGTGGTTATAGTAACTACCTACTTATGCACAGCCTATACCTATAGAATAAGAAGTGTGCATTCCCCTGTAAATGAAGAGTCATTAACTCCCAAGACAAGTAGTTAAGTTAGCGGTCTTATGTCAGCAACCATTCACATAATGCGATATTACTGTAAGATAACTCTTATCAGTTTATTGTGGTTCCTCAAATTACTGTCACACTCTATGATAAAACAGACTGCTCTGCATCTCTGCCAACTCACTACAGATCATCTAAATGGCGGATATCCAAGATCTTGTTCTTTTACAACAAACAAAAACTATTGGATACAGCAATACAAAACCATCAGTGGAATCCAGTGACAAATGGTGATCATCCATTAAATAGACCCTGCATTTCCAACTCACACTTGTTTTAATCGGATACAATTTAGTGGATTTTACAACATGGGGCTTTTATTTTCTCTTCCTATATAAAGCTGATGGCTCATGCATTGTCTGATTTTTTCCAGGAATCCTGATATAGGAAGTGGATGAGACCTTTAATAGACCAATTGGTAGTGGGGTCTCCAACTGAGAAACTAAATGAGGTCTACTCATAAATACGTTTGAATGTTAGGGAGATCTCCTAAACATTGCAAAGAAGTCCAAGGGGATAGAGTAAAACAAAGTTCTTTATCTAACTCTCAACATTACCATAGTATTAGACGTGCTATCATACATTAAACATATACAAAGTAATACAACTCAGGTCTCTCTACCTGTGAGTTCTCACTTTTATCTATTAGTATATAATGCCATGTTCATTCCCACATGCATGCATTCTCACATGGAACTCCACATGCAATCCACATGCAGCATGTAATCATGCATGCAATCTACATGAAGTGTGTAATCCTTCATTCATCCAACAATCACAGAGGCAACATCACCTCATTGTCTTCATCCAAAAGTATTAGCCTGCCTGGTGGGACCCCTGTAGGCGGTAGTATTACACAGTTTAATATGATGTGGTACCTTTCTTCAGGTGGATGATTGATATCAGAGGGACAGACTCTACAGTGAATGCAGTGTTCCCAAGTGTGTGATTCACTGGACTGAAACCCCACTTCTTTCTTAATGGCTTTCTAAAACTTGCTTTGTTTAAAGAAATGGTGGTGTATTCCTGCCTATCAGGCAACAATGTTCCTATTATTCTTACATTAACACAACACAGGATCTCACCTTCCACTATCCTTATACAACCTGAATACTATACTTGAGTCCTGTCCTATCTGATCAGAAAACAACTCGCTCTTGGGAATTGTGAAGTACAGCTAGTCAGGCTCAACTGAACAGCAACAAGTCAGAACAGGTCCTGGCATGGCATCCAGGACCGTGTACCAGAAAGTGATGGATTAACACATGGCTGGATGAGCTGGCATTATGTAGATATAGCTACCTATCTCCCTACACACACACAAACAAACACCTGGGCCATATTTGTAAAGGCAATGTGGAACAATTCTGAGGCAAACCAACTGGCCTAAAGAGGCTAAATAAACATTTCTCAAATTCCCATTGATTTAAATGGTGCTTTTAACCCCTGGAATGCTGGAGGTCACCACCACATAGTGAAGCAATGCAATTATGACCTTTCTTGAATTCAAGGGTTAAAAGCCCAATTTAAGTGCAATAGGCATGTACTAATTGACCTAGGAACAACAGGGGAGCATAATGGAAGTCTGAAAAGATGCCCCAATGCCCCCCTAGGTGCTAGCACTGTGGGCTAAAGGCCAAGGTCTCTTGCTTAAAGTCCTGATGGGTATCATCAACTCAATCCACACCTTAGACACCCTTTACTACCCATCTCCATTAAAGAAAATTGTGAGTTGAAAAGATCACAGCATTTATTAAAATAACATAACATAAACATAAAGAGCTAGAATGCGAAGTTCCCTGTGTGCGTAACTGCACATGCACAGTAGAGACTGCCGGAACGATGCAGTCATGGGCAGTGCACAGTAGAGACTGCCGGAACGATGCAGTCATGTGGAGTGCACAGTAGAGACTGTCGGAACGATGCAGTCATGTGGAGTGCACAGCAGAGACTGCCTGAACGATGCAGTCATGTGCAGTGCACAGTAGAGACTGCCGGAACTATGCAGTCATGTGCAGTGCACAGTAGAGACTGCCGGAACGATGCAGTCATGTGGAGTGCACAGCAGAGACTGCCTGAACGATGCAGTCATGTGCAGTGCACAGTAGAGACTGCCTGAACGATGCAGTCATGTGCAGTGCACAGTAGAGACTGCCGGAACGATGAAGTCATGTGCAATGCACAGTAGAGACTGCCGGAACGATGCAGTCATGTGCAGTGCACAGTAGAGACTGCCGGAACGATGAAGTCATGTGCAATGCACAGTAGAGACTGCCGGAACGATGCAGTCATGTGCAGTGCACAGTAGAGACTGCCGGAACGATGCAGTCATGTGCAGTGCACAGTAGAGACTGCCTGAACGATGCAGTCATGTGCAGTGCACAGTAGAGACTGCCAGAACGATGCAGTCACGTGCAGTGCACAGTAGAGACTGCACAAACACGCTGGCATACAGTCAGAGGTACTGCTGATCCGGAGCAGGGCACACCGAACGGCCCACCGCCCCCGTCTCCAGGGCAGAAGCCTAGGCCACTGGCTGGCACTTTGGCCTATGTACACAGGGCTTCAATACTAGTCAGAACATAAATTCTGTAAGTAGCAGGTACAATTTTATCATTCTATTGCTTACGATAAAGTGATTACCTGACTAATAGAAAACAAAACAATACAAAAACATCCTTAAAATAGTACTTGTCTAAGGACCATGTCATAATCCAACCCCAAGACTCTTTGACTGTGGTAAGTGGAATGCCAACAATCATACCCATGACTCTTAGTGACCAAGCCCAAGAGTCTTGATCCTGGACCATAACGGTGAAGCCCTTACCTCGCCCCGTTATGGCATAGCTGCTTGAAACCCTAAGCTGGCTGTGCTCACCCACCATCAGCAGCAGTGCCCTTTAACACATCTTTTAAACTTGCCATGAAAAGGTCCAACCCAATATTCGTAATGTGGACACCATTTGGAAGAAACAGCTTAGGCTCATTCTGCAAACCCCTGTACCACTAATCTGCTACCTTTCCTAACAAAGCTTATTCACCTTATTCCTGTTCCTCTCAATTGCCTCCTGAGACTACACCCCTTTCCAACTCAACCTAAGAGCGATTTTGGGCCAGTCCAAAACTGCATCCGATATAACACACACAAACACTCCCAATTCCACCAAATCAAATGCATCAACTCCCTCTGGACCAAATAACCCAAGTCATTTCCTTCAGTGTTCACCACTAGGACATCATGCTGGAGACCCTAGCAGTCCAAACCACTGCTCTCTGCACACAGTAATCATAACCCTTCTCAATGTGTCACACACTTCTCTGGTCTTTACATGGTTAAGTAGACTCTGCCTGCTTCGGTATGATAAAATTTTCAACAGCTGGTATATCCACCTCCATGGACATGACATCCATGGTTGAATGGATGTACACAACGGCAGAATTCATATGAGCCATTAGGATTTTTTGGTCATAGTAAGATAACCAAGAGGCTTTTATACTGTTAGTTCTCCTTTAATCAAGCATAGCAAATTAAACCAATGTTTTCCCTTTATATGGGCTGATGTCTTCCATGTGACCTCCTCCTCCTCTATCAGTCACTTTGACTTCTCATAAATATGTTGCAGCTTCTTGAAGGGACTATTGGTTTCAGTGGTCAAAAAGGTAAATTCTTGGGCATTTAAATTCCCTCATGTAAATAAGATCATAGTGAGAAAAAGTCGCGGCGAGGTTGCTCTACATTGAATAGTTAGGGTAATCATGGTGCAAACCAACTGCACAGTAAGGGATTGATACATATTCTCCATTGATGTGAATGGAATTTTAACCCCATGAATGCTCCAGCACATCGTAAAGCCATTGAGCGACAGAAGTGCAAGCAGTGCATTGCAAAGGAATTTGTTGCACACACTGTCACTCAAAGGGTAAAACTTGTTCTGTGTCACAACCCATTTCAATCATGCAGGCAGTGGTGGACTTGTTCCTCTGTTGTCTGTCAAAGTAAATATATGCTTCTCAAATAACTAATTCCATCTGTCTCCAGCAGAGGTGCAGGACACCTACATAAATAACTGAGGCTCACTTGTTCCTGGTGACTGAAGGTGCTCTAGTCCTGCTGCTATGCCTCACACCTCTCCCTCTATGAAGAGGTTCTCTGGTCCTGCCTCTGTAAATAGCAACACACTCCTCTGACAGACCAGGGGCCTGATTCAATAAATCACATTAAAACTGCTGGTAAGGCAAAAACCATCACCAAATGTTAGCC
The DNA here is from genome assembly GCA_037306005.1 of Rhinophrynus dorsalis. Classification (NCBI taxonomy): domain Eukaryota; kingdom Metazoa; phylum Chordata; class Amphibia; order Anura; family Rhinophrynidae; genus Rhinophrynus; species Rhinophrynus dorsalis. The sequence continues at coordinate 57,584,703 of CM074719.1, forward strand.
ATGTCTGTGCAGCGCAGCTATGCAATAAGCTATGCACAAGAATGGTCAACGAGCATAGGCCAAACAAACACACATAGCCTTCTAACATGCATTGCACCATTTATGACCTCACCGTTGCTTTCAGTCGCTAAACAACGGCAGGTACATCACCTTCAGAAACAAGCTAATGGTTGACGTTATCTAGAGACGCTAACCTTTGTCAATACTAGTTCAAAATCACAGCCAATCACAACTCACCAAAGTAATAAGTACATTCAAATAAACCAATATATATTCCAAATTAACTGACTGTGTTTGGAGGTTCTCAGAGCTACAGCACAGGACCCAGGAGCGGAGGATAGACTTAGCAAGGGAGACAGAGGAGCATACAGTGGAGACAGGTAGACTTGGAGTGGTGAGCTGAAAGAATTGCATAAATAGAACACATAAGACACTTAGGCACATACTGCACATATCACATAAACACAAACACATACATCTTTTGATTTTCGACACACACAATTAATTTTTTTTTTTTCTCAAACAGTGTAATTCAGTGACTGCAAGGGAGTGCTAGATAGTGATTGTTACTGAGTGCCTCTGTGAGTGACTGGACGTGTGTGGCTGTGTGAGGGAGCTAGAAGAGTGGTAATGAGATAGCAGGGAGAGGAGTGGAGGCAAAAGGGATGGGGAGAGGCACAGGAGAGGAGGAAAGAAAACAGGGGATCCCTGGTCAGGGAAGGCGGGGTAGAGGGAGACCAGGTGGGTGGATGGATACCCACCGAAGATCATGTACACAGCGGATAGGGACTGACACTCCAGTGGGATCTGGTTGGGATGTGCAGCAGGAACACAGACACATCCAGGGACAGAGCAGGCAGAGCCCGAACCCCAAACCACCTCACACAGTTCTGACACTTTCCAGTCTGGTTTGGAGGAAGACAGATTGCAGGACCCAATGTACTTCCATATGGAGAACATGGCCCTGGTTCAGAGCATCATAGAAACGGAGCACATCCTGTTCACACATAAAAGGGCAGTGGGATTGGTGCTCGCAAGAAGGTCGCCTGGAGTCAGGTCCAGAAAACTGTGAATGTGGAGTCCAGGTGTAAGAACACCACTGACTCCATAAATAATAGCTGAACAGACTGCAAGCGCAAAGTCAAATACAACCCCAGGGCCTCAAAACACACATTTGCACTGTTGACACAACCATGAGAACCAAGTTGAAACAATGATAGTACCGCACACAGGCAAAGCAGCGCCACAAACACACATTGACGGGGGAACAAAGCAACATATGCAGCTGGAGGACACATGATTCACACACCAGGAGAACTACAACAAACACACATCCAGTATGTCATGCTGAAACAAACACCCAAACTTGGGTTAACAACAATGCCATACCACACCACTGGGGAACCTCAAAACACATATCTGAACAAGCACATGATCCATGATTGGGACTAATGGGAATGATGCTCACAATATCTGTGTTGCCGCAGTTGTCTAACCCTCAATTCAAAAAGATGTGTCTTCCATATCACATAACACATAACCAACATGTATGCATACATCCTTGCCATTCCCGGAAGATATATGATAACCAAAGTGCAACCACTGTAGGTCGCTGCCATCAATGTACAAGTCTGAGTCAATCTGCTCAATCAGTGAGTGACAGGATGGGATCCCATGCATTGCAATCTGTCACTCAATGGCTCACATGCCAATGTCATTGTGTAGCATCCATCTTGTCATTGCTTAGGTTAATCATACTATATAATTTCCCCATGTAGCATCCATGCTTACAGCACAGCAGGAGGAGAGTGAGCAGGACGAGGAGTAAACAGTCACCCCCAGTGATACAGCCCCTGAAGAGCCAGCACAGGGCACCAGCTGGATGTCACCGCCACTGACACAGTATGGGCTGCCACCCACAACAGCCCAACCGTGGATGCAGCAGGAGTCACAACAGTGTATACCACAAGAGAGGTGGATGCTTCCAACTACATCAGGCCAGTATTGGATGCCCCCCCACCACCATCACCACCAATGTCATACAGCTGGGTGCAACCACAGCAGGAGACCAGCCTTCAGCCAACACCCAGGTGGGAAGGGAATCTATCCCAGTGGTCACAGCATGAACCATGGCCTCTCAACTACGACTGTCTTGGCATCATAGGTGAGCCATAGAGATCTCAACCCCTCACAGAATTCACCCCAACATTACAGAGTGAACCAGGAGAACGAGGATCAGTGGCCACTTGTTGTCTGTTTTGACAATGCTAAGCTGGGTTTTCATTAATCATGTGAGTACCCCTGTGTATGTTATGTGATGTCTTCATTGGGGAATCACCCAACATCCATCCTACTGTGTAGGTCCCATTCTCAAAGTCCTAGTAGACGGAGGAGTGCCTAAAGATGTAGAAGTTGTGACAGCTGCCAGGATATGTAACACATACATGGGTGATGCTCATGTTATCATCACATACCATCTGTGCATTGATGGAGCTCTTTTGTGCACGTGTGCAGTCTGTGACCTCCATGACTCTGGGTATGCCTTTCCATGTGTAGAACTCCTGCTTGACATGTGCCCACTCCACCTAGGTGGAAGGGAAGTGGATGTACCTCCTGGCCTATCTCTTCCAGGCTGCCAACACCTAGGACAACACTCTGGAACATGTGGCCTGGGATATCCCAGATACATATTCCTTTTTGGACTGGAAGGATCCACTTTTTTCAATGAAATGTATGGCACATAGCATTTGCATTCCAGACAGGGAATGTTTGGTGCTGTATATGGGGTCAACATCATCTTTGATCACCTCATATAGGTCGATGATGCTGTGAGATGTCAACCTGTAGAGATCTCTGACTTCAGCCTCTGCCATTTCGAAGAGCATGACCCTTGTTTGGTATATTCTGGGTCTTGGCACTCATCTGTCCTCCCTGGGCTGTTCCATAGATCCCTGTGGCAGCTGAGATTGTGGGGGATCTGGTTGCGGCAGCTGAGGTGCTGATGCCTGTCCTGTTTCCCCAGGTGGAGATGAGCTTCTGTCTGGCTCGCCGGACAGCTGTTGCAACAGGCAGATCATGTGCAGGTGTGCTTGGGGGTCCCTGGGGCTCCCTTTACTTCTCATACCCCCTTCTTTGATGTCTTTGCAGGTACTGCAGTGGAAATATAATGCTCGTAATCTCTCTCTGTGTAGTCTCGCTGTAAACACGCCACATTTGAAGACGGCAAGATGTACCTTTAAGACAGTGGTGGGGTCCAGGCTCGGTCATTAGATACAGAGGGGCCAATGGGAACATGTGCTTTTTCCAGGTAAGTGTATGCTAGTGTGACTGTTGTTGTTTGAATGTGTTTGTTGTAATTGCTGTTTACCTGTCAGGTGCATGTGTGACGTTGACCGGTGCACCTCTGGTCTCCATTGGCTAGCGATGTTGCACAGGCAGGCTTGGGTTGCTTATCGATTGCCAGGTGTGCATAATGTGTTGTGTTGATATATCTGTTGGTATGTGTTAACCCCTGTTGTGCCTGGGTTCTGTGTCTTGGATTGTTTGAAGTTGATTTGTGAACCTTTTGTCTGGGGTTGATGGGTTCATGTTGGTTGTCCAGGACTTATTTGTAGAGTATGCACATTTGCAGGGTACTTCCTTGGCATTCCAGGGGTTCATTTTGCCTTTGCCTTCATTGTGCTATGTCCTAAGGGTTGTTTGAGCTGTCTTTTCCCTTCTTTTATGTTGTCCAACTTTTTTTTTTTACCTTCAATATGTGCTGCACACCAAGAAAAGTAGGAGCAGAATTTACAACAGTAAATGTATATGTTTTGTATGCATTATTATTCACAGCACAGAAATTCATCACAAATGGTTAAAGCTGTTCCATTGTTCTCAATGGGGGAAATATTACTGGCCGTTGTCATTTTTTATCTCACATTAGCAGCTGACAGCATGCGTTATTAGATGGCTTACTGTACTTGCAAAACTAGTGTCAGCTCTTTATTTATTTATTTATTTATTTAATGGTGGGAATTGGATCGACCCCCAGATGCCTGAGCACAATGATGACATTATGCTCAGGAGCCGGGTTTGCCAGTTGAACTTAGTGCTGATCACAGAGGCAGGACCAGAGCACCTCCCAAGAGGGAACAGTGTGTAGCACAACAGACGGACAAGAGCACCACTGGATAATGGGAGAGGTGTGAAGCATTCCACCAGGACCAGAGACCACCTGGTGAGTGGGAGAGGTGTGAAGTGCAGCAACAGGCCCAGAGCACATCTGGATAGTGGGAGAGGTGTGAAACACAGCACTGCGACTTGTGAGAACCTCTGGATAGTGGGAGAGGTAAGAGGCACAGCAGCAGGACTGAATATTGGGGCAGTATGAGGCACAGTAGTGGGGCTTGAGTTCCTCCAGATAGTGGGAGAGGTGTGAGGCAGAGCAGCAGAACCGAATCACAACTGGATAGTGGGAGAGCTGTGAGGCACAGCAGTGGGGCTGGAGCACCTCAGGACAGTGGGAGAGGTTGAGGCACAGCAGCTACACCAGAGCCCTTCTGGACAGTGGGAACGGTCTGAGGCAGAAGGACCAGAGCACCCCTGAATAGTTGGAGAGGTGTGAGTCACAGCAGCAGGACTGGAGCACTTCCAGAGAATGGAAGAGTTGTGAGGCACAACAGTGGGACTGGAGTTCCTCCGGATGTGGGAGAGGTATGAGGCACACCAGTGGGACCAGATCATCTCTGGATAGTGAGAGATGTGTGAGGCACAGCGGCATGACTCGAGCACCTGTGGGGGACACATTGAATTATTTGCTTGAGAGGCATATATTTTCTTGTACAGGCAGCTGGGAAGCAAGTACACCACTGCCTGCATGAGATGATAGGGAAATAAAGCAGGACACATTTTACTTTCTGAGCGCCACATAGGTATGCAACATGTTGTTTTGCATTGTGTCGCCCCCCCCCCCTTTGTCACTGAAAGTGTCATAAATGTAAATAAAAAATGTATATATTTGTGTTTTAACCCTTTGGGTACTATTAGACTGGAGATGGAGAATGATATACATTCTCTTTCTCCAGTCTTTTCCTTAGCAGGGGTAGTGATACATTGTTCCACTATCCCTGATTTGTGGGTCAGATACCATCAGAGCAGGGCTCCTTCCTTTAGTCTAGAGATATCAAGGAGGAGTTGTGCAAAAAAATGGTCCACAATTTAAAAAAAAAAAGGTGAAAAAAAAGTATAAACAGTCTGACCACACTTGCATATTTAGTAGTATCTGGCCTTTTGTTAATTTTCTTTTCTCAAGAAGAAAAACATTTGGACACCACATGTGCTAGAAAATGAACACAGATATGCAAAGTAAGCTCACTCGTACCTCACCACCACTATGTAACAGTGTTAAGATAACAAGTCATGCCCCTCCTCACTTCTTAGCAGTGTTTGTTCACAAGCCTCATTCAGTGCAATGGAACCCTGATGATAATTAGCATACCTTAATTAGTCAGTTATGTACATAAATTATGCAGGAAGTAAGTGGAGCAAAGGTGATGATAGCCTAATTTATGGCAGACGTGAGGCTGGACTGTTCTGGCAAGTGACAGACAACTCCAATCAACCTTTGAAACTTGTATTTTTGCCCAGTAAGCCACAAAATGATCTCAAGAAAATGCTCTCATTCCTTACTGTAGTGGTTCTCAGACTGTGTTCTGTAGAAGCTTAGGGTTCACTAAACTAGTTCGAGGGGTTCCGCTGAACTCATTTCAGTAACGTTCACACTGGAATTATGGAGGGGATGTAAAAAAACTGGCATAATAATGAAATATCACTGTGAAGTAACATTAAGATATATACAAACCAGTGGTTCTCAGACTGTGTTCTGTAGAAGCTTAGGGTTCACTGAACTAGTTTGAGGGGTTCCTCTGAACACATTTCAGTAACGTTCACACTGGAATTATAGAGGGGATGTAAAAAACTGGCATAATAATGAAATATCACTGCAACATCAAGATATATATAACCCAGTGGTTCTCAGTCTTTTTTTGTTCAAGGTACCCTTAACCCTTTGAATGCCAGAAGTGTACACAACACATTGCGGAGCAAAGAGTGAATACGCAATGTGGAATTTCTAGGGCACCCTTAGCATTTTATAGGTAATTTCTCAAGTACTTAATGAAAGGGAAAACACATAAATATATATTTATTATTATTTCTCCCAATTAGAATGACAACAAAGAGCATATTGTACAATAATATTTTTTTTTTAAATAAACTTTAGAAAACTAACCTTTAACTTTTTTTTTGTCAAAGGAAAAGTGTGGTACCCTAAGCTGGTGTCCAGACATACCAAAGTGCCATGGTACCTAGGTTAGAAACCACTGATATAATCATTTGGTGACGTTCACTGATTACTAACGCCATTCAGTAGATTTTTTTTAAAAATAGAGTAGATATGGTCGTGGTGCAGATAATTGTGTTGTAATATGTGTATAAACTAGTATGAAAGCCCATATACATGGGCTAAAGTGCCACCCAGCGTGTTCAGCCAGTCTCTACTGCACATGACTGCTTTGCAATGAGTTGCGTACCCCTCTGGCACTCAAAGGGTTAAGAGGCCGGTCCTGCTCTGCGTCCTACCGCCAACACAGTCATGTGCGTTCGGGCAGTCTCTACTGCGCATGATGGCTTCTGACAAACAGCCTAGCGAATTATTATATAGGATATATATAGATATATATATATATATAGATATATATATATATAGATATATGCTATATGATAATTCACTAGAATGTTTGTCAGAAGCCATCATGCACAGTAGAGACTGTGCACGTTTGGCAGTCTGTACTGCGCATGATTGCGTTGCATGAGTGAGGAGCGTGAGGCGACACAAGACTGCATCGCGTGGAGCAGTGAGGTAGCGACCGCTTAACCCATTGTGGGCCAGAGGGGTACGTAAAGCAATACTTTGTGTACCCCTCTGGCACTCAAAGTGTTCCGGACCTTGGCCCATATATACAGGCTTTTACACTAGTATGTATATATATATATATATATATATATATATATATATATATAGTGCAATGCATTGGAGACCTCTCTAGCAAAAAAGAAAAAGAATTAAAGCTTAAGTTTATGTTCCCACTGAGGTTTTGAATTAAACTAAAGGGCTCCACCAAGGCAATAAGTTGGAGAACCACTGCCTTTTTATTAGAGATGGGTAAAAAGTCACATTTTTGATCTGTGTGGTTCTATGGATAACAATGCAGAGGGACAGGTGGGGGGGTCAGTATGTGTGATTCTATGACCACCAAGGAACTAGGCTGTAGGTCAGGGTGTGTGGTTCTGTGGACATCAGTGCAGTGGGACAAGGCTGGAAGTCAGTAGAATGTGTGGTTCTAATGACAAGCCTGGGAAGTCAGTATGTGTGGGTCTATGGCTACTGTGAGACAGGACTGGGGGTTTAGTATGTGTGGTTCTATGTCTACTGTGGAACAAGGCTGGGGGTTGGGATGTATTTGTCTATAGTTACTGTGGGACAGGGCTGGGGGGGTTGGAATGTGTGGTTCTATGGCTACTATGCAGACCCGGTGGGTCCATGGGACCCAGACGGCACTTTGACAGGGGCAGCAATTTGCCGCCCCAACTTCCTCCATCATTGTCAAAACACTTGCAAGTCCGTAGCTCCGTTGTCTGGGTCAGGGCAGCCGAGGCGTCTGTGTTCAACAAGAATGGAGTGCAACCCTTCCCTTGCACCCTAGAGGGAGCCTCCAGACTCTATGACACCAAGCCCCCATTGCACACCAAACTTCCTGGCATCAGGAGACCATGCAAGAGACCCAGAGATCTGCATTGGGAGACTGGCTAGACAGAGTAAATACATGGTGAGCCTACGTTTCTTCCATAGAGATCAGGGCTGGCCAACCTGAGGTCCTTCAGCTGTTTAGGACTACAGTTTCCATACTCCCTAGCAAGGACTGGACAACCTGAGGTTCTCCAGTTGCCTAGGACTACAATACCCATTATATCCAGCAAACCATTAACATACTGGGGATGTAGGGAATTGTAGTCCCTAAAAACCTCAGTTTGTCCAGCCCTGGATGTTATTTATATGGAAACTAGGGCTATAAAGGGACAAACCAATGAACCACAGGGAACAAATAGGTGTACTAAATCCTCTATTATGCAAATGGGGATTTTAATCTCTTGAATACTAGCGGTCTCAAATGCATTAGACACCTGAAACATTCAAGGAGTTAAAATCCAATTTAAAATCTGTTGTATTTTTACTTGCTCCCCAAGATGCAGTACTTGTACCCTGTGGTCCAATTGCTCCACTTCTTCTTCCATGTACCTCTGCTTACTTGTATAATTATTATTATGGGAGGGAAGTTAATAGCAATTGTGTAACCCTGACACTAAAGGCTAACTAATGGTTGCAGGTAATCAGGTTCTAAGTTATATTTCTGATGCATTTAACGTACCTAGTACATGTCTCAGTATCGGGTAACCCAAGGCCCTCTAGCTGTTCAGGACTACAATTCACATCATCCTCAGTCAGCCCCCACAAGCTGACTGAGGATGATGGAAATTGTAGCCTTGGATGTGGGTGTGTTTTGGTAGGCGTGGTTTCAATGTGTGGGTGGGAAGCATTTCATACTTTGACCCAGGCAGCACAATGTTTTGTGCCTGCACTGCTACTATGAAACAAGGCTGGCAGTCGCTACTCTGGGACAGGGCTGAGGGGGTTAATATGCATAGTTCTGTGGCTATTGTGGAACAATGCTGGAAGTCAGGATGTGTGGTTCTATGGACACCAGTGCAGTGGGACAAGGATGGAGATCAGCAGAATGTATGGTTCTATGGCTGAGAGGTCAATGTGTGTGGGTCAAGAGCTGCTGTGGGACAGATGGGACAAGACTGGGAGGTCAATCTGTGTGGGTCAAGAGCTACTGTAGGACAGGGATGGATGGGATAGTATACTTGGTTCTATGGCTAATATGGGAGAAGGCTGGGGAGGTTAATATGAATAACTACCATGGGACTGGAGGTCACAGGTACAGCAGTGGTGGGCAACATGAGGCCCTCCAGATACTGCCAAACTACAACTCCCATCAGTTCCCACTAGTCAAACTATAGGAGTTGTAATTGGGCAGTATCTGGACTGGAGGACCTCATTTTGTCTATCACTGAGGCAACCAGGAAGTAGGAAAAGTCTGAGTTTTCAGTATATTATGTTCTATGGCTACCATTCAGCAAGGCTGAGGGGTAAGAATGAGGTGAAAAAATTACTCTGTTCATGGAAATTACCAAAGAAAGTGAAAAGTTCAGTTTTTTAAACTTTTTCTTTTTGTGGGTAAATTTTTGCCCATCCCTACTTAGTGTGTTAAAGTGCCACAGTGCTCTGCAGACACGTGTCCAGTTCAATGTTCTGTTCAGAATTTGGCTTCACTTCACTGTTTATTACGATTAATAAGCACAGTAGTGCTTTAATAATTAGCTACCCCAGGAAATAACTGAGAGGTATAAAGTTCTCCTTATGAAATCAATGAGCTTTCTTTTAACTCTTTGAGTGAGTGACAAACAGGGGGGTTAAAGAAGAACATATAATATCAGTTATGTTTTGGGAAACATGCAATGCCAATAATGTTCACACAGCAAATGTTCTTTGAGATGTACAAAGAACTGGAACAATTCTGGGGAAAATTATCTGCACCAGAGGAAATACATAATAAATACCTTTGATTTACCTGGGACTTTTAACCCCTTGAATTCTAGAGAGGTTTTCAACTAATTTTTCACAATGCGTTGGAGATGTCTCTAGAATACAATGTGGTAAAACCCTCATTTAAATTAATGGTCTCCTATGGGCCGTTGGTTTTCTCCAGAATTGTTCCATTGATCTTATTGCATCTGGGTGCCTTAAAGGGATAGTAATGTTTCACAAAAACAGCTGCTCCAATTAATCTTAATAGTATTTGAACTATAGAGTGTGTTATTTCAGTACTGTCAGAGTTGTAGTTCAAGAGTAATTGAATGATAAAGTATCCCCCTCCTGCCCCTTTTACCTAGTGTAAGCCACCACCCCTCAGACCACAGACCAGACAGCTCACAGCAAGCGACAATCTTCTTACTGTGAGAACAGTGAAAACCCTGCTCCCCTTGACAGGTTTTTCAGGTTTTTCCCTTTTTCCAGCGTGTATTGACCCAGGTTTCTTGACCCCTTCATTACCTTATTTGACTCTGCATACAGTGAGGGAAAAAATTATTTGATCTGCTGATTTTGTACATTTGCCCACTGTCAAAGAAATGATCAGTCTATAATTTTAATGGTAGGTTTATTTAAACAGTGAGAGACAGAATAACAAAAATAAAAATCCTGAAAAACGCATTTCAAAAAAGTTATGAATTGATTTGCATTTTACTGAGTGAAATAAGTATTTGACCCCCTATCAATCAGCAAGATTTTTGGTTCCCAGGTGTCTTTTATAAAGGTAACAAGCTGAGATTAGGATCACTCTCTTAAAGGGTATGCTTCTAATCTCAGCTTGTTACCTCTATAAAAGACACCTGTCCACAGAAGCAATCAATCAATCAGATTCCAAATTCTCCACCATGGCCAAGACCAAAGAGCTGTCCAAGGATGTCAAGGACAAGATTGTAGACCTACACAAGGCTGGAATGGGCTACAAGACAATCACCAAGCAGCTTGGTGAGAAGGTGTCAACAGTTGGTGAAATGGAAGAAACACAAAATAACTGTCAATCTCCCTCGGTCTGGGGCTCCATGTAAGATCTCATCTCGTGGAGTTTCAATGATCATGAGAACAGTGAGGAATCAACCTAGAACTACACGGGAGGATCTTGTCAATGATCTCAAGGCAGCTGGGACCATAGTCACCAAGAAAACAATTGGTTACACACTACGCCATGAAGGACTGAAATCATGCAACGCCCGCAAGGTCCCCCTGCTCAAGATACCACATGCACAGGCCCATCTGAAGTTTGCCAATGAACATCTGAATGATTCAGAGGAGAACTGGGTGAAAGTGTTGTGGTCAGATGAGACCAAAATTGAGCTTTTTGGCATCAACTCAACTCGCCGAGTTTCAGCCAGGGCATTGAAAATGGGTCATGGATGGGTATTCCAGCATGACAATAACCCAAAACACATGGCCAAGGAATGGCTCAAGAAGAAGCACATTGAGCTCCTGGAGTAGCCTAGCCAGTCTCCAGACCTTAATCCCATAGAAAATCTGTGGAGGGAGCTGAAGGTTCAAGTTGCCACACGTCAGCCAAGAAGACTTAAAGACTTGGAGAAGATCTGCAAAGAGGAGTGTGACAAAATCCCTCCTGAGATGTGTGCAAACCTGGTTTTGACACCAAGTACTAAGTCATGTTTTGCAAAGGGGTCAAATACTTATTTCACTCAGTAAAATGCAAATCAATTTATAACTTTTTTGAAGTGCGTTTTTTCAGGATTTTTTTGTTGTTATTCTGTCTCTCACTGTTCAAATAAACCTACCATTAAAATTATAGACTGATCATTTCTTTGTCAGTGGGCAAAAGTACAAAATCAGCAGGGGATCAAGTAATTTTTTCCCTCACTGTATGTGTTCTCCGGTATTGACCTTGGCTCAGTTTCCTTGAATCTCCTTCTGCCTTCTTTTTGTGTGCTGCATTGATGACTAGATTCCAACCCCAGCTTGTTTGACTTCTCTTCGTCTCATCCCTGGTACTGTCTCTGCTCTTTAGTTGCTGATTTGGCTTGTCAACCATACTTCCTCTATTCCCTTTCTCCTATCCGACTTATCCTGCTTCATCGACCCATCTGTTTCTGGTCTGACCTTTCTGTCTCCATTGAGTTTGACCCTTCTGGTTCAAATTTCTCGACCACCCGTCAAGTTTGACATTATTGTCCCTCAGTTGAGTTCAACATTATTGTCCCTCAGTTCAACTCCTCTATCTCCTAGTACAGCCCAGCTCCATTCGACTTCCCATTGAGTCTTACCATTCAACTTCTAGTCAAGTCTGACTTTTTGTTTCTGGTTCCATTTTCCTTCTTCTTCTTTTACAATAGAGACAACTATATTGAGGGTAGGTTATTTTTGCTCTGTTTCCTGACTCAGTGGGTATCTGCTGTATTTAGGGGTGTCATCCTGCTATCTGGTTTTACTGCCAGCACCTCTAACTGGCTTAGGTTGCAGCAAGGCATCCCTAGAGCAGCCACCGCCAGCGAGCAGCGCTCTCCATCCAGCGTACCCTAGCACCTTGCTCACTGAGGCTTACTTAGCAGTATATACTGTATTGTTGTCTGTTGTCCTGTTCATTCATATTATATATTACATACCTACCTATTAACTCTTTTGTGGAGACTCCACTCTGCTGGTATATACAGGCAGCTTACATAAGGTGCTTCCTGGTATGATCACCACACATGGATAAAGAACTGTTTAAATGGTAAATGGCAGAGGGTTTGTTTGTTAATGATCTAGTGATGACACTAAGCCATGTAAGGAAATACATACAAAGCAGGATGTTTTTCTCTGCAGAAGGATTTAGATAAACTCAGTGAATGGGCGGTCGGGCGGTAAAGTGGCAGATGAGGTTTAATGTAGATAAATGAAGGTTATGCATTTATGGTGTAGAAACAAACTTGCTACATATACACTAAATGGAAACTACTTTGGGAATCCTTATTAGAGACAGATTTGGGAGTAATGATTGATGATAGACTTCACAGCAGTGTGCATAGTCACTCAGCTGCTGCAAGAGCAAATAGGGTTAGGAGGATCTGAGTTATAAAGAGACACTAGTCAAACAGTGCTTATTTACATTAGAGACGAGACGTTTAAGTGGTGATATGATTACCATTTATAAATATATTCGAGATCAATACATCGAACTCTGCAATAAACTATTTACTCAAAGAGCTGAGCTATGAACAAAGATAATCTATTAAGACTAAAAGAAAGGAGCGTTTGAGTAAAACAAAGGCATGGATTTTTTTACAGTAAGGGCAGTAAAGTTATGGAATTCTTTGCCTCGGGATGCTGTGCTTGCAGATACTGTAACTGGTTTTAAAAAAAGCAATGGATACCTATCTATGACAGAACAATGTTGAGACTTATGATAGTTGGCTTCAAAACAAATTGGATGTTTATCCAGGGAAATATATGACTGCCATCTTGAGTCAGAAAGGAATTGTTTTACCCACTGAAGGCTTAATTGGAAATGGCTTCAATTGTTGTTTTTGTTTTTTTGCCTTCCTCTGGATCAACAGGGGTGATTTGGCATGGACTGGCATAGACTGGACTTGATGGACATGTTACTATGTTAGATTAATGAAAGTGAGGGTTTGCTAGTAGAAGATGTTAGTGTTTCTTTAAAACAAAGGAAAAATCAGGGGCAGCATAGTACTGGGACAGGGAGCCAAAGCTACTGACTGTACCTGGTAATCTGGGACAGTTGGCAGGTAGTCAATGTAATGTGAACTTTGCTTATAGTGCCTAACAACAGCAGTTCCTAACATTGAAACTATACAGATCTTTCCTTTCTCAGCAGTTTAGGTGACACCTCACTCTGCTGTACATTTAGTGCACAAAAAGACGTCTGAGATCACAGACGATTGATGTAGGAAAACTGATATTTTCCATTTGTCACTCCCTTTCCTGACTGTTTTTCATCCCATTTCCCCCATTACTTAGCACTTTCTGCAATCCTCATATGTATATCCGTCTTCCAAATCCTTTTGTTCTCAGGCTTTTTGCTGTGGTGGAACCCTTTAGTTTCACACAAAATCTCTGTGGATACCTAACAATTAAAGGGACCCTATCACCTAAAATCAGCACTGGATATTTTGAAAGTGCTTTCAAAACTTCCGATATATTGCCTTTTGCATTTTTATTTTAGAGTTATTTAGATTTATGTTTTATTCTGATTAAGACATGCTGTGCAGGCACTTCCTGTTTTAGGTCTGCATTATATCTGATTCACTGACACTTAACTCTTTCCAGTGCTAAGGCATTTAGGCAGTGCATTTCTGAGCAGGATCATTGAATGGGGGCAGATAATGTAGAGAGAGAGAGCACGGCATGCCTTCATTAGCATAATATTTCAATCTAAATATCTCCAAACTAGTTTTCTAAATATTAAAATGACTAATACACCAAATAGATGATTTTGTAAGCTTTTTGTTGTTGTAGTTGATAAAGTTCCTAAACCCTTTGACCCCATGAATGCCAGAGATGGTTGGAACGCATTGCTTTACAAAGTTAGAGACCTTTCTATCAGTTAAGGGGTTAACCTAGTATCTGAATTCTGGTTTGCACAGAGCAGAGCCTGTGGTTACAAAGCTACAAATGAAGTGTCTGGACTATATGCACAAATACAGTGGAGTAATTGTAGGACAAATCAACTGTACCCTAGGGAACACATTTTCCCTGATTTAACCCTTTGAGTGCCAGAGAGGTTGCTAAAGCATTGAGTTGCAATGTGTTGCATAGCTCTCTGGCATTCAAGGGGTTAACCCTTTGAGTGCCAGAGAAGTACACAAAGCAGGTACGCAACGCATTGCAAAGCAATGCTTTGTGTACCCTTCTGGCACTCAAGGGGTTAAATGCATTCATAATGGAAAATATCAGCATCTTGAAATTGACTGAAGAGATGAGTGTTCCAGTACAAGAAAGGAAAATAATTTTCTAAGTATGCTTAAAGCGGAACACACATAAACTACCCCCCCCAAATCAATGACTTACAGGATGGTGATAACAATGCGGGCAGTTTCACCTAGTAAATAATTTCACTGCAGGTGAAACTATAGCGCACATCTTCAGCAGAGATGAGGGAGACAGCATCCATCTTTTCTCTGCTACAGTGCTCTCCCTGTCATTTGCTTTCTCCTTAAAGTCCATGCTGCCTGCAGGCAGGTGTTTAGACGTTCTACTGAAGGAAAAGGGAAGGTGGTGATTGGCATATAATGCCATAGACTTGCCGGCCAGTGCTGCAGGCAAGCTGAAGAGTGAATTTCTGTAAGTGCGGTTTAAAAAAAATGCAACAAATTTTAAAAGAATTACAGGACTTTGCATGTTTATTTTTGCTCCCACTTCTATATGGGAGCAAGTTGTTCAAACGTGATAGTTCCCCTTTAATGGAGCAGTAAACTTTTTTAATGAAAAAATATATATTGTAGGATGTTTCCTCTTGAGTAAAATAAGGGTACTCCCACTGCTGAGAGATGCAGATTTCCAGAGTTATTACAGTTTAAACCTGTGTTTTTTGACCTCTAATGGTAAAATTCCAAATAGTTATTTTGTTACATTCTAATGGAGAGGAAAGTCATTGACTTACAGTTTGCAATAGAATGTGATAGAAACTGCTAGTCACAAGACTTAAGGTGCGATCTTCAGAAGGTGGTAGTAACTGAAACTGTCTGTTATATCAGAATAAAACAGTTCTTACGCCATGGTCCGCCAATTCTCAGACATGTTTCTGTCATTTTTTTGCATTCAATTCCACCATCTCTGGTTAGCAGAAATGAGAAGAAATTTGTCATTTCAAAGACAAAAACAAAATTTTGCTCCAAAGACAAAATCAAAGACAATTTTTAACATCAGAATTTTTAAAGAAAATGTTCATCAAGATCTTCTTACCGTCATTTTTAATTCTTTAGATACATTTTCAAACGTGATGGATTGACTTCTGAAAATATGGCCCTTTTTTACCACCAACTCACGATCTGGCAATTTTTTCATTATGATGACTTTTTGAACATCTCGTCCTTAATGCTGAGAACATGCCTATACTAGTCTCAGCAAAAAAGGTACCCAGGTTTCTTTTACCAAGATACTCCCTTTCCACAGCATCAGGATCAGACAACAAAAAGACAGACAGGAGATTCTCAATATTGTAGTATCATAAATACAGAATAATTAAAATTAATATATTCACTCTTTATAGTGGCTAAACAAGTGATATCAGCAAGTCTGATGATAATGCTCCGATCTGTATCCTTTTGGCTACTATCCTTGATAAAGTGGGGTTTGTAGTCACAAAATGCAAGAGTTTTAGCCATTGTTTTTATTTCTGTATAATAAGTTCTAATCTTAGATGAAAGCTCTGCCATCCATTGCTCATTGGGTTCCACCAGCTTGATTACTGCTGGAACTAAGGTTAGTTTCTCTGTGAGGATTAACATCAGACTTGCTGATATCACCTTTCTGAGTACTACAAAGTGTGAGTATATTACTTATTTTTTTAGCATTTCATATTTATGATACTACAGTATTGGGTGCCTCCAATTTGTGCATTTGTTGTATAATATACAGGTAAGGATGCATTTGGGCAGTAGTGACCATAATACATTAAGTGCATCAGTCCTAAGTCCAATGCTTTTTAATTTGTTTAATAAGGATCTTGAAGTGGGCATTGAATGTAATGTTTCGATCTTTGCTGATGACACTAAACTCTTTAAATAAATACTGCAGAGAGATTTGAACAAACTGAATGAATGGGTGGAAAACTGACAGATGAGATTAACCCTTTGAGTACCAGGGGCTTGGACCATTTCTGTTCTTTTTTTTTTTAATTCATTGAGAAATCAAATTTACAAAGGTACAAGCTTATCAGAGGAAAGCAATTACTGTACTTAGCTTATTGAAGCATTAAGAACAGATTGGTGTGTCGGAGGCATACATTTAGGTTTTTTGAAACATACAGACACATTGCATGTTATAAATGAAGTGATGGTGAATGATATAAAGATGGGATCTCTCCGTTAGAACCTCCCAAGTCATATGTTCTCTTTGAAGTAAGTCTTAGGTCCTATGCTATGTGGATGAGATTGAATTCCAAAAAGTATGCGTCTTCAAGGAAGGAGTTGTGGAGTAACTGTAGAAAGCTGCACGTGGAAGGATATATTTTGTGTGTATCTTAGGAGGAGATGTGTGTCCTGTGAAATAGAGTTGTGAAGAGGAAATACGGAAGTCTGGAGTGAGGGAGAGAAAGAGAAGGACATAAGGGAGAGTATAGAAAAAAAGAGAAGGAGAGAAAGAGAGTTGGTGGAATTCCGGGACTCAGGAGGCTCCAGGAACCACCACCAGACTCCAGTGCACCAAAAGTTCACTGACTCACTCAATGTCTAAAGTTAATCTGTGTCTGGCAAAGCAGGCAGCCCTGGGAGATTCCCATCCTAGCATGGAGTGAATGGCATCTTGAGTGGAGTTCATTTGTAGG
The DNA here is from genome assembly GCA_037306005.1 of Rhinophrynus dorsalis. NCBI lineage: Eukaryota > Metazoa > Chordata > Amphibia > Anura > Rhinophrynidae > Rhinophrynus > Rhinophrynus dorsalis. The sequence goes on from CM074719.1 coordinate 57,601,919, forward strand.
TGACTGGGTGTAATGTAGAAGCATGGACATTCCAGTTGTGCCATAGTTTCTTGAAAGTTGAGATGGAGTTAGACACCTGAGTGTGGCATCTCTCTAACAGTATTATGGAGTCAACTTTCTGAAGCCAAGGTGAGATATGTGGTGTCAGGCTCTGTTTCCAAAGGAATGGTATAACTGACCTGGCTTCATTGAGAAATGGGAACAATAAATTGCTGGGGCACTGTTTATTAGGGTCGGACAATTGTCATTTGATGGAGAATAGGAATAATAGTGGATCTAATGGTAGGTTAAGTCCCAGGACTGTTTTTAGATGTAATCTCACTCATGGCTTGGACCATTTCTTAAACACTGTAAGCCATAAACATGTTAGCATTTTTGCTACCCATCTGTTTAGGTGTGATTCCAGTAGGTAACTGCCTAGTTACATATGGAAAACTTTATATTTTTTTGAGAACAAATTGAGCTTTTGCACGGTGCCTCATATGAAGTACATTTTGTGACAAGCTAGGATGTCATCAATACAAAAAGTAAACATTACTTATTTTGCTGAAATCTTACTCTTACAAGAAAAACTGAACCCCACTGTTATGAGTTGATATACTGTAGTGGGTGCCAGAAGTACAAAACTAGACCAACTTGAATCTCTCATTTTTCGTACAATTTTTCAACTCAAATGGTTGTAAGAACTAGAGAATTGAAGAAAAGGTAGACAAAGCATACCATTTTGAAAAGAAGATAACTTACTGCATCAAATGAGGTGTCACTTGCATTTTGTGTACACAAAAGTTTTCAGAATGTGGAGCTTAAGGAAAAACTAATTTTTGTATATTTCCACCCCTTTAAATATATTGAAAACTAAGGAATTTCCAACTGTATTCATTAGCCACTGCTCTTATAAGAAAAATTGCACCCTACTGGCATGTTTTCTTTTTTGAAAATTGCTGCCTTTAATAAAACTACCCCAAATACAATTTATCATTTTTCATATATTTTTCAACTATGATTTGCCTGTACTAAAATGGTTGTAACAGTGAGAGGAATGAAGAAAAGGTAGATAAAACATGCCATATTGGAAAGTAAACAACTCATCACATCAGATGAGGCCTTGCTTGTCTTTTTATTCCTTAATTAATGTGTACAACTATGTCCAGAATGTGGCACTATAGGAAAAAACACATACTTGTTTACACATCAGTCACTTCTAAGATAAAATGGTTCAAAACCATGGGATTTCACAGTGTATTCAGGACTCATTCACTACTACAGCATTGGACTGTGGGGGCCAGATTTAAAGGTTTGTGGTAAAACACCAGGTGGGGCCAAAGTGAGTACCAATCCACATTAAAGGGATAGTAATGTTTCATAATAAAAACAGCTCTAATTAATCATCATAGTATTTGGACTTTGGAGAGTGTTATTTCAATTCTGTCAGAGTTGTAGTTCCAGAGTAATTCAATGACAAAGTGTCCCCCTCCCTCCCCTTTTACTGATGTCACACTGTTCAGCTAGAGCAGAAGGGAGGCGCCCAGGTAGATTGCAGAGAGGGACAATCTTCAATTAAGATAAGGGAAAAAGCTGAAAAGCTTGTCAAGGGGGGCAGGGCTTTCATTGTTTTCACAAGAAGAAGACTGTCCCCTTCTGTTATCTGTCCAGTCTATGGACTGCATTCCACATCTGAGAAGAGATTGTTTACAGTAGGTAAAAGGGGCGGGAGGGGGAAACTTTGCTTGTGAATATCTCATAAACCATAAAGGTTTGAGAGATAAGACTTATATCATTCTTCATGTTTTTTTAATGCCTACAAAATAAAATAAAGTTAAAACGAAGTATTACTATCCCTTTAAGCCACTGGCTAAATAGCAGCGATATTGGGAACTTCAGTTTCCTTCTGTCTTCATTCTGTATTCTCTTCTTTCTTGTATCTTCTGTCTTCTCTTCATTCTTCTTTCTTGAAAAAGAAAAGTATCAATACAATGCTGAAATACACTAATACATAGTTTAACCCCTTGAGTGCCAGAGGGGAAGCAATGCTTTTCAAATCAATCCATTGTGTACCTCTCTGGGGCTCAGAAGGATTAACACATGTATTACTGTCCTCTTCCATAAATATGAATATGCTTCCAGTTATACAACGATGTCCTGTTTGTTCCAATTAATATATCCAGAAATGTCATAATCACATAATTCTTAGCTTTAATAAAATACTTAGCTTACTGGCGTGTTGTCTGTTTCCACCACTGCGTGCGTCCACGGAGGTGGCGGCAACGGAGACAGTACGGCACAGCCCCCCGTCTTCTCCCTCATGGGCCGATACCCATTACACACTGAGGGAATTTGAACAGAGACTGCCTTTATATATGGATAGTCTCTGTTCCAATTCCCTCACAGCTTATGCACATCCCAGACAATCAGTTTAAAGCACAGCTGCTCAAAGCTGATTGGCTGTGAGGGAATTGGAACAGAGACTGCCTATATATAAAGGCAGTCTTTGTTCAAATTCCCTCAGTGTGTAACGGGCATTGGCCCATGAGGGAGAAGACTGGGGGGGGGGGCTGTGCCACATAGTACTGTCTCCACCTCAGAGGAAGAGACAGACAACACACCAATAAGCTAATTATTTTATTAAAGCTAAGAATTATGTTATTATGGCATTTCTGTATATATATTTCGGAGCAACTTGGACATTGTTGTATAACTGGAAGCATATTCATATTTATGGAACTGGACAGTAAAACATGCTTAACCCTTTTGAGCCCCAGAGAGGTATGCATCGGCTTAAACTATGTATTAGTGTATTTCAGCATTGTATTGATACTTTCCTTTTTCATTTACAGATACAAGAAAGAAGAATGAAGAGAAGAGAGAAGATACAAGAAAGAAGAGAAGAAAGAAGGACAGAAGATAACCAGCATGTTGAGGACTCCGCTGGACATCAGGATTAATGGTAAGTGTTACTTGTAATGGGATATGGTTATTATACCCCACTGGCAATCATAGTGTTAATTCTACTAACTTTGGACACATTTAGGCACTTTGGATGTATTGATGTGGGGCTTAGGGTTCATATCAATACATCCACTGGGGACATTTTTCTTTTGCCTTTTAATAGCTGCTCGGCTGACTAAAGATACAATAAGGGACTTTAGTAAAAAAAAAAAAACAACCGGGTCTTAAATTGTATGCGCTAAAGTGAGTCCCTTATTGGATCTTAACAGCTAATACAGTCCATTTAATGACAAATTGTAGTGTTTTTTTATCTTCTATGGGCCAAAACACATCTAAATTTAGCGACCATTTAGCGACCAGTAGGGTTTTTTGCCAGCATTTTTTCATAGCACTAATCTTTAAATTGCTTACAGTGCTTGAAAAAATGACAACACCTGTTTTTTTGGCTATCGGCTGCTTTAAATCTGACCCTGGAAGCGTTAATAATTCATCTTGAGCAAAGCACTCTAAAGTAGGGCCAGCTGAGCTGGTATTTTTTAACAATGAAACGCTGAAGGCCAAATGCAGAAACAAAGGCCATAACAGAGAAATAAAAATGTGCAAAATGTTCATTCATTTACATAGGATATTTAACCCACTGAATGCTAGAGAAGTCTCCAATGCATTGTAAAGCAATGCATTGGAGACATTTTTAACATTCACAGGGTTAATAACCCTCTTTATTTGTACCCTATAGCTTCCTCCAGAATTGTTCTTCTTTTCTTTTGTGCATAAGGCCCTGACAAGCTAAATAAAGCAATAAGTGGTTCAGCTGGTTTCAGAAAGGTATGTGCCACTTATGTTACCAACATTTTTTTAAGGGATCTTGGAGCTGATTCATAAGCTGATGAATTGCTCTCTTGTAAACTGTGGCCTTTGACAATGGAATTCTAGGTGGCCTAAAAGCTTTGTTTAACACAGTCGGGTAGCCATAAGTTGCAGATACCAAAGTCATTCCATCTGGAGACCTATGTAAACTCAAGATGAGCAACTGTTATTCCCAGGAAGAAAAGCTCGTTAATGCATTTGACAAATGTTCAGAAAAAGTGAATTTCAGTTATATTTTGGTTTTGATTTGAATTCGGTCTAAAGTGATTCTTGACTCTTCAAATCAAAATTGATTGCAATAATGGGACAGTAGAAGTTTAATTGGATTTCTGATAAAGCGAATGAATTCCCTGTGGCAGTGTAATCAATATAGTTGTCATTCCCAGCATGTTCACACCTAAGAACTTTCAAAATGACTTGATACTTGTAAATGATAACCCTTTAATTTCAGAAAAATGTAAATATTGGGAGCGTGATTGTCAGCGATAGTCTGTAAGACACACCAACAGGTCACATTTAAAATTCAATCCTGCTTGCTCACAGATCAGTAGCTCAGTCAATTTGATTGTACTACCTGTGCTTAATTAGAGAGTTCCTTAAAATCTGGCCTGTTGGTGGAGCTGACAATGACTTTTCTAGGAGATTTATCCCTTCTTGCTCTAGCCTAGAAGTATGCCAATCCATCCTCAAGTAATCCTTAACATGATATAGCATATGAGATATACTTGAACACACACACAAGACCAATAGGTGTCTGGTTGAAATAGTGCTAAAATAGATTTGAAGGAAGCAGTCAGTTTGTGAAAACAACATATTAGCTAACACTGGACTCTGTCACCCTGAGAAAATGGTATTTATCCCAGAGATGTAGGTCAAATTCCTTTTTCTCAGGGTCAAACCCTGGCAGTTTCCAGGTATAAGCACGCTGCAACCTGGATGCACTCACTTTCAGATCCCAGCATGCTGTTCTTCAGAGTGGCCTATGGGCTTATTGTCTGCAACTCAGATTATTAAATGGGCAGTTCTGGAGGATGCAATGCCATTTGCCTCCTCCAGTTATTGGCCAACCTATATTGGCACTGGCCAAATAAATATGGCCAAAGTACATGTGGGTTGGCCTTGAGGCGAACCTCCAACCATTCCTAATGTGAGAGATTTGTGGAAGGGACACAGAACATCACAGGTAAGTTGGTAGGGGTGGCTTGGATTGTGCTAAAACATAATACATCTGCCGCCTGTGTAACCTTGGCCATAGAGAAGAAAGGGAAAGAGAAATAGCTTAAAACAACTACACACAGAGCCTGATGTACTAAGAACTGGATTGATTTTAAGGCATTTTAGTGCAATGGGAACGTCTCTCTGTTTGCTTATGTTTGTGTCTCCTGTATGGTGCAGTTAGTTTACTCCAGAATTGCTCCAGTTATACTTAATACATCAGCATCATAACTTGGCTAATTGTATACTCTAGGATTAAAAATAATCACAATGAATAATAGCATGTCATTGTTTTTGGGGATTAATCAGATGCAGAATTTGATGGGAATTTTCATAGAAACTCCACAATTTGTCCCTTTTTCTACAGAAAATACAAAATACCTAAAAAGTACAATTTCCTTCTACAGTCATCACATTTCTGAGGAAAACACTGTTTCCCATCTATGCTTTCTATGGTAGACACAACTCCCACCCCACTACTATACAAATCTGCAACTTCAAATTATGCTGTTAGATGTATTAGAGAAAGAGAGAGTTGTAGAAGCAGACAAATCTACAGAGAGGAAAAATAATTTGGATTAGTTGTGTAGTTAGAGAATTAGCTGCAGTATACCTGTTGGTTCTGTTGCATTCAGTGACAGTGTGTGTGTGTGTGTGTGTGTATGATTGTGTATGTGTGTGTTTGTTTATGTGTGTGTGAGTGAGGGGGATGAGTAAGGAGAATTGAAGGCATGGGGAGGAGGGCAAGTGGGGCTCTTACCCCACCTTACAATTTCTTCCTTCATATAAACTAATGGGCTGGACGGGCTGACCTGGGGGTCATATTATGGCTTTGCCCCACCCTGGAAAAATTTCTACAGACACCCATGGAGGACTGCTGCTGATGCGAAAGAATCCTGTTACAGCAGCTATACTGGTAGTAGCAGTGGTCAGCAGAGTTGCCACCATCCCTACCCCATCACTGCCTATAACTATGTCACATTCCCAGTCTCCACCACCAGCACTACAAAAAGCTAAAGCAGAGGAAGAATATCTGCTTTTGATGAGGTGGTAGTGACATGATGTTGAGAGCTACCCTAGCTCAGACACACCAGATGCATGAGAGTTATATAGTGGGAATGGGTATCACTGGTGTCTGAACCTCCTGCTACTGAATTGTCTGTCTCACAGACCCATCAGTGTCAACAAATGTTACATCAGGATCAAGATGATGTGTCTCTTGTGTTGGGTACTGGTGGCAATGGGACCATGATCACACTATAGATTGTGCTGGTGTTAGTGGAAGTACCAGCAGTGATATGGCACAGGTGGATAATCCACTTCGTGCTACTAGTGCTGGCAATGAGGAAACATCATGAACACAAACCCTCTTTAGGTGCATTCAAGATGTTCCTTCTCTACCTCCCCCAAAATCATGGGTGTGAAAATACCTTTCCTTGGGGTTAGGGACTGTGACATTTTCTGCAATTGCAATGTGAACATTCCATGACAAGGTTGTGAAAGGGGGAGAAGCTGGGGTTCCTCCTTGGTAAAGCAGCCCTAAAAAAGCACACGTGGCATACTATGAGCTGCTTTACTGAATGACACCTCACATGCCTGGTGCCACTAACAAATAATGTGTAATTTATCAAAAACTATTTATATAACACATAAATGGATATGTCAAAATATAAGCTGTTTTTAATTCTATTTAACATTAACTAAATTCATCGTAGAATGACCACCCCACATTAAGATTAAGTCTTCTTCATAAAACAAAATTTAGCTCAGAAAGAGGGTGTTTCAGTTGAGAAAACAGCTCAGTTCCTTGTTATGGCGAGAAGAATGGCTTAAGATTCTTAGTATTTGCTGGGAACTTATGAGATAAGGCTTTCAGTTTGCAAACAGTTGAATGACTAGGACAATGGAGTACCAGGGGCAGCTGATAAAAGAGATATGGTCACATTCAGTGACCTCAAGTTATGACTCATCTAACAATTTATCGGTACGGGAAAAGGATGTTTAGTTAAGGACTGCATGAACGTGTGAGAGAAAGGGACACAGCAATAAAGCTTAGCATACCTAAAAATGATTAAGGCTTAATTAACTAAGTGCGTCATCTTTTCTTTGACAACTCCCTTTATCCTGGCTTTCCTTTGTAACAGACCCCATGAAGTGACAGTTTTATTCTCTATCAGGCAGTACGAGTAGAGGGATATTGCAGGGTGAATTCTCACACAGTCATATTGAGTCTGATGTACAATGAAGAACTATATCAATTCAGGGCTGAATCAATTGCACCATAGGAGACAAATTTACACTCCCATAGAATTAATCTTAGGTTTAACCTCTTTAATGCTGGATAGCTTTGAGAAGCAATGTGATAGAGACCTCTCAGGAATCAAGGTGTTAAAACCCCCATTTAAATCAGTGGTAGCTTTTACTTATTGTGCAGTTAGCCTGCTACAGAATTTCTCCGCTTTGCTTCTCTGTACGGCCTGAAGTGTTGAATAAACAAGGAGATAATTTACAGCACTTTCTGTTTGAAATGCCATTTGAATAATGATTGCTACACAATGTGGTAGGTAAACAAATCAATTCAATAGAAGAGGAAATGGCTTTTGTATAGCTTGGAGGACAGAAGAGAGAAAGAATGGTGATAAAATTTGGAGATTTAAAAGAGTTTAAAGGGATAGTAATACTTAAGATGTAAAATATATATATGTTGTAGGGTTTATCCTCCTGAATAAAACAAGGGTACTCCCACTGCTGAGAGATATTTTATTAAAAAATTATAACAGCTCAAACTTGAATTTTTTAGATGCAATATCACAGTAGCCTGAAAATTTTCAGTGGTGCTGTTGCTACACCATCCTATGGAGATTTATGGTCTACAGACCAGAGCAGTCCATAGGATGTTGTAGCAACAGCACCACTGTAAATTTTCAGGCCACTGTGATATTGCATCTAAAAAATTCAAGTTTGAGCTGTTATAATTTTTTAATACAATATTGCTCAGCAGTGGGAGTACCTTTGTTTTACTCAGGGGGATAAACCCTACAACATATATTTTTTAAAATTTTAAGTATTACTGTCCCTTTAAGTGAAATCCATTTTCCAGAAGATGAGAAACACTAGAACATGTGGATCTGATCTAAAACAAAAATATTCCAAAATAATGTGTTTGTGTAAAATAGTTTTATTAAACAGGAAATGATCGCTATAGAAAACAGCCTCCCAGTGGAAGTATAGGGGATAATACCATAAATAAAGTTAAGAACTTTTGGGGGGAGATGCACTAAAGTGTGATAAATAGTTGATCAAGTGGAGATCACTTCTCCAGTACCATCACTTCTCTAAGTCCTATGTTATCCTATGGAGCCAATGCACTAAGAATCCTCTATCTTTGGAGATCTTAGTGCATAAGCTCCAGTGATATCACTGGAGAAGTTATCTCCGCTTTATGTCCCCCTTGGTATAGATATAGATAATTATCAGGATTAAAGTAGAAATAACACTTCATAATGACAGCCCACATTTACCTTACTATGACCAGAAAATCCTAATGCCTGCCGAGAACTTTGACCTTTTATCTTTGTTCATCTTCAGTCAGTCCTGTATGTTATGTCAGTAGAAGCAGACATGACAGTCACTAGCAGACAGGAAAGAATGAACTAAATCTCTACTCACTGCACATGGTAATCTTAACCCAGAGCAGCTGCTTCAGATTGAAACAAAAAATTCCATCAACTGTCCTGTCTGCCTCCATGGACATTGTAACTAGAACTAATTGAAGATGATATTTCTTATACCAAGAGCTATGCTAGATGCATAAAGGAATCAAACAGATCCAAGAGGTTTAATCCCAGTTTCAATCAATGGGTATTTTCACATGTCTCCGGTAATGATATTGGCTTGTTCCAAAATTGCTCCTGTTTATTTGAGTATGCAGCCTTTTCAGAGCCGGATCAGTCATTATGGCAATCTAGGCTACTGCCTAGGGCAATGACCATATGAGGGGCCCTGTCTGCAAGTGACAGATCACAGACGGAGGCCCTGATGTTGCTGCTGCTAAAATCAGGGGAATGATGCACTGAGAAGTGATAAAGAGGTGATAAAGCAGAGATGACTTCTCCAGTGATATCACTTCTCCAGTTTCTATCTTATTCTATAGAGCCTATGCACTAGGATTTCCAAAGCTGGAAAAATCTCAGTACATTGGCTTCATAGAATAACATAGTAACTGGAGAAGTGATATCACTGGAGAAGTCATCTCCACTTCATCATATTCATATCACACCCTAGCTCATCTCCTCAGATGGACCTTTTATTGAAAGGGAACAGCATCACCTTGTTACTCACACTTCCATTAGACCCACTGTTCCAGTACCTGTTAGAGGCATTCTGTGTTAGAAGCACCAGATTAAGAGATGTAGGTCCCCAAACAGGTACCTTGCCTAGGACCCTATGGAGCCTTAATCTGTCACTGGGCCTTTGTTTCTAAAAGCTACTATTACAGTGCCTTCTATTAGAAACTCTAATATACTAAGGAGAACTGGGGACTTTGTAGAACAAACCAACTGAATCATAGGGGTAAAATACAAACTCTAAAAAACCCCATTGATTTAAAAAGTGGTTTCATCCCTTTTTGATGTTGGAGAAGTAACTAGTGTTAGAGATCCCTGTAGCAATTAAGAGATTTAAACTCCATTTGAATCAATGGGAATTTGAGGAATTTTTATTTGTCCCCATGGTGTAGTTAGTTTCACCCAGAATTTCTCCAGATATTCTAATTACACCTCAATAACAATGTCAGGAAATACAGAAGATAATTTAATGAATAGTTACCTAACACTTCATTTTGTCTTTAAATATTCTGCAAGTACATAATATAGGCAGTCAAATTGCCTATACTTTTGATAATCTTTTCTTTATATACTGTAATTTTTTACACTTTTTTTGTTCTTGACAATAAGCTCCCTGGATCTGTTAGTAGAGAGATTTCTGCAGGACAATAAATAGAAAGTATACAGAGCATTCTGTAACACCCTGCTAAGAGGTTCTACAGAGGAGATCACTCTGGAATCTGACATCTAGATATCTCACTGTCATAGACTTAAAATGGGAAAGAAATCAGTGATGATTAAACAAAAATGCAAAGTATACACAACTTGGCTGTTCATTTATCTACTTGCAGAATATGTAATGTGAAAATGAAGGGTTACTGTTCCTTTAATCTTGCGATTTTTGACTATATTTTCAGTGTAACAACTAATGTTGATAGGAATCTGCTATGCTTAGTTGACCACTTTCAAAATAAGCTGACCCTTAGATCTCTAATACATTAATGCTCAAAGTTCTCCAGAACGTAGATTTTAGACAATGTATTTATGGTTCCTCTGACCCAGAGGTGTTTCCATTCAATTTTCAAGGAATCCTTAATATTCTACAACTTAGAGATGAAAGAAATTTCAGAAATTTATAGACTAAAGAAACAGTCAGTTTGGTCAAATGATATAGTAATGGACACTGGATTCTCTCACCCTAAGAATGTGGCCTTTCACCCTCAGACCCTGAGACTTCAGTCAAAAACCAGAATCTCAGGGTCAAACCTTTAGAGTTCCCAGGTATGCTAGCTTAACAGGAACCATATTATTATCAATGTTTGTACTCTGCATATACTGCTTTATGCTTATATGTTAGTCCTTTAAAGGGATAGTAATACTTGCAAATTACTAATCCCCATATTGTAGTTTTGTTAAAAAGAAACTTATTGCCCTCAGTGTCATCTCTCAAACCCTTATGGTTTGAGAGATGATAGCGTTCAAAGTTCCCCCCTCCCTCCCCCTTCCCTGACCGAACGCTAAACGCTGACTGTAGGGATATATCCGGTATTACTTGCATCAGGTGGCTCTGCAGCATTGCCGAGATCGCATTTCATAAAAAAGAAATCTTTCACTAAAATGGTCTTCTACGTGTGCTTGCAAACCAAGCACACTGCAAACCAAGCACACGTAGAAGACCGTTTCAGTGAAAGAATTCTTTTTTATTAACGTGATCTCGGCTCAGCTGCAGAGCCACCTGATGCAAGTAATACCGGATATCCCTGCAGTCAGCGTTCAGCGTTCAGTCAGGGAAGGGGGAGGGAGGGGAAACTTTGAGCGTTATCATCTCTCAAACCATAAGGGTTTGAGAGATGACACTGGGGGCAATAAATTTCTTTTTAAGAAAGCTACAATATGGGGATTAGTAATTTGCAAGTATTGCTATCCCTTTAAGGACCAGAGGGATATGCAATGGCTTACTTCTGAATGTGTTGCACACTTTTCTGGACCTTAAAGTGTTAACACACAAGGATCAAATGTAGGGGAAATGGTCTTTTGTGTATCCCAAGGTTTTTTAAATGGATTTTCTGGAACACCAATATTCTGTAGAACTCTATGGGGGCGACTCACTAAGCGGTGATAAAAAGGTGATAAGGTGGAGATGATTTCTCCAATTCCTATGTTATTCTGTGGAGCCTATGCACTAAGGTTTCTTTATCTTTGTGAATAGGCTCCATTAAATAACATAGGAACTGGAGAAGTGATAAACTGGAGAAATAATCTCCAGTTTATCACCTCTTAGTGAATCTCCCTCCAGATTTCCATGGAACAAATGAAATGAATGGTAGTATGAGCAACAAGGCTGAGGTTGCAGACAGTGAATATGTGCTTCTATGACTGCCAGTTGATACGCGATGAAAACAGCAATCATAAGCTAAGAGTCCCATGTTTGTAAAGTTTTTCACTGGAATCTGAAATGGCTATAAGCCTTAGTTTTCATGGTGATGCATGGAACTATGGGGATACATTAGAAAGACTGTACATTTTGCTGGAGACAGGTTTTCTAATCTGTTGCAGATGGAATTGTAAATCATGTGTATTATGTAAGTACTGGGCTGCAGACTCAAATATTTCATACAGTGCAGTTTAGTTTTCTGTTCGATATGTCTCTGCCTCTGTAACCTAGTGACTGTCATCTGATATGTTTTAGCCTAATAATTTAGACATAATTTATTGGTATTAATTAGTATTCTGACACATTTCTGATACTGCTCTATCATCTGGTGAGTTAAGGTAGAACTAACACCTCATAATGATAATGGCCCCGACACACACACACAACACACACACACACACACACAGACACATACTTACCTGACTATGGTCTTTGTCTAAATTAGCCCATTGAGTGCCAGAAGGATAGCCAATGCTTTGCAATGTGTTGGATACCCCCTAGCACTCAAAGGGTTAAAAAACAAATGAGTGAATATATGAGTCTGTCAGAGAATTGAGACTCGTGTTACCCTCTAATCCTGGATGGGTGAAACAACTCCCACGCAAACGCCGTAGAGATGGAGAGTCAGAAGAAGCACCTAGGCCGGGTTGACACCATCAAGACTTCTCTAGGCCTTTCATTAGTCTTTGATAGACTTGGTTGCACTCAAATCTGAGTTATTAATAAGTGTCCATAGTTTCTTATGCAAAAAATGTTTTATTGTGCTTATAACTCATATTATGCTGCATTCATGCAGTAATTTATTGTTCGATTACTACTACGCTTACGAGCTTTGAAGTTAAAAATACTGTTGCTTAGGTGAAATAGATCTGTGGCATGAACTCGTGGTCTCAGCCCCGCAACTGGGGTTGGCACCACGGGTTCTTGTACATGGATGGAAGTCTAGTTTAATGTAGCCGAGAATTTCGGCATTGATGCTCCAGATATTTTTTTTGGGGGGGTGTGGATGCACTTTCCCCCCTGGCTTGACCGGACAACAGACTATAGTTCTGTGGTTTTTCTAATTGTAAATGTTCTCCGGTGACCTAGGGGTGAGACTGTAGCCATGATACCCCCCCTCCCCAGAGTCAACGGGCCAGAGTTTAAGTGGTGTGTTACTGGTTTTGTGTGAGAGTCCTCTCCTCTTTTGTTTTACCATGATTGGAAAACTATATTTACTCATACTGTTGATACCAGGTATAATATTCACGACTCTTGGTGCACAGATGAGATGGATGGTGATTCTCCGTCTCATGTTTACCCTTCTGTCTCTTTTCTATAGCCCTTTTGTTTTCTCCACTCTTTCATTTCGATTCTCCCTTCTTTTTAGTACCTTTCTATCTTACTTCCATCGACTATTCCCTATTATGGGGTGTCAATATGTTTTTATATGGATATGTGAATGTCATTACCATATGTTACTTATTGCAAGGGCTGCTAACCGACCTATTCTAGCGATCCTTAACTTTCATGGCAGGACTTGACATTACTGTTATGTCCCTAAATGTGAAAGGTCTCAATTCACCTCAGAAGAGAAGCATGCTGTTAAATGATTGCCGTAGATGGGGTGCTCAAATTTACTTTTTGCAGGAAACCCACTTTCCAAACACTTTTGCTCCCCAACTTGCAAGATCACAATTCCCCCATCAATTTTTTAGTTCAGCACCGGTGAAGAAAAGGGGGGTTGGGATAATGATACACAAGACTCTACCCTTCCGACTCTGTGACAGTTTATTAGATGAAGATGGCAGATTCGCCATAGTCAAAGGGGAGGTAGGGGACATGAAAATTACATTAGCCAATGTTTATGTTCCTAACACTGGACAAGAACGTTTTGTAACTGCATTTCTGGACACTCTGTCCTCGTACAGACAGGGTTTAGTGATATTTGGAGGTGATCTTAACATTTCGCTTTTTCCATCCTTAGATTGCTCGACGGGGAGATCTACAGTTTTGCCCTCACATCTACGTGTTGTTGCTGGTGGACTGGCTGAGGCTGGCCTGATTGATACATGGAGGACACTCAAGCCACAGTCCCGTAGGTACACGTTTTACTCTGCACCTAACAAATCATATTCCCGCATAGATCACTTATACATCAGTCAATCTCACTTACATCATGTATCAAAAACAGACATTTTACCAGCAACATGGTCTGATCATTCTCCCATCACTCTCACATTGACTCTTCCCTTCATTACACCCAGACATTCAACATGGAGACTAAATCCAACTTTGTTAGATAATCCACTGATTCATTCTGACATGGAAAAAGCTATCACAGAATTTTTAGAAATAAACTTGGACTCAGTTTCCTCAGCAACTTGTGCTTGGGAGGCACTGAAATGCTATGTAAGGGGACTCTATATAAAACATGAATCTCAGTTACGTAAACAATCACTCCAGAAAATGCGGGATTTATTACGGGATATAGCTGCCCAGGAGCAGCAACATATACTTTTAGGCACACCTGAATCATTGTCTCTTCTTCATTCTACTAGAACACAAATCACTGACATCTTATGCAACTCTCATAACAGGTTTCTTGAAAGAATAAATAGGGATCATTATGAATGGGGTAATAAACCTGGCAAGTTATTGGCTAATCAGCTTAAAGAGTGTAATCCACCTTCTTATATTCATAGCATTATGTCTCCGGAAGGAAATCTCTTAAAAGACTTCCCGTCTATAACTCACGCTTTTCAACAATATTACTCAACACTCTATAACCTTCCACTGTTATCTGAGCAACCCTCAGAACAAGACATATTAGACTTCATACGAAATTCACATATGCCCATGTTAGCCCCTGATCAACTTACGGCTCTTAATGATGATATCACCTCTTCTGACATTGCCAGAGCAATTAAAGCCATGCCCCTCCATAAGTCACCAGGTCCTGACGGGTTCCCCCTTCTGTTTTATAAAAAAATTTTTCATATACTCTCTCCCCTCCTAGCAGAAGTTTTTAATGAACTTCCTGAAGTAGTGTCCTCTCATAAAACATTGACTGAAGCACATGTAACCATTTTGTTGAAACCTGGTAAAGACCCTTCTCAGACCTCCAGCTATCGCCCAATTTCTCTCTTAAATGTAGATATCAAAATATTTGCCAAAATTCTAGCGACCAGACTGAACCCATATCTGCCTACTCTTATAGACAAAGACCAAACTGGTTTTGTTTCGGTCAGAGAAGCCAAAGACAACACTATGAAACTAATTCAACTCATAGATCTGGCAAAACTTCGTAATATCCCTACATTATTACTATCCCTAGATGCCGAAAAGGCATTCGACAGAGTATCATGGAAATTTCTGTCAGCTACGTTGGACCACATTGGCATACCGTCCAAATTTAAGTCATTAATATTTGCTTTATACACTAATCCCTCCGCCCGCATTAAATGCAACGGCATGCTCTCTGACAGGTTTTTTCTACAAAATGGTACTCGTCAAGGTTGTCCATTATCTCCTCTCCTATTTATTCTCACGATGGAAGTCCTCGCTTGTTCCATACGACATAACCCCGATATCTCCGGTATTTCTGTACATTCTGTAAATTCTAGATCACACAAACTGGCTTTATTTGCAGACGATCTCATGCTCATAGTCACGGAACCTCAAACCTCCCTACCTGCCATTTTACAATTACTGGACAAATACAGTCTCATGTCTAATTTTAAACCCAATCCGGAAACATAAATCTTTTTCTTGGATGGGTAGGATTAACATAGTGAAGATGGTCATTATTCCGAAAATTTTATACACCATGCAAACGGTGCCCATTTCTCTACCATCCTCTTATCTGATACAACTACAGAAATGTATAAATGCCTTTATTTGGCAACAAAAGTCTGCCAGATTGCGAATTCTGTCTTTGGCCAGGAAAAAATGAGATGGGGGTTTAGGTGTACCTCTTGTTCACAGATATTATCAAGCTATCCAATTAGCTAACATTTGTCATTGGAAACATTCATCTTCACTCAAGCTTTGGGTACAGATATTAGAAGAAATTATGACACCGCAATTACTATACTCTTTACCATGGTTACATCCTTCGGATAGATCAGCTAGAACTAATGAAGTGTTATTAGCTCTTATACCTCTTAAGATATGGGACAATTTGGTAAAGAAATATACATTCACTACCTATCCTTCGCCGATTATGCCCTTACATCTAAACCGTGATTCCCCTCCAGGTTTATGTTCTGCCTTTCAGAAGTTCTGGCCACATAAACTAAATACTTGCACTGCAAATCTTTCACACAATAATACCCTCCTTTCCTTTGAAAAGTTACAAGACACATTACATTTACCGATTACAGAGCATTGGACATATCGACAAATTCATCATTATATTCTTACACATAAACAACGCCAGAATTTATTAAGACATTTGACATCATTTGAAGAGGCATACATGTCAGATTCCAGTTCCCTTCGGGGTTTGTCCTCCATGTACCGATTACTCACACAAGCACTGTCTCCTACTGTGGACACGTCACGCAGGGGTTGGGAAGCCGAACTGGGCTTCTCCCTGTCAGATACCCAATGGTCTAAGGCCATTAGAGATACTGCACAGGTGTCCAGAAATGCAGTTGTATGTGAGTCCAATTTTAAACTTCTTCATCGGTGGTATAGAACACCTACAATATTACATTGCTATTATCCAACAGTCTCGGATTCCTGTTGGAGATGTCATACTTCTCCAGGGACTTTTCTACATATATGGTGCACTTGCCCATTGATGTCTCCTTTTTGGAACGCAATTTTTGATCATATATCTAAACTGATAGGAGTTCACTTAACTCCAGATCCACTGTTCATATGTTTGAATCTTCTGCCTCCAGCACTTCAGTCACCCCATCTGGGGGCCGAGGTGTTTCTCTATCGACAACTGCTCAATGCAGCTAAATTATGTATTCCGGCCCTTTGGAGGAGCACCTCGGCTCCCACGGTGGATCTCTGGTTACATAGAGCAAATAAAATTATAAGCTTAGAAAGACTAGTGGCAATCAAATCAGGCTCTGGTGATTTGCACGAGATTATATGGGACACTTGGAAAA
Source organism: Rhinophrynus dorsalis (assembly GCA_037306005.1). Taxonomy (NCBI): domain Eukaryota; kingdom Metazoa; phylum Chordata; class Amphibia; order Anura; family Rhinophrynidae; genus Rhinophrynus; species Rhinophrynus dorsalis. Next base: position 57,618,811 of record CM074719.1, read on the forward strand.
CCTTTTACCAAAATTTCTTCACACCTACATGAAAGTGATATTGTACAGACCTTGCTGAATTGTCTAAAAGATGTAATCCTTAAAACGCCTCACCTATCTCCTTCCCCTGCACCTCTTTCTTTTTCTTTCTTACCCATTCTTTATTTCTGCTACCCATCCTTTCTAATTTTCCTTTTTCCAACTTGTCTTTTGTTATACATAACCAACTGTATTCATGGTAGACGCTACAGTTTTTCTTTCTCTTCTCTTCTCTCTCTCAATTGTCTACCCTTTGATAATGAAGCATTATTGTAATCTGAAATGTGATTTCATTCTGTTGGATTTTTCTCTTATTGTACCCTCTTTCTAATATCAATAAAAATTATTGATGGAAAATAACTTGGTGTTGGTCATTGGGTTGCAAAGTAACCTAACCATTCTCAGTAATGTTCTACCTACCAATCTCATCCCAGCAACACAAATTAAAACCAGTGTTACTCTTTGGCCATTTGAAATGCTGGGATGTATAAAATACCCATAGATTACCCAATTGTCCTCTTCTTGGCAGAGGTGCTGTCAAGGGAAGGAATTTGGGCATGAGTAGATAGTAAACTAACATTAGGAAAGTATAGGACTAGAAAATCAATTGTAGTGCTTGATTTATTGTGAAATAATTTCTGCACATTCATCCCAAAATCAATCAGTCACAGATGTCCTGTCCATGAATGCAGACATAACAGATGCTAGCAGGACCACAGGACACAATCTTTGCTCAATACACACAGTAATCTTAAAGGGATAGTAATACATAGATATTACTAATCCCCATATTGAAGCTATGTTATAAAGAATTTAATTGCCCCCTGTGTCATCTCTCAAACCTTTATGGTTTGAGAGATAACCACACGTAAAGATCCCCCCTCCCTCCTCTTTCCCTGAAGTCAGCGTTCCAGCTGACTGCAAGGATATCCGGTCTTATTTGCATCAGGCGGCTCTGCAGCAGAGCCAATATCGCGTTAGTAAAAAATAATTATTTCACTGAAATGGTCTTCTACGTGTGTTATGCACACATAGAAGACCTTTTCAGTGAAATAGTTATTTTTTACTAACGTGATCTCGGCTCTGCTGAAGAGCTGCAAGCTTGTCGTACGACAGGCTTCCCCTGCAGTCAGCACAAAGCTGACTTCAGGGAAGGGAAAGGGAGGGGGAAACTTTGCGTACAGTTATCTCTCAAACCATAAAGGTTTGAGAGATGACACTGGGGACAATTAAATTCTTTTTAACATGGCTACAATATGGGGATTAGTAATATTTAAGTATTATTATCCCTTTAAGTAAGCTCTTTCAATCTTGGTGCTGCTGCTTCAGTTTGAAAAAAACAGCCAGCAACTGTCACGTCCACCTCCACGGACATGAAATACAGGACTGATTGAACAAAGGCACAAGGATTTTCAGTGTATTTGTCTGTAGGTATTATTATGAGGTGCTAGTTTTCATTTAGTCCATTAGGTGCTAATATGTTGGAGATCTCTGTAAAATTGAAGCAGGGCTGGGTTTGCACCTCCGGCACACCTAGGCAAGGCATTCTAGGTGTCCGTCTCTCTTCCCATGGCCGCCTATAGCAGGCAGACACAAAGGAAACATTTTAACCCCTTTGTTGCTATAAAAGTCCCCTACACACTGTCTGTGCAATGTATTGAAGACCTCTCTAGCACCCAAGTGGTTAAACAATGTCAATTATTTAAAACTAGTTTTAAAGCCCATGTACATGGGCCAACACTGGTGGTGCTGCAGTCATGCGCAGTACTGACTGCCTGAACATGCCGCGGCTGATTCAGAGCGGGGATCTCCGAATTCAGACCATGGTCCTCTCTGTTCACCTTCCTGGGACCAAGCGCTCTCAGAAAGGTGGTGAGAGGACTCCATTCTGAATTCAGAGCACCCCGCTCCGTATCAGCCACAGCGCTGGCAGTCTCTACTGCGCATGAATGTAGCCCGCGCAGCCGTCTGTACTGCGCATGATGGCTTCTGACAAACATCCTAGCAAATTATAATATAGAATGGAGCAGTGAGATTCCACTGAAGGTAGGTGTGGTTAGCATAGCTGAGGTGACTGTTGAAACTCGATGCTCTAGGCAGTTTCCTGCCTTCAAAGCACTAAATAAGGTCAAAAGCTATATTCCCTATTCCCCTCCAACTAAAAGTGGGTACTTCAGCTTATAGCAGGGGTAATCTACTAACAAGAATTGGGAGGAGATGTACTAAGGTATGATAAATAGGTGATAATTCAGAGATGACTTCTTCAGTGATATCACATCTCCAATTGCTATATTATTCTATAGAGACTACGCGCCAAGATTTCTCAAGTGGGAGAGATGTTAGTGCATTGGCTTAATAGAATAACATAGAAACTGAAGAAGTCATATCACTGGAGAAGTCATCTCCTCATTATCATCTCTTAATCTCCCCTTAGTGCATAACTCCCCAGAGTTAAGATGACCCTGCTTTATAACAGGGCTCTTTGTACTCCACCATAGCCACTTTCCCAACTGTAACAACCTTATAGTTACTTGGGTGGATTGGCAACTCCAATAACCTGGCTTGACACCAAACTATTGAGTTAACGTTAAAAGAGATGTATCCCCTTTCCTTGTTTTCTTACTGCCAAATTGCATTTACCAGAAAACTGCAGCACATTTCTTGGGGCTGTGTTTAAAGGTAAATAGGGTTTTAACATTTTTTATGATACATTCCTTTTAGGCTCACATTTTTCCTTGGAAAACCTTTTACCATTTTACTTTTCTTAAAATGCCTTTGGCTTTCCATCCAGTAATGTGAGAGGGCGCCCATTTCTTAAAACATGTAAGTGATCATTACCACTTTCCTGTCATCAGACGCCTCTTGACATATACTAAAGTTAGTGCTAATTCTTCAAAACACATATGTATAAAGCTGGAGCGGTACAATTCTGGAGCAAACCAACTGCACCATAGGGGACAAGTAAACATACTCCCTGATTTAAATTAGTCTTTTGACCCTATGAATGCTAGAGAGGTCTCTAGCATTCAAGGGGTTAAAAAGTTCCATTTAACTCAAACTGAATTCACTGCATATTTAGTTGTCCCCTGTGGTCCAGTTAGTTTGCTCCAAAATTGCACTGATCCACTTTTATACATAATACCCACAATTCTTTGTGTTGAGTGAGAATGAAAGAGACAGAGTGAGGCAGAGAAAGAAAGCGGCTACTTCAATGGGGAATGTTAAACTGATGATGTGTATGTCTGCTTTAAATTTGACTTGTCACCCTAATAAAATTTAGTTAATCTCTAGAAAATTGAAAACTCCCTATATGTTGCGATAGCTGCCTCCCTACTGATCCACCTAAAACCAAATGTGCATAATCCAGAAATGAACTGAGCAAGCCTATTAAGTGTATGTACAGTGAGGGAAAAAATTATATGATCCTCTGCTGATTTTGTACGTTTGCCCACTGAAATCAGCCTATAATCTTAATGGTAGGTTTATCTGAACAGTGAGAGAATAACAAAAAACACCCTGAAAAAAAAAACCCTGAAAAAAATATAAATTGATTTGAGTGAAATAAGTATTTGACCCCAGATGATTCTTGTAGTTTGCCACCAGGTTTGCACACATCTCAGGAGGGATTTTGTCCCACTCCTCTTTGCAGATCCTCTCCAAGTCATTAAGGTTTCGTGGCTGATGTCTGGCAACTCGAACCTTCAGCTCCCTCCACAGATTTTCTATGGGATTAAGGTCTGGAGACTGGCTAGGCCACTCCAGGACCTTAATGTGCTTCTTCTTGAGCCACTCCTTTGTTGCCTTGGCCGTGTGTTTTGGGTCATTGTCATGCTGGAATACCCATCCATGACCTATTTTCAATGCCCTGGCTGAGGGAAGGAGGTTCTCACCCAAGATTTGACGGTACATGGCCCCTTTCCATCGTCCCTTTGATGCAGTGAAGTTGTCCTGTCCCCTTAGCATAAAAACACCCCCAAATCATAATGTTTACACCTCCATGTTTGACAGTGGGGATGGTGTTCTTGGGGTCATAGGCAGCATTCCTACTTCTCCAAATACTGTGAGTTGAGTTGATGCCAAAGAGCTGGATTTTGGTCTCATCTGACCACAACACTTTCACCCAGTTCTCCTCTGAATCATTCAGATGTTCACTGGCAATCTTCAGACGGGCCTGTACATGTACTTTCTTGAGCAGGGGGACCTTGTGGGCGCTGCAGGATTTCAGTCCTTCACGGCATAGTGTGTTACCAATTATTCTCTTGGTGACTATGGTCCCAGCTGCCTTGAGATCATTGACAAGATCCTCCTGTGTAGTTCTGGGCTGATTCCTCACCGTTCCCATGATCATTGAAACTCCATGAGGTGAGATCTTGAGATAAAGTTAGGGACGTGCCTAGTGTAACTGCAACATAGTTAGGGCCAATCCTCCACCGTGAAAGCCACTCGGTAATAAAAAGGTAACAACGGAGTAAGTATTCAAACATAAACCTCACCGCTTGAGATTTCTTCCTCCTTCACAGTGACACCCTGAATAATTCATAGCAGACTTACAACTAAGGTGTCATGGGGTCTGGTCAGGAAGGGCTGCTGACCATAGTAAAGAACATAAATAAATTGGAACCCAGAAAGCAAGAAAACCAGTACACACACAACTTAAAGGGAAAATAAATGTATTATATATAAATGCAAGGAACATGAAATAATAATGCACAACAGAACACTCAATATAACAGAAAAGAGTAGGGCCTCTGGGCACGGGTAACTGGGCCTTTGGGCTTGGGGAACTGGGCCTCTGGGTAAAGGGATAAAGCTAGCTCAGAAACATAGGAGGTAGGCATAGGAATGCAGCCAGTTTAGGAGTACAGGGGGGATAGCCAGCTGGAACACAGGGAATCAGCCAGATCTGGAACACATGGAATCAGTCAGAACTGGAACAAAGGGAATCAGCCAGCTCTGGAACACAGGGAATCAGCCAGCTCTGGAACACAGGAATCAGCCAGCTCTGGAAGACAGGGATCTCAGGGGTGCAGCCGGCTCAGGAACTCAGGGGTGCAGCCGGCTCAGGAACTCAGGGATTCAGCCGGCTCAAGGAACTCAGGGGTGCAGCAGGCTCATGGAATTCAGGGGTGAACCAGGCTCATGGAACTCAGGTATCATGGCGTCCGTGATTATGTGACATTCTGACTATCTTGATACTGCTGCCTTCCCATTGGCTGAGCTGTACAGCTCCTCCCATTGACAGTCTTTTTATAACCTGGGCTGTCACTTAGCTTTTGCCCTTTCATGGTGTATCTGATGCCTAGCGCTAGTTTTGTATACTCGATACCAGTGTATGACCCCGGACTGCCTGACTACGCTCTGGTTACTGTTCCTGATTCTGTGTACCGATTCGGATTGGCTGACGTTCCTGCCTCCTGTTCTGACCCGGCCTGGCTGGCGTTCCTGCTCCGTGTACCGACCTGGCAATATTGACAACCCTGCTCCGTGTACCGACCCGGCGAGACTGATGACCCTGCTCCGTGTACCGACCCGGCTTGGCTGACGTTCCAGTGCTGTGTACCGAATCGGCTTGGCGGTGGTTCCTGCTTCCTCCGTGCCCGGGTGGGTGAAGACCAGGCAGTACCTGCTGCTGTATACTTTGCACATCTCTTCCGTTGCTGTACCTCCCTGTGTTACGGTACTCCGTTACCATGTGCAGTCCAGTCCGTGGGTTTTGAGTCTCAGTGTGTCAGTGCTCCTCCACACCGTCATAGTGATCACTTGTTCTTCCGCTTTGGGTTCAGTTATGCGCATCTGGTAGGCTGCCAAGTCCTGACCATATCGTTCATTAACCCCTTCGGGGGTGGTGCCTAGTTCCACTACTTGCTACCCAGTGTCATTACATCTCCGGTACTCTGTGCAGTTGGTATTCCCATATAGGTACAGTTGGGCGCTTCCGGTTGCCTTCCATTTTATACCTATACGTACATTAACCCTTTGTGGGTAGCAAAGGCACACGGTGGTGGATAGTCTCAGTAGGGCGTCCGTGCCTGACTCGTCCTTTTGTAGCCTCCGGTGGGCGTCCACCGTTGCATCCTCCACTCAGGTGAACCTTGCCTGTTTGCTGCTGCCGTTCTGTCACTGTCGCCTCCTGCTGCCTATAGGCGACATAGGGCCTCCGCTATTCTGGGCTGTGTAGTCAGTGGCTCCACTGGCCTTATTGGACTCTATTACACTATATCGATCTAAGTTACCTGGCCTGTGTCAGTATTGTGATTGTATGTCCATACTGGACCCATGTGGGTTAACTAACTTGTAACCTGTCTTGTGTCAGTTATTGCTGCTAATTACTGGACTCATGAGGGTTACACCATTCCTTGTGTGCTTTAATAAAATTGTGTTTTACCAATATCTACCGTGTCTGAGTGTACTGAACCGTAACATCAGGGTGCAGTCGGCTCATGGAACTCAGGGTGCAGCCGGCTCATGGAACTCAGGGAGCAGACAGCTCATGGAACTCAGGGTGCAGCCAGCTCATGGAACTCAGGGTGCAGCTAACTCATAGAACTCACAGTGTAGCTAGCTGATGGAACTCAGGGAGGCCCAAAAGAAAAGAAACTGAACTGAAAATCAGTAAACTGATCAGTATAATCTGGCCCAGAGAAAGGGGAGAGACTGAACTAAATAGGGAGGAGGTGAATGCAAGGTAAGGCCAGCTGGAAACAGAATCAGCCCAGCTGGGAACAGAATCAGATCTCTTTAGTTGCAGCATCCTACAACAGCACCAAGGGAAGGTAGTGGCACTGTGAGGTACTGCACCAGATTGAGGAGAAGACAGGATCATGACATAAGGTCTTCCTCCAATCATATAATGACGTCTTTAATGGTTACATTTCAAACACTTCTGCTATAGCACCCTGATTGAGTCAAAGCATTCTCCTTGCTTTTGGGCTGTCAATCAAACCTGGTTATCAGGTGATAATGACATCCATCAATGCTTTTTGCCCGTCTTGTCAGTGGCCTTCTCAAGATGAATCTAAGTGTTTAGTGCCAAATTCATAGCACATCATTTTATTCAAGATTATCATGATTTAAAATGTAATTAACCAATCCACACACCAGACAATTGGTCTTAAAGGGACCATACCTGGTGTATGATTGAGTGCAACAACCAGACATGGCACACTTTTGAGTGCTCTAAGTTTCTAAATCTTTTGCCATTTAAATGTATAGCCAAATAACTACATGACTGAGGGGTTTTATTCCTTATATATATTTATTAACCCTAAATTATCCACAGGACATAGGCAACTACTCCGGAGGTTAAAGGAACATGTTATACTTCAGTTCTTCATTTAACCCATGTGGTCCCATTCTCACTAAATAAAATATCCATCAACTTTCGTTTTGGAGCAGGGTTCTATCAATATCACCCCTTCTCAAGTTTTTACTAATCTGCATGATCCCCTTTGAGACTATTCCCTCAGGAGTTCCCCCATGTTTCTCCCAAAAGTGCCTAGTAATGGGACTCTCCATTCTCTTGTGTTGTATGTCACAACTGCCTTAGGGTCTTCCCCTCATATATAAAAACACAGGGACACTGTAATATATAAATCACTTTATCAGATTTACAATTAAAAATTGTCTAATCTGATAGCTTATTGTACTATCACCATTGAAAAACTGATTCCCTGTTCCAATATATTTGCAGGCTTTACATTTTCCACATCTGAACATCACATATGCGGTTGTATTATTCAACCAATTTACCTGTGGGGATCTCTTATATTCAGAGTGGACCAAATGGTCACGTAAATTTTTTTGATCTTTTGCCCACCATTGAGAGAAATTCCCACACAATATTTTTTAATGTTTCAATTGATGTCAAAATATACCAAATTTGTTCAAAGTTCCTCTTAAATTAGACCATTGTCTGCCATAGCTAAATATAAATCAAACATAATTATTCTTTTTAACCTTTGACAAACCAAAAATCAAATCCTTTCTGCCACATAGTAATAATTTTCTGTAACACCTCCATAGATGTTTTTTAGTGTAAACACAGGAACAGAATCTTTTTACAAGGTCTTTTGCTTGTATTTTAAAATCTTCAACCTTTGAGCAATTATGTCTCAATCGTAGAAACTGTCCCCATGGAATACCATGTTTCTTCATAGGTGGATGTTAATTGTCAAAATGCAACAATGTGTTGCAAGAAGTTTCTTTACGATATGTAATAGTTTTCACTTAACCATTTTCCTTAAAGGATAGTAATAATCCGTTTTATCTTTATTTTATTTTGTAGGCATTAAAAAAACATGAAGAACGATGTAAGTCTTATCTCTCAAACCTTTATGGTTCGAGAGATATATTCACAAGCAAAGTTTCCCCTCCCGCCCCTGTTACCTAGTGTAAGCCATCTCTTCTCAGACGTGAAATGCAGTCCATAGACCAGACAGATAACAGCAGGGGACAATCTTCTCCCTGTGAGAACAATGAAAGCTCTGCTCCCCTTGACAAGTTTTTCAGGTTTTTCCCTTACCTTAATTGAAGATTGTCCCTCTCTGCAATCTACCTGGGCACCTCCCTTCTGCTCTAGCTGAGCAGTGTTACATCAGTAAAAGGGGCGGAAGGGGGGTACTTTATGATGCAATTACTCTTGAACTACAACTCTGACAGAATTGAAATAACACTCTCCAAAGTCCAAATACTATGAAGATTAATTAGACCTGCTTTTATTATTAAACATTACTATCCCTTTAAATATTCTAAGATTGACTAGACATGGTTTTTTGTTTGGATGAAAAATGAGATTCAGACATATCACAGGCTTCTGATACAGATTTAAATATTACATCAAATAGTTCAAAACAAGATTTATATAAGAAATGTAATGAACATAAAAAAAATAGTGAAACAATTGAGATTAAAGTGGGATTTATCAAGTTTGGAAGCATATATTAGAGCTCAGATAGTACCTGAGGATTAGATTGTGCCCCGTAAAGAAATTTCAGAATCCAGAGTTTATGGAAAAATGGTATAGTGTGTTAACCAAATGCTCTTTGGAATTAATCACTTTGATTATTGAGGAAGATAAAAGAATTCTGAATTAATTAAAGGTAGAGATTGAAAATAATCTAAATGAACTAATGATACACAAGGAATTATCAGATTTTACAAATATAAATGAAAATATTAAAATGGAAATTGAAAAATTTCAAAAGGAGATCATGTTTAGAAAGAAAATGAAGTTTTTAGAGATACTCAAGATTTCAACAATAAAAAGGTATATACAATCTTTAAAAATCAAAGAATTGGACAATGATCCTTTAATTCAGATTCTTCAGATTATATTACATCAAGAAGTGAATCAGAGAGTGAATTGGTGAATAAACGAGTCACTAGGAGTATGGTTCAGCAAAGGACTCAAATGATGAACCGGGGGGGGGGGCAGGAAGAGGCGGAGGAAAGAGGAAAGACAATAAATCATTAAAAGTCAAAAAGTAGGTGATGTGGGGGTAAAAAAAATACAGATTAAATGTTAACATATTGAAGAATGAGAATTCTACAGATAGGATTATCATGAATTTAACCAATATTGAATTAAGTGAAGCTCATGTTTCATTGTTAAAGAAGGGATTGACTTTCTCTACTGCTGCCAATTATGATGTATTTGATATGATTAAAGACCTCCACCTCTTTTCTATAAAAGTACTATTGAGACATCTCCACTCTTCTCCTATTATTGATAAGGAAGATTCTGAGGTATGTGGTGACTTACAAGAATTATTGAAGGAGAATGTAGATTGTCGGAGTGGTACTCAAAAGTCATCAGTTGAGAGATGTGATACAAAGATGTTTACTGACTTAAAATTAATATCAAATAATATACATCTGAGCCCTAATTTTAAACTTTGCACTGATTTGGTGGAGAAAGAAATATATGGAGCAACTTATGGTTGAAAGCAGTCAGATTTAAAGGGATAGTAATACTTCGTTTTAACTTTATTTTATTTTGTAGGCATTAAAAAAAACATGAAGAATGATATAAGTCTTATCTCTCAAACCTTTATGGTTTATGAGATATTCACAAGCAAAGTTTCCCCTCCCGCCCCTTTTTCCTAGTGTAAGCAATCTCTTCTCAGATGTGAATCTGGTTGTATGACAGATAACAGAAGGGGACAGTCTTCTTTGTATGAGAACAATGAAAGCCCTGCCCCACTTGATAAGTTTTTCAGGTTTTTCCCTTATCTTAATTGAAGATTGTCCCTCTCTGCAGTCTACCTGGGCACCTCCCTTCTGATTTGGTTGAACAGGTGGGGGGGATACTTTGTTTGTGAATATCTCTTAAACCATAAAGGTTTGAGAGATAAGACTTATATCATTATTCATGTTTTTTTAATGCCTACAAAATAAAATAAAGTTAAAACGAAGTATTTACTTTAACGAGAGGCACAGTTTTGGTGGCAGCAGGTTCAGCATTGGCAGTGCTCACAGCACTGGTGGCACTGGCAACAGGGGCAGCACATCTGACAGCAGGCACAGTATCGGTGGCAGCAGGTTCAGTACTGTTTGCAACAGGGCAGCACGTCTTACAGCAGGCACAGCACTAGTGGCAGCAAGGGCAGCAATGGTGACAGCAGGGGCAGCACCTCTAGCAGCAGGAACAGGCAGCTGACCTGTACTGCTCTCACTAGCACTACCCTTTTCTCACTCCCTTTCCATTCTCTTTTCTTCCTGCCTTCCCATTAAATTCCCCAAGATCCCTAGGGATGATTTAGGGGGACTGGACAGCATTGGTTCTGTAGTGCTCACTTCCTCCTCCTTCTCAGACTCAGTGGACTCAGACAATGATTTTAAAAGTGATGGGGTGAGTACTGTTCTGGAGGAGAGGAAGAGTATTCTGGTGGCTGAATTAAGAACTGATTGAAAAGAAGAGATATGCTTAGTAGGAAGACCAATAAGTTAAGAGTTGCAGTAGCCCAGGCGAGAAAGGATAAGAGTATGCATGAGGGTTTCTGCTGTAGCGTAAGAGAGGAATGACCTCGCTCTGTTGCTGCTCTGTAGCTGCTTCCATTGTATTTGACTTCAGCAAATACATCACATTTTTATAGCGAAAAGGTGAAAAACATATAAATCAATGGGTGGAAACTTTCTAGCCATTGAAAAAATGGTGAACAATTTTGGCCAATGGGCAAAAAATGTGAACATTTTAATCAATAGTTTTAAAGTGAAAAAGTGGACAACAATGTGGTTTTCGCAGGATTTCCTTGCGGGAACACAGTGACAACTTTCTAGCATTCAAGGTGTTAAAAGTACCACTGAAATTAGCGGGCGTTTTGGAATGTTTATTTATCTCTACGGTGGGTGGTATTGCTCCAAAATTGCTCCTCTTTCTTGCTGTATATAGCCTCAAATCTCGACTAGGATCTATAGAGAGAAAGCACAGTGCTTCTTGGAAACTCTGTAACATTGGCTGGAAATACAAGTTGCATTAGTATCTTCCTGAACGATTAATGGGTTCTGCACTGTCAAGTTACATTTTTAAAGTATGAATACTTGGGCAGGTTCTCCGTTTGTAACAGACATGATAAATTGGAATACAGTTTCACCATAATGTACTATATGTTTGTTCCATTTGGAATTCTTCGTGTACACGTATAAAAATTTATAATTATAAATAGCGAGGGGGATGCCTGAAAAAGAACTCTTTGAATCCTACAGCCAACCCATGGCACCATAGAGGTTGACTAAAAATCTCCATTGATTTAACCCTTTGCATGTCAGTTGCAATCCACTGGATACTTTTCTGGCATTCAAGCGGTCAAGTAGGGCTTTTAAAACATTGAAAGCAATTGTTGGAGAACTTTCTAGCATTCAAGAGATTTTGCATGTTAATAAGTCATCATTCAATCATTAAGCATATGGCGATTAGCTTGAAAATATGTCTTATCTATAAATAAGTGGCAGATTCTAAAGAAATCTTTACCCTTTGGAGACAGGAAGCCAGGTAACAGCACAGACATCTTGTCTGCAGACTTGCGCCATCAGTCCTGGTCTCCTGTAATGCATTGCTGCGTGCCACATGGTAACAGGAAAGGACTGATGGCGCAGGCATGCAGACTGCACTAACTTGGCTGTCAGTCTCCAAAGCATAAAGATTTTGTTAGAATCTGCCACTTTTTATAGGTAAGACATGTATTTTCAACCTAGTTGCTTAATGATTGAATGGCGGCTTGTTAACATGTGAAAGTCCCGCTTTAAATCGAAGGACTTTTTGGGAATTTTGAATTGTTCCCTATGGTTCTTTTGGTTTGCTGCAGAAGGGAGATGCAGTATGGTGTGATAAAGAGGAGATAGCTTCTCCAGTTGGACAACCTTTGCTATACTATTGAGCCTATGCACTAAGATCCCTACAAAATGACAGATCTAAGTGCTTAGGCTGTATAGAGTAAGATGGGAATTGGAGTGTTTATCATGCTGGAGAAGTTATCTCCACTTTATCACTCCTTTATCACACATCATTCCCCCCATTTCTTTTTAATGCACCAGCCTCAATGTACATATATATTTACATTTTTAGACTGGAAGTAAATGCAGTTGGATAATTTTACTTATTTTATAATCATGGTCGATAACAATTGCAGATGTTCCTCAATTAGTCACCTAATTATTCCCCAACTGATGTACACTAGATGAGCAGTCCATTGAAGATCAGGTACAATATGAATTATCAGCCTCTAAAAAGTGCGTGCAGCTTGGGGTAACACAAATGGTAAACTTGAAGGGATAGTAACGTTTCATAATAAAAGCAGCTCCAATTAATCTTCATAGTATTTGGGCCATGGACAGTGTTATTTCAATACTGTCAGAGTTGTAGTTCAAGAGTAATTGAATGATAAAGTATGACCTTCCCACCCCTTTTACTGACTTAACACTGCTCACCTCAGAGCAGAAAGACTGCCCAAATGGATCCCAGAGAGGGACAATCTTCAGTGAGCATAAGGGAAAACCTGTTAACGGAGGCAGGTTTTTCCTTATGCTCACAGTAAGAAGATTGTCCCTTGCTGTGAGCTGTCTGGTCCCAGGACCCAATTCCACATCTAAGGAGAGATGGCTTACACTAGGTAAAAGGGTCAGGAGTAGTGATGAGCGAGCACCCCAATGCTCGGGTGTTCGGGTGCTCTGACCGAGCACCCCCGGAGGCTCGAGTGCTCGGCCGAGCACCCGAGCCCCATTGAAGTCAATGGGAGGACTCGAGCATTACACCAGGCACCCCCTGCTCTGATGAGGGGAGGGTGCCTGGTCCATAGGAAAAGGGCAGAAAATTATGGAAACACCACAGAAATGGTTCAGGGACAGCATAGGGAGGATGTCTGGATGAATCTTGGACTCCAACATCGCTACTGGGAACGATCTTTCGCCCGTAGTACGCCATTTTTACAGACTGACCGTAAAACACACAAAAAGGAAAATAAAAACGACTTTAGGCGAAAAATTGTTACCAAACAGTATTTGCTGTATATTTACTTGTATATCATCTGCAAATTCTCCCAAAAATTTCCTCGATTTTTCTGAACTGAGGCCATGATTAAGAGGGAAACGTGCGCAGAGGCAAATTCTCCCAAAAATTTCCTTGATTTTTCTGAACTGAGGCCATGATTAAGAGGGAAACGTGCGCAGAGGCAAATTCTCCCAAAAATTTCCTCGATTTTTCTGAACTGGGACCATGATTAAGAGGGAAACGTGCGCTGAGCCGACCATCTAAAACATTATGGGTGAGGGTCTGCTGCGGAGCTGACCATCCTAAACATTATATGCGAAGGCCCGCTAGTGAGCTAACGCTATAAAACATTATATGAGAGGGCCCGCTAGAGAGCTGACCCAATAAAACATTATATGAGAAGGCCCGCTGGTGAGCTGACCTATAAAAAAATTGTCAAACAGCGCCCGCTGGTGAGCTGGCCCTAAATAAAAATTATATCACAGGGCCCACTGGTGAGCTGGCCCTATATAAAAATTATATCACAGGGCATATGGAAGAGGAGGAGGAGGATGAGAAGATTAAGAGTCAACCATATACCCGTTTTTTGGGTGGAAGGGGTGAATGGGAATACAGAGTATTCCCATCATTGTAAATAACATATATAAAGTGAGTTTATGTTCCCCCAGGGCTTTCCTCCAGTGGAGTGGAGAAGTCAGGGGAAATCCAGGCCTTGTTCATTTTTATAAGTGTCAACCTATCAGCATTGTCGGTGGAAAGGCGGATACGCTTATCTGTTATGATGCCACCAGCAGCACTAAATACCCGCTCAGACAGAACGCTGGCGGCAGGGCAGGCCAGCACCTCCAAGGCGTAGAGTGCCAGTTCATACCACGTGTCCAGCTTGGACACCCAGTAGTTGTAAGGCACAGAGGGATCATTGAGGACGCTGACACGGTCTGCTACATACTCCTTCACCATCTTCCAAAACTTTTCCCTCCTTGTGACACTAGGCTGCGCATCAGGGTGAGGGTGCTGGCGGGGTGTCATGAAAGTGTCCCACGCCTTGGAGAGTGTTGCCCTGCCTTTGTCGGAACTGCTGTGTGCTCCCCTTTTCTCCCCTTCTCTGTTGGCCAAGGTAGGACGTACTCTGCCGCCAGCGTTGTCAGATGGAAAATTTTGGAGCAATTTTTCAACAAGAACCTTCTGGTATTGCACCATTTTGCTTGTCCTCTCCACCGGAGGAATGAGAGATGAGAAATTCTCTTTGTAGCGGGGGTCCAGAAGGGTGAACACCCAGTAATCCGTGTTGTCTAAAATGCGTATAACGCGTGGGTCACGGGAAAGGCAGCCTAACATAAAGTCAGCCATGTGTGCCAGAGTACCAACAGTCAAGATTTCGCTGTCCTCACCAGGAGGATGACTCTCAATCTCCTCATCCTCTTCCTCCTCTTCTGCCCACCCACGCTGAAGAGATGGAACTAAAGTTCCATGGCTACCCTCTGTAGCGGAGGCAACCTCCTCCCCCGCCTCCTCCAATTGTCGCTGAGAAGACGAAGTGAGGGTGCTCTGGCTATCACCTTGTGTAAGCTCTTCCTCCCGCATTTCCACCTCTTCCACATGCAAAGCGTCAGTTTTAATTGTGAGCAGCGAGCGTTTCAGTAGACACAGAAGTGGGATGGTTACACTGATAATAGCGTTATCGCCGCTCACCATCTGTGTCGATTCCTCAAAATTGCGTAAAACCTCACAGAGGTCTGACATCCATTCCCACTCCTCACTTCTGATTACAGGAAGTTGAACGGAGAGGCGACGACCGTGTAACAGCTGGTACTCCACTACTGCCCTCTGCTGCTCACAAAGCCGGGCCAACATGTGGAAGGTGGAGTTCCAGCGCGTGCTCACGTCACACAGCAGCCGGTGAGCTGGCAATTGTAAGCGCTGCTGCAGCTTCAACAGGCCGGCTGAAGCTGTAGATGACTTACGGAAATGTGCACACACGCGGCGCACCTTGGTCAAGAGATCATGCACATTGGGGTAGGTTTTTAGAAATCGCTGAACCACTAAATTAAATACATGCGCTAGGCATGGTACGTGTGTGAGCTTGCCGAGCTCCAAAGCCGCCACCAAGTTACGCCCATTATCACACACAACCATGCCTGGTTGCAGGTTGAGTGGCGAGAGCCACTGCTCGGTCTGGTGACTAATCCCCTGCAACAGCTCTGAGGCCGTGTGCTGTTTGTCCCCAAGGCAGATCAGCTTCAGCACGGCCTGTTGACGCTTCCCCACTGCAGTGCTACACTGCTTCCAGCTACCGGCTGATGGGGGAGTGGCGCTGCGTGCAGAGAATTCGGAGGTGGAAACGGAGGAGGAGGAGCCAATAACGTAGGTGCTGGCGGAAACCCTGATGGAGGTAGGGCCCGCAATCCTCGGCGTGGGTAGCACCCGTGCCATCCCAGGGTCCGAGTCGCTCCCAGCCTCCACGACATTCACCCAGTGTGCCGTCAGGGAAATGTAGCGTCCCTGGCCACAAGCACTTGTCCATGTGTCAGTCGTTAAGTGGACCTTCCCAGTAACTGCGTTGGTCAGGGCACGGGTGATGTTACGGGACACATGGTGGTGTAATGCGGGGATGGCACACCGGGAAAAGTAGTGGCGGCTGGGGACCGCGTACCGAGGGACAGCTGCTGCCATCAGGCTGCGGAAGGACTCAGTGTCCACAAGCCTAAATGGCAGCATTTCGATGGCCAGTAATTTGGAAAGGTGTGAGGTTAGTGCTATGGCCTGTGGGTGGGTGGCTGGGTATTTTCGCTTGCTCTCAAATGCCTGGGGTAACGACATTTGGACGCTGCGCTGGGACAGGGAAGTGGATGTGGTCGCTGATGGTGCTTCAGATGGTACAGGTGCAGGGCGGGAGGTATGCGGGCCTGCGCCTTCGACAGGCGATTGGCCGGCACCGAAAACAGGGGAAGAGGAGGCAGTGGTGTGGCCTGCAGACACAGATGGGCGATCCAGGCGTTCCTCCCACTTACTACGGTGCTTGGATGCCATGTGTCGGATCATGCTGGTGGTGGTGAGGTTTCTAGTGTTCATGCCTCGGCTCATTCTGGTGTGGCACAGGTTGCAAACTACAATTCTTTTGTCGTCCGCACTTTCCTTAAAAAAACGCCATACCGCGGAACACCTACCCCTTGGCAAGGTAGATTTACGCAAGGGGGTGCTCCGTGGAACATTTGCGGGCCGGTTTGGTGCGGTCCGCCTTCTTTCTGTAGCCACACCACTGCCTCTTCCAGCCTGTTGCGGTGCTGCAGATGGCTCACCCTCAGGACTGCTGTCATCGCTCGGCTCTACACCTTCCCAGGTGGGGTCAGTCACCTCATCGTCCACCAAGTCCTCCTCCACTTCCTCACTCTGATCATCCTCCTCATGTCTTGATCCCACCACATACTCAGTCATTGACAACTGTATATCATCCTCCTCAACAAGGTCTTGAGACAGTAATAGTGGTTGATTTAATGGCAACTGTGTCTCATCATCATCATCATCATCCACTACTTCCTTTGACCTTAAATGCCGTTCACATCTGTCATCTTCTTGTGATTGGGTACCCTCTAGAGGTTGTGAATCAGGGCACAAGATGTCATGTTCCTCTGCAAGCGTGCTTGGAGAGAGGGTCAAATGAAGGATTGGTGTGGGATCACTTCTTTGACCAGACCGTGTATGGTGGGAGGAAGGATGATCAGAGTGAGGATTATGTTGACCAGACTCTTGGCTACTGAGAGTGGACTTGGTGGAAGACAGGGTGGTGTTTAACCGACTGGAAGCAGTATCAGCTGACATCCAACCGACCACCTGTTCGCAGTGGTCGGACCTCGAGAGTGATGTCCTGCGACGCCCTGTAAACTGAGACATGAAGCTAGGTATGGTGGATGTCTTTCTGTCTTGTGCTCTGGCACCAGGCACAGTTTCTCCGCTTCCTGACCCGCGCCCTGAACTATCAGGATCACGTCCACTTCCCCGTCCCTTTTTACCCGCCTTCTTCATATTACACGGAATATGTGCTGCAAATCTGCAACTGTGCAGAGTACACAGAATATGCTGCTAAACTGCGGTGACGCACACTGAATGGAATATGTGACTTTGATATTTTAGTTTGAAGACTTAACAGTATTTCTTCCTATTCTGCAACTGTGCAGAGTACACAGAATATGCTGCTAAACTGCGGCGAAGCACACTGAATGGAATATGTGACTTTGATATTTTAGTTTGAAGACTTAACAGTATTTCTTCCTATTCTGCAACTGTGCACAGTACACAGAATGTGCTGCTAAACTGCGGTGACGCACACTGAATGGAATATGTGACTTTGATATTTTAGTTTGAAGACTTAACAGTATTTCTTCCTATTCTGCAACTGTGCAGAGTACACAGAATGTGCTGCTAAACTGCGGTGACGCACACTGAATGGAATATGTGACTTTGATATTTTAGTTTGAAGACTTAACAGTATTTCTTCCTATTCTGCAACTGTGCAGAGTACACAGAATATGCTGCTAAACTGCGGCGAAGCACACTGAATGGAATATGTTACTTTGATATTTTAGTTTGAAGACTTAACAGTATTTCTTCCTATTCTGCAACTGTGCAGAGTACACAGAATGTGCTGCTAAACTGCGGTGACGCACACTGAATGGAATATGTGACTTTGATATTTTAGTTTGAAGACTTAACAGTATTTCTTCCTATTCTGCAACTGTGCAGAGTACACAGAATATGCTACTAAACTGCGGCGAAGCACACTGAATGGAATATGTGACTTTGATATTTTAGTTTGAAGACTTAACAGTATTTCTTCCTATTCTGCAACTGTGCAGAGTACACAGAATATGCTGCTAAACTGCGGCGAAGCACACTGAATGGAATATGTGACTTTGATATTTTAGTTTGAAGACTTAACAGTATTTCTTCCTATTCTTCAACTGTGCAGAGTACACAGAATGTGCTGCTAAACTGCGGTGACGCACACTGAATGGAATATGTGACTTTGATATTTTAGTTTGAAGACTTAACAGTATTTCTTCCTATTCTGCAACTGTGCAGAGTACACAGAATATGCTGCTAAACTGCGGCGAAGCACACTGAATGGAATATGTGACTTTGATATTTTAGTTTGAAGACTTAACAGTATTTCTTCCTATTCTGCAACTGTGCAGAGTACACAGAATATGCTGCTAAACTGCGGCGAAGCACACTGAATGGAATATGTGACTTTGATATTTTAGTTTGAAGACTTAACAGTATTTCTTCCTATTCTGCAACTGTGCAGAGTACACAGAATGTGCTGCTAAACTGCGGTGACGCACACTGAATGGAATATGTGACTTTGATATTTTAGTTTGAAGACTTAACAGTATTTCTTCCTATTCTGCAACTGTGCAGAGTACACAGAATATGCTGCTAAACTGCGGCGAAGCACACTGAATGGAATATGTGACTTTGATATTTTAGTTTGAAGAATTAACAGTATTTCTTCCTATTCTGCAACTGTGCAGAGTACACAGAATGTGCTGCTAAACTGCGGTGACGCACACTGAATGGAATATGTGACTTTGATATTTTAGTTTGAAGACTTAACAGTATTTCTTCCTATTCTGCAACTGTGCAGAGTACACAGAATATGCTGCTAAACTGCGGCGAAGCACACTGAATGGAATATGTGACTTTGATATTTTAGTTTGAAGACTTAACAGTATTTCTTCCTATTCTGCAACTGTGCAGAGTACACAGAATATGCTGCTAAACTGCGGCGAAGCACACTGAATGGAATATGTGACTTTGATATTTTAGTTTGAAGACTTAACAGTATTTCTTCCTATTCTGCAACTCTGCACAGTACACAGAATGTGCTGCTAAACTGCGGTGACGCACACTGAATGGAATATGTGACTTTGATATTTTAGTTTGAAGACTTAACAGTATTTCTTCCTATTCTGCAACTGTGCAGAGTACACAGAATATGCTGCTAAACTGCGGCGAAGCACACTGAATGGAATATGTGACTTTGATATTTTAGTTTGAAGACTTAACAGTATTTCTTCCTATTCTGCAACTCTGAACAGTACACAGAATGTGCTGCTAAACTGCGGTGACGCACACTGAATGGAATATGTGACTTTGATATTTTAGTTTGAAGACTTAACAGTATTTCTTCCTATTCTGCAACTGTGCAGAGTACACAGAATATGCTGCTAAACTGCGGCGAAGCACACTGAATGGAATATGTGACTTTGATATTTTAGTTTGAAGACTTAACAGTATTTCTTCCTTTTCTGCAACTGTGCAGAGTACACAGAATATGCTGCTAAACTGCGGCGAAGCACACTGAATGGAATATGTGACTTTGATATTTTAGTTTGAAGACTTAACAGTATTTCTTCCTATTCTGCAACTGTGCAGAGTACACAGAATATGCTGCTAAACTGCGGCGAAGCACACTGAATGGAATATGTGACTTTGATATTTTAGTTTGAAGACTTAACAGTATTTCTTCCTATTCTGCAACTGTGCAGAGTACACAGAATGTGCTGCTAAACTGCGGCGAAGCACACTGAATGGAATATGTGACTTTGATATTTTAGTTTGAAGACTTAACAGTATTTCTTCCTATTCTGCAACTGTGCAGAGTACACAGAATATGCTGCTAAACTGCGGCGAAGCACACTGAATGGAATATGTGACTTTGATATTTTAGTTTGAAGACTTAACAGTATTTCTTCCTTTTCTGCAACTGTGCAGAGTACACAGAATGTGCTGCTAAACTGCGGTGACGCACACTGAATGGAATATGTGACTTTGATATTTTAGTTTGAAGACTTAACAGTATTTCTTCCTATTCTGCAACTGTGCAGAGTACACAGAATATGCTGCTAAACTGCGGCGAAGCACACTGAATTGAATATGTGACTTTGATATTTTAGTTTGAAGACTTAACAGTATTTCTTCCTATTCTGCAACTGTGCAGAGTACACAGAATGTGCTGCTAAACTGCGGCGAAGCACACTGAATGGAATATGTGACTTTGATATTTTACAGTTTGAAGACTTAACAGAATGTGCTCTAATCTGCAACTTTGCACACTAAATAGAATGTGCTCTAATCTGCAACTTTACACATTAAACAGAATGTGCTCTAATCTGCAACTTTGCACACTAAACAGAATGTGCTCTAATCTGCAACTTTGCACACTAAACAGAATATATGAATTTTTTTTGTTTTTTGTTTTTTTCCCCCCACACAAAATAAACTGCTGCCCCCACACACAGTAGTCCTAAAAAGGACTTTTGGGTCTTTTTTTTCACAAATTTGCTTGTCTTCTCCCTACACTGACTTTCCCTTCCTATCCTCATCTCTCCCTGGCTAAGACTGAGCCGACCTCGCTGGTCAGGTGCTATACAGCACCCGACCACGGGTTCTGGCCAGCCAATCAGTGTAATGCCAGCAGCCAACATGGCTGCTGGCATTACACTGATGTCAGAGCCTCCCTGCACGTTTATTGGCTGCGCAGCAGCCGCAAAACGTGCGGGGAGGAGACCCGAACATGGCGGGCGAGCACATGCGGTACTCGTACGAGTACCGCCATGTGCCGAGCAGAGCGATGCTCGAGCCGATCCGAGCATCGGCCGAGCATGCTCGCTCAACACTAGTCAGGAGGAGGATAATTTATTATTCAGTTACTCTTGAACTACAGCTCTGACAGTATTGAAATAACACTCACCATGGCCCAGATACTGTGAAGATTAATTGGAGCTGTTTTGTCCACTTCCAGGACCAGATTCTACATCTGAGGGGAGTTGGTTTATACTAGGTAAAAGGGGCAGGAGGGGGATACTCTCTATGGCACAAATACTGTGAAGATTAATTGGAGCTGCTGTTTTTGTGAAACATTACTATCCCTTTAAAGAGACCATGCCGGTAGTCTGTTAATAGTATGATTTCATCTATACTTACCTGTAGAGTAGGTACCGTGTTAGCCGTAGAAAAAGCAGGAGACTAGTAGAGTAAAAGTGATATTTTTATTGGCTAACTATTCAGTTAGTCAATAAAGGTATCACTTTTACTCTTCAAGTCTCCTCCCCAGAAAAGTTTCTATAATCAAAGGCAAGGGTTGGATCAATTCTACCTGGCATCTTAGACAGTTACCATCATCAGCTTCCCATAGTCTACACATGGGAGGAGATTCATTATGGAATTATAACACAAATTATATTATTTATCCAACCTTACTACTTGAAACATTGTTACAGATGATGCTGCAGGTTTCCTTGTGTTATCATATGCAAACTCACAATAGCTGCTGCAGGAAGCAAAAAAATATTGTGGCACTAACACTTTAACAAAGGAGGGTTTCCTAAGCAACTAAAACTAAGGGTGGGCTAAAAGTGAGATGATTTTTCTCTTTTTTCATGGAAGTTTCCTCCTTTTTTCTCATGCAAAATGTTCCTCCTTTTTTGCCTATTCCAAAAATTTTTTTACCTATCTCAGCACATTTTCTCCTATTCAAACACATTTTTCTCATATTCAACTCATTTTTCTCATATGTTTCCTATGGTGCAACATTTTCTACAACAATATTACTTCTTCTGAGAGAAATAAGTAGATGAAATGCAAAGTTGCGAGTCCTACAGCAACATATACCTAGAAAAATGTGCTACCATGCAGAGTGAATTTGCCTTTGCCCACAACACTAATTTCCTGCTTAATTGACACTGACACATATTGATGATTATGTCAAGCAGGGCTCAAAATTTCCACTCGCCACTAGCCAATGGCGAGTGAAAATTTAGCCCTGGCGAGTAGAAATTCAGCCCTGGTGGGTATATTATGGCTTGCAGTGGCAAGTAAGTTTTCAGGTCTGGCTAGTAGCAAAGGACTTAAAATTTTAAGCTGTGATGTCAAGTGATAAAAAAAATAAAGTACAACCTACAATGTGGCAGATGTGTATGGTAGTGGTGGTGGGGGACTGGCGTGGTGTGATTGGTGGGACCTTGACACCCCGGGAGGAGAGGGATCATCATAATTTATTGCACACACTACAGCTACCATTGCTGCTGTGAGCTTTGAGCTGCCACTTTACTCCCATGTCCCTGCACTGCTCCACCTTTACCCCTGCCCTTTGTGCATTTGTTGTACATTACTCAACAACTACAGTACACAACTGATGGAGTGTGATATCTTGCCTTATCCCGCAACAAAATTCTCAGTCTTGTCTGCTATCTATCAAGTCTCCCTCAGTCACAGAGCTCACATTAGGGTCCCAGTCAGATGTCTGCCACCTAATTTATTTGTTTCATTATTTCTGTGTACATTTTTTTAATTTTTATTTTATTTATTTATTTTTACATTGTCCACTCTATCTTATCACAAATAACTAAAAAACAAAATCAACAACTACTTTACCCAGACTTCCCCAGCACAGAGACATTATAAACAAGATCAGAAAGCAAACTGAACCCCAGCTGCCTGTGTCTTGCCAGTCAGTTATACCGAATTTTGGGGTATTTGGGGTCAACTTCCTTCCTCCCTTCTTCTCCCCCAGACTGCCTCCAGACTGTCCTAATACAGAGAACAAATGACTCCCTAAACTAAGCTGCAAGTCCCCTTAATTTGCTTATCTTCTCTAGCACAAAAACATGCTGCTTTCTCCTCTCACAAACACAGAATGGCTGCTGTAATGTAGAAGTTCTTTTCTGGCTGTCAGAATAAGTCTGGCAGCAATGATTGTGTATACTGAGGCTAGGACCTCATTACTCCAGATTCACTAGTTGACTTTTTAGTTATCTTTATATGTACTCCTTGATCTGTGTTGCTTTGTCACAGCTGAGTTTTGTTCACAGGGTCGGCACTGTGATGGGTCGGGGATAGCAAACAAATGGCTTTGCAGAGATCTTTGCAGATTCCTTCATCAGGGAAATTGTGTTCTTATCCAGCTGTTCACAAAACCTGTTGCTGAGCTTTTTCAGATGATCAAGCAGCATCTCTATCCCCATGAAGGTCTGCTGTCCTTGTGAAAAGTGAAGTTCCAGATACAATCCTTAGGGCCTTGTTCTGTACTTTCTATAGGTAGCAATTTGGATCCCAGCTGCCTGTGTCTTTCTAGTCAGTCACACCAAATTTTAGGATATTTGGGGTCCACCTCCTTCCTCCCTTCTTCTCCCTCAGAGTGCCCCCAGTCTCCCCTAATACAGAGAACAAATGTCCTACCTAAAAGATTCCCTAACCTAAGCTTCAATTCCCCTTTATTTGCTTATCTTATCTAGCTCAAAAACGTGGTGCTTTCTCCTCTCACAAACACAGAATGGCTGCTGTGAGAGCCTGACAGCCCTTTATACGGCTGTAGAGAAGTAGAGAAAACTTTCATGTGGTGGCGAAAAAACGTTCTTCCCATTGATTTCAATGCAATGTGTTATGTGAGAAAAAGAGGAAAAACTGCACTTTTCGTGGGAAACTATTCACCAAGCGGGAAGTACCAATTTCAATGAGTTGGGGTTCAGGCAAAAGTTTTTGCCCATCCCTACTAAAAACCCCTTCCCAGTTTGCCCTTTGAGGTTACGTAGCATTTGTAAACTTCAGTGAGCAGAGATAAAAATAATAAGACTTGACCTGAGTTCTGGTGGAGAAACATATAGCAATAATTGCAACATATTTCACTATGGGGACTAAAAGCTCTTGCATTACTCTTAACCCTTAAAGTTCCAAGACCATATCCAGGCTGGCTGTACCCAACTAGGTACAGGTTGAACTTTAACCCTTTCAAAGTTATTTTATTTATTAATTTCCTAAAGCCTCTCTACTAATATTGATACCTTACATGCTTTTGTAAGCAATCAATCACAGTGACCTAAACACACTCAATGCTACTTACTCCCTGACCTGCCATTTCCTTAACTTCTGATCCAAATAAGAGTAGCAAAAAGGCCTACTCACATTACCTGGAAGTGCAGGAAATGCAGAGCTGAGTAGGATAATGGAAAAAAGTGCCTTCAGGTCTCCATAACAGAGCTCTTAAATGGTCATGTAAGTAATCAATTCTAGGGGGCATAAAAAAGGCCTGAACGTAAAAAAAAAACACAAAAAAAACAATTAACCTTGTGTGTGCCATGGAGGAATCAACCCATTGCTTTGAAAAGCATTGGACACACTCGTCCGACATACACACATACTATTTCCCCAGCCTGGTTCTACTGTCCACTAATAGTCACAGATTCCCACATATACTGCCTGACACCAGCCTGTTTCTGGTGTGACTGGTAGTCACTAATACTCACCCCCAGCCTGGTTCCACTGGCCACTAGTAGTCACAAATTCCCACATTCACTGTCTGAAACCCCCATCCTCAGCCTGATTCCACTGCCCCAGGGAGTCAAAGATCCCCACATACATTGTGTGACCCCCCCAGACTGGTTCAACTGCCCACACATATACATGTTTTGACACCCAGCATTATTCTGCTGACAGCCAAAGAACCACAAATACACTGTCTGACACCCCAGCCTTGTTCCATTGGTAGGCATAGCATCACACATACACTGCTTGCTTTACGAGCCTTGTTCCATTGGTAGCCATTCTTCTGGCACCCACTACAATATGTTAACCCATACCAAAGAGGTACCATTTTTCTCAGACTAGCATTATGTACTGAGTACACTATGTGAAGTCATGGTGTTGAAAGATTTTAGAATCGTTGAAGTGCTGGAACTATGTGTTTTTTCCCTATAGCACCACATTCTGGAAACATCTGATAACACCAGGCTAGGGGCTGAAAGGCAAGCAACCCCTTTTGTGATGCAGGGGAATCTTGGCTTTCGAAGATGATATGCCTTACATACATTTCCTTTATATGTCTAATAGTTATGACCGTTTAGGTGCAGGCAGCTAATTAAAAAAGAAAAGAAGAAAAAAAAGAAAACAGGTAGATGTAGTTTTATGCTTGTAGCATCACCTATGGTATGCCAGCTTATAGTGATGAGGAATTTTTTTATATAAGAGCAGTATCTAATGAATACAGTAGGAAATATTATGGCTTTCAAGATTTTAAGTACTTTTGAAGGGGTGTAAATGTACAAAATACCTGTTTTTTTCACATGCGTTGTATGCCTTTTTTATTTCTGTAGTTGTTACAATTATTTTTATACAAGCAAGCCATGTTTGAAAGAGATGTCTGAAAATGAGAGATTGCAGCTGGGGTAGTTTTGTGCTTCTGGCACAAACTACAATATGTCAAGTGCCATTTCTCTTGTATGAGCTGTAGATAATGAATATGGTAGGAAATGTTATAGCTTTGAAATATTTAAGTGTATTTGAAGTGGTGGAGATTAAAAAAATAGCTTTATTTTTCCTTTAGTGTCAGCTTCTTGAAACATGTGTGCACATCAGATTAGTTGTAAAAAGGCAAGTAACCTGTCATTTGATGTGGTGGGTTATCTTCTTTCAAAATGGTATGCATTGTTTACCTTTTCTTTATTTCTGCAGTTGTTACATCCATTTTAGTATAAGGAAAGTCACATTTAAAAATGTTATGTTGTGCTTCTGGTACCCACTACAGAATGTCAACCCATAACAATGGGGAGTCAGTTGTCTCATAAGAGTAATAGATAATTAATACATTAGGAGAGTCTACAATTTTCAAATATTTCAAAATACTTGAAAGTGTGGAGATATTTAAAAACATTTGTGCACAAGTGACCATAATCTGATTTAACTGGATATCTGATGCTTTTCAGGGTTTTTTGTTGAAGTTATGGGGCAATTATGCCCTCAAATTACGTTTAGCGCATTTTGCTTATCTCAATGAAAATGTCAATCGAAATTCTATTACATGTTATTACGAATTTGGGGCTTTAGTGAAGGACATACATTTACAACTATACGTACTGGATATTTGTGTACTCTGGATATGTGGCACTCCTATTTCATACTGTTTTGTTTGTTACCCTCAGTTTGCTTGCAATTTTGTACAGTAAATTATGTCTTTAGTTAAAATTTCTTAAACCTTTCTGAAATCCCCTCTTTTTAACAAAATGGCCTCGCTCCATCATTTTGTGTAGGAATATCCATTTTATGATTTGTAATTGTCTATATATGGAAAATAAATGCTTTTATATAGTTATTCAGCTGTTTTAGGGTAAGTTTAACAAAGCGCTGCGGAATCTGTGTGCGCTATATAAATAAAGGATTATTATTATTATTATTATTATTAACCAATGTAACCAATGGAATGTGCATTGTTAATTCATAAAGTTGAAAATACCCTTTTGCTCTCCTATTAATTAGGGGTCTGTGCAGGCCATGCATGTATCTAAAACTATACATATTTGGTATATATATATATATATATATATATATATATATATAGATATAGATATATATATAGATATATATATAGATATATATATATACTGAGTTAACTGAAATTTTCACAACCAATTTACATTGTTTTGTTACATATATATGATATTAACATATGTAATTTCACTTTTTTGTATTTATGACATCATAGCTTGTAACATGATGTGAAATTTACTTCATGCAAGGTCCCATGATAAAGCTGAACTTGTGTACTGACAGAAATATATAACTAGTAAGTTAACTATGGCAATCCCACCTAAACAGTGATTAGAACAAATGCTGGGTAGAGACATTTCCCTAAGCCTCACTGACAGGGTTAAGATCTACCCTGGCAGTGTTTAAAACCATCAGTACAGATGAAGCTGATAGAGAATACTAACATGTTTCTATGTTAGCAGATGAATCAGGGTTAAGAACTACCCTGGCAGTGTTTAAAACCATCAGTACAGATGAAGCTGATAGAGAATACTAACATGTTTCTATGTTAGCAGATGAATCAGGGTTAAGAACTACCCTGGCAGTGTCTAAAACCATCAGTACAGATGAAGCTGATAGAGAATACTAACATGTTTCTATGTTAGCAGATGAATCAGGGTTAAGAACTACCCTGGCAGTGTCTAAAACCATCAGTACAGATGAAGCTGATAGAGAATACTAACATGTTTCTATGTTAGCAGATGAATCAGGGTTAAGAACTACCCTGGCAGTGTCTAAAACCATCAGTACAGATGAAGCTGATAGAGAATACTAACATGTTTCTATGTTAGCAGATGAATCAGGGTTAAGAACTACCCTGGCAGTGTCTAAAACCATCAGTACAGATGAAGCTGATAGAGAATACTAACATGTTTCTATGTTAGCAGATGAATCAGGGTTAAGAACTACCCTGGCAGTGTTTAAAACCATCAGTACAGATGAAGCTGATAGAGAATACTAACATGTTTCTATGTTAGCAGATGAATCACACATTTCACTGTCTGTTCCTGCAGAACATTGACAAGTATAGAGTGGTTATTATCAGTAGTTGTACTTTGGAAAGTTATAAATCACATTTGTGTTCAGCATCTCTTGAAAATATCTTAGTTAAAATAAACAATAATAAATTCATTTTTATGCCATTTCTGTATTTTGACCTTCAGGAGTCAATTGAGCCCATACAAAAGTTTAGAGGTCTTGACAAAACCAGGATGCTACCATACCAGAGCTGTCTTTTGTGCTCCAGGCATTCTGTGGCCATCTGATTATATCTAGACTGGATTAGATCCAGCTATGTTTTTGAGAACTAGTTGACCCCTGAAACATATAATCTTTAAAGCCCAATAATCAGGTCATTTCACATTAAAGAGGCCCTTTTTTTTTTGTAAAGTTAAAACAGATTTTAAAAGCATGCCATGACGTTAAGATTGTAATTTGACATGAACCTTTAAAATTCATTCATAAAATTGTGTTTATTGAAAGAGAACATATGTTAAAATACAAACATCTGGTTCAAGATGCTTATTTTTTTTAATTGTCTCAGTTTTTTCACCCATTGGACACTAGAGCAAAGGGTTGCTTCCCAGTGAGGTAGCTGCTTCTTAACCCTTTGAGTGCCAGAGTGGTATCAAATGCATTGCACTACCACCCATAAATTTAAATGAGTATTTTAACTAAGGATGGCTGAAATTGCAACACCAAGAAGAGAGACACTCACCCAGTCAATGGTATTCACTGAAATATATTTATTGTTGAAAGAATATTTTGTGGTACATTGATACAGGCCAGAGATGTTAGGACATAGAAATCTTCAGGGGAACTTACTCTGTCCCCTTCCTCAGTACAGCCCACTATACCATCTGAATGATCATGATAAAGAAAAACATCATAACTACTCACTTCCACAAGCCCATGTCGCCATGTCACTTCTGCCACATCACTTCCTGTGACATGATATTCATGTGCAAGTGTGCTATTGGATAACACGAACAGATGTCACTAATGTGGCCAGAACAACAGTATAAACAT
Source organism: Rhinophrynus dorsalis (assembly GCA_037306005.1). Taxonomy (NCBI): domain Eukaryota; kingdom Metazoa; phylum Chordata; class Amphibia; order Anura; family Rhinophrynidae; genus Rhinophrynus; species Rhinophrynus dorsalis. The sequence goes on from CM074719.1 coordinate 57,647,699, forward strand.
AAACAAATATTATAATGACAAGGAGGCATCAATGGCTGAAATGTTTTGCCTCAAAAGCAAAACAGGCAAAAATGGCAATTCCAGCCATTTTTTATCCTTGAAATAATGGTGTTTTCCACTATTTTTCCACTTTTATCCTGCATTGAAATCAGCTGTAAGAATTAATCAAATCCTGTTTAAGTCCCCTTGTAAGAAAACTTATAGTACAACAGACGTTGCTGCCAGACATAGACAATGGTAAAGTACTATATGCTCCAGTGCTACAAATCCATCTTAGTAAACTTGACACTCTGTATAATTCATTATGCCGCTTTATCCTTCAATGTAATTACATTACCCATCGCTATGATATACTTAAAATCCAAACTGGTTGACACTCGAATCTAGATGTGCCCTTAACCTTTCTTGTTTAGTACACAACCATTTCCCTGGAAAGCTACCAAACTATCTGAGCAGTATACTCACTCCAGCTCTCCATACCTCCTCTCCACTGCTGACAATTCACTGACTTTCTCACAAGAAAGAGGCCAGGTGGTCCGCCTTCACTTTCAGAGCTCCAAAAGCCTGGAATAACCTGCCTGAAAAAATCAGAACTTCTCCCAGTCTAAAATCCTTACAAATAAATGCTTCTCTATATCTAAAAACTATGTAACTGTATGTAACTAGTTTGTATGTATATATAATGTTTCTCAGTTTTTGTAAATATGTAACCCTTTACTGAAAACTATCCAGGACATATTTGAAAACCAGAGAAATCTCAATGTATTCTTCCTGGTAAAACATTTTCTAAATAAATAATGCACCAATTGGCGATTATCCTATATACAGCCATCCAAAAAGGTTTAATCAACTCACAGTCCTACCATAGGTGAAGCAAAGCGCCAGTGGTCCTCTGACATCTCCAGCAAAAGCCATCATGAGTGGGATCAGTTTTCTGAAGTGTCACAGATGTAATGTACCACCTGGACATTAATTTTTATATGCCTATTCTTGCAATACCGAGGCAATGGAAGTGTGATGTGTGAGATACATGATCTGCTCCCATTGTCTACTAGATAGAGTGATCTCTCCGTCTCCCACTGCCCCACATAAGCCTGGAACTCAGGCTGTCCACTATCAAGTAGCTGTCCATATATGGCCGAATTCCATGTCGTGGAGGGTCAGGTCCTAAGCATACCGTCTCAAAAGGAGTGAGAAGATGGGAAAGGTTATGTTGTTGCACTATAGAGGAAATAGAGTGTTGTAGCTGAAAGTGTCTAAACTTGTCAAGAAACGTCGGGAGGGGATTGTCTGCAAGATCCTCAAGAGGTAACAATTTACCCCCTCACAGGAATTGATATAGATGCCATCTCGTAGGTTGTGCCGAGGGGAATATTCGACTCCCCGGAATCCCCGAGGTAATGACAGGGTTGTGTTCCAGTGGAGTCATGGGAGAGGGGAATGACGTCAAAGAGTGTTTAGTCGCCTCTGAAGTCCAAACCCTCAACGTCGCCTGAATATGGGGGCACTATTTTAACACCGCATCACGTTTGCTAGGATATAGCCAGATGGCGGGTTGGAGAGTTCCTTGAGTCCTGTAAGAATCAATGAGCACCTACTGCCTGCCCTCTGCAGAGACCGACCACTCCACTATGCGGAGAAGATGGCACACCTGGTAGTACAATTTAAAAACAGGCAAAGCTAGACCTCCTCCTCGACATGGTCAGCTGCACATATCATTGCCTCGGACTCCTACCATGCCAAATATATTGGATAATCGCTGTTCTAAGAGAAGGGAAGAACAAGCGTGGCAAAAGAATGGGCAAAGTCTGAAAAAGATAAAAGAAGCGAGGGAGAAAATTCATCTTAACAACATTAATCCTACCCGTTCAAGTAATGTGCGGAAAGGACCAGAAGGTCAATTCAGACCGGATGCGGTACAACAAGGGCCAGAAGTTAGTTTGATATAAGGCATCCAAATTCAGTGTGAGCCAGACCCCTAAATATTTAATTTGTCCACTACACCATCTGTACGGGAGAGTACTTTGCAAGGGTGCAACATCACGGGAAAGCACTGAGACATTTAAAATTTCTGATTTCCTAGAGTTTATTTTTATGTTGGATAACGCCCCATACCACAGCAATTCCTCTCTAAGAGAGGGCAAGGATATGCTCGGTTGACTGATTGTAAAGAGCATGTCATCAGCAAAACGCCGCCACCTTATATTGGGTCTGACCCATCTGTACCCCATGGATGTTGACAATGAGAATCACCGCGTTCAGAAAAGGTTCCAGTGATAGGACAAAAAGAAGCGGGGATAGTGGGCATCCCTGTCACATCCCATTCCTGATCATAACCAGCTCAGAAAGTATTCCGTTGACCCGAACACATGCTGAGGGTCCGGAGTACAGAGTTGCAATCCACGTGCACATATTGGGACCCAACCCTATGTGTTGCAGCACGCCGCACATGAAAGACCAGTCCACCCTGTCAAATGCCTTCTCAGCATTGGTGGACAGGAGGATAAGTTAAGTTTTAGTAGTCTTCGATTAACTCATTAGGCTCAGGACTTTGGCTGTATTATCTCTAGCTTCACGAACCATAACAAAGCCTGACTGATCAGGTTGAACTAGGTTAGGTAAGTGCGGTGTCAGACAGAGTGCTAGCATTTTCGCAAGCAGTTTTGTGTCCGCATTTAGGAGGGAGATGGGGTGTTAGCTTTATCCTTACCCTTCTTTGGTAGCACCACGATCGTGGCTCTTAAGGAATGCGCATGCAAAGAGGTTCCAGACAAAATAGAATTATCACGGTCCCTGTGATTCCCTGTCAATCTCTGTAGGTATACATTTGCATTGGAGGAGTCTGATTGGCCCGCCCAGGATGTGCCTTTATATGCTGAGGCTTGGGCACTTGTCAATTGCCCTTTCGTGGTGTTGTGTTGCTGCGCCTTGTTATTGATCTCCAGTGTCTCCTGTGTACCGACCCGGCTAGTCTGACTCTCCTTCTGCTCCTGCACCGTGAACTGACCCGGCTCTGGCTGACGACCCTGCACCGTGAACTGACCCGGCTCTGGCTGACGACCCTGCAACGTGAACTGATCCGGCTCTGGCTGACGACCCTGCACCGTGAACTGACCCGGCTCTGGCTGATGACCCTGCACCGTGAACTGACCCGGCTCTGGCTGACGACCCTGCACCGTGATCCGACCCGGCTCTGGCTGATGACTCCGCTCCGTGATTCGACCCGGTTCTGGCTCCTGATCCTGCTCCGTGACTGCTCTTCTCTCCGGTGGTGTTCCTGCGACTCAGTCATCCGGTTCCGGCTTCTGTTCCTGTCCGCTTACTGCTCCTGTCCGGTTGCTGCTCCTGTGTACTCCGGTCGCGCTGGCGACATTCTAACTGTTCTCTGTTTCCTAGCTCATTACGCTGCAGCCGAGGTTGCCTGCCTTGTTCTCGTTGAGCATTTCAAATGTACCAGATTAACCCTTGCACTGCCGGTAGCCTCCGATTACGTGCCATTTGATTCATTGCCAAACTCCGGTGATTCTCTGAGCCTTAACACATTTGAGCCTCCGCTTTACGCTATACCAGTCCTTGCAGAGCTCCGCCTGTTCGATGCCCGGTGAGCATCGTGATCACGCTGGTTGACACTGGTAGTCCATTCGTTCTTGCAACTAGGATTCTGGGTCACACCTTGTGGGTGTCTGGGCAGTACCTCATTCGCTCAAAGTGTTTTATCCCAACTGCACTACTGTGTGCATCGGCTCTTCATAGCTTGGGCAATTCCGTTCTACTGTGGCCTCCCAAGGGCTGGCATACTTCAGTGGCAGACGCAGGGTTACTCAATACTCATTCAGGGCGATTCCTATTCTGGTTACATCAATTTGGCAGTTGCAATCCTCATAAGCCCACTGTGGTGGTACGGGCTCAGCTTAGAGCAACAGGGGCTCATCCTGTTTATGCTTCAAGAGTGTTACAGCGCTTTTCCTGAGTTCCTGATCTACATTTAAAGACTGTTACCATAGACTGCTATATATCCCCTGGGCGTTGGCCAATCTAGCCTGAGCCTTACCAGTTGCTCCACTTAACCCTCTATGCACTACTGTTTGTAGTTTACTCCATCCTCTGTTCATATTGCCTGTTCTTAACTTTACTAGCCCCTAGGGGCAGTGTTGTTCATTTTTATTTCAATAAATTGTATTTTACGTTACATCCTGGTCTGTGTGTCAGAATTGACAAGAATTGAACATGTCACACATGTGCTGCCCAAGCTCCGTAAGAAAGATTTTGTAATATCTGAGAGTCAGACCATCCGGGCCAGGTGCCCTCCCTGCCTGAGACACCTTCAAGGCCACCTCCAGTTCCTCCACCATAAACGGTCTGTCCAGAGAGGCTGCTATCTGCAGTAACAATTTACAGCATACAAACTGTGACACATAGGCATGAGTTTCACGTACTCTAAGCTCCTGATCCCAGTCTGACAAGGAGCCATTTAGATTATACAGTGCCACATAATAATCTTTAAAAGCGTTGGCAATTTGCATCGGTAGTTGCGCCACCCCTCCACCCACCCTCTGGATTCTATGGACGTGAGAAGCCTATACACGCTTGTGCAACATATGGGCCAACGGTTTCCCACATTTGTTACTGTTCTTGAAGAAGAATCATCTAGTCCTTTGATGTGCAAGGCGGTTCTTTGCCGTGAGTATGTCCGCCAGCTGAGATCTTTTGAGGACCAGTGACTGGAGCACGGCCCGTGAGAGGTCCCTCTTATGTACCCTTTCCAGGTCCAAAATATCTTGGGTCAAAGAAGCTATCTGCTGTGTCTGCGCCCTATTCCTAGCCGATCCCTGAGCAATAAAGTGGCCACGAGCGACACACTTGTGGGCCTCCCAGACCACCGGAAGAGGCATATCTACCGCGATATTCTCCTCAAAGTAGCTTTGAAACATAGTCTTAGTCTCTGAGGCAAGCAGATGGTCCATCAGTAGCGACTCATTAAGTCTCCACGAGGACTGTTTAGGACACATCAAGGGAGAGGTTATTTGAATTCTAACAGGGAAATGGTCAGACCAAGTCATTGGGTCAATATAGGTAAGAGTCAGTTCGTCCAAGTCTCTGTGTGATAGGAAGAGGTAGTCGAGTCTAGAGTGAGAGTCATGAGGGGTTGAATAGAATGATGTATAGTCACGTTCAGTTGGGTATAAGGTTCTCCAGCAGTCAATCAGTTGGTGTCTAGCTAAAACAGACCTCATCTTGCGCAAGAGACTAACCGGTTGGTGAGTGAGGCCTGAGGAGGAGTCGAGACTGGGATCCAATGCCACAATGAAATCCCCCCGAGCACCACCACCCCCTCCCGAAACTGGGACAACCGCAAAAGTACTGTATGGAGGAAGGGTAACTGCTTAGAATGAGGGAAATAGACATTTTCTATAGTGTATCTCTTGCCCAGCAAGCTCCCCTTAAGAAATAGATACCTACCCTCTGTGTCCCCAAGGGTTTCAATATCCGTAAGGGGTACATAGTTAGATAAGAGTGCGACAACCCCCCTAGATTTAGAGTGTACATTGTTACTATAGAATACCTGAGGGTAAGTCTTAGTCGTCAGAGAAGGAGCCTGATGGGCCCTGAAATGCGTTTCCTGTAACAATACTATAGAGATATGATGAGTTCCTGAATAGAGGCGCAGTGAATGCTGCCATGTTTATGTAGAGCCAGAGAAAATGGGAAGGAAAGATGGAGTAGAAAAAGAAAGAGATAGAAAAAGGAAAACAAGAAAGACAGAATCAGAATGTAAGAAATCCCTATGGAGAACTGTGTCAAACACCTAGGTCGTCACCACTAGAGCGAGGACCGATATGTGTAACAGGAGACACGAAAACTCCAGAAGAGTATGTGAATAGACAGGAAACAAGTGACGTAAGCAACAATTCGTCACACTAGATAGCGCAATACAACCAAAAAATATACAAAAACACTGTGTATCAGTAATACCACACCAGTGAACCCAAACACTAACAAGAGCATCTTGGCACCCAACATGAGCACCCAGTATATATTAAAACATGTGAGTAAAATCAGCCCACAACCCCAAACAGCAAGTCCCCCACGGGGGGAACGAGCATTATTGCAATAAATAACTTAAAAGGAAAATTATTATGAAGCAGGTAATCATCCACCAGATGTATGCTGAGGGAGGGAAGCCACAGATGCGGATTTTGTCTTGAATGACATAGCAAGATTAATATGAAAATGTTATAGGGAGGGGGAAATGTGGGGAGTGGAGAGGAAAAAACAACAAAAAAAAAACAGTACTGATCTCGTCGGACTGTCCAGCCCACCATGGAAGAAACCCCCTGAGAACAAGCATAATTGGGTAGAGGCTATTAGCATGATCAGTTGTCAATGCCAAGGGTCTCTCTTTTGGATGAGAATAATTCAATTACTCTTGAACGACAACTCTGACAGTATTGATATAACACTCTCCATGGCCCATATACTATGAAGAATAATTGGAGCTGCTGTTTATGTGAAACATTACTATCCCTTTAACCCTTTGAGTGCCAGAGTGGTACGGAAGGCATTGCAATGCGTTCCGTACCACTCTGGCACTCAAAGGGTTAAAAGTCTGAGCCATCAGAGTTTCCAGTTCTAAGAATTTTACAGCTGTAACCTGAGACTGCATCTGGCACCAGCAACAGGCTGAGACTACACTGAGAGCAAGAGGTTAAGGGGTTAAAATAAGGAGAGATTACTATTCTATTACCCGCCCATCCCCATTTGTTATCTTTTCCTTTTGATATTCTGTACTTGTTATCTTTCATGCCTGTAGACAACATAAATAAAAAGGTAATTCAACATAACATTGGAAATGACTTTGAGATAAATAAGTGATTTGGATGTATAGGATTTTGAAAAGCTGGATAAGGATTTCTTATACAAAATGCTTTTAAAGTGCATATTTTGATGTAGGTTGGGATCATCCCCTTTAATCCTTTTTTCCACTACTTTAAAGGGTAAGCAGAGCATTATTTTGTGGATTGGAGTTAGTCTGAGCAGGGATTTATGTGCAATTAATCATCTTTCCAAAATTCTGTTTAACTCCCTTGGTTCCTGGAGAAGTCTACAGTGCAATGCTTTGAGATGCATTAGAGCATACAAGGGGGATAACAAACATCCTATATAATAATTTGGTAAATTGTGTGTAACGCCGCGACATGCACAGTAGACACTGCTGCACGTGCTGCAGTCATGCGCAGTAGAGACTGCCCGCATTGCGGCTGATACAGAGCTGGGTGCTCCAAAGGAGAGTCCAGCTCTGTATCAGCCGCGGCGCAGGCAGTCTCCACTGCGCGTGACTGCCCCGCGACCAAGTGGCAGTGGCACTGTGGCCCATGTAATGAGCTGTTCAACTAGTTTATAATAAAAGCCCGTGTGCACGGGCCGTGGAACAATGAGGTAACGGCAGTACGCAGAGCAGGACCAGCCTCTTAAAAACCCTTTGAGTGCCAGAGGGGTACACAACGCATTGCAAAGCAATGCGTTGTGTACCCCTCTGGCACTCAAAGGGTTAACATTACCCGGTCCTGCTCTGCGTACTGCCGTTACCTCACTGCTCCACACGATTGCGCCGCCTCACTCACACGATGCAATCATGCTCAGTAGAGATTGGCCGAACGCAGGCACTGCGCATGACTGCATCGTGACAAACTTTCTGGCCTTTTATTATATAGGATGGAATTGAATGGAGAAAATTGGGTTAATTCCTTAAAGTAACTATGGAATCATTATCTGTGATTACAGCTACAAGCTTTTCCTTTTTCTTTACAATGCTTAGTCATAGAGAAAAATATAGGTCAGAAATTAACCCTTTTTCAAAAGGTATGAAGGCACAGTACGAGAGCGCTCACGGCCCACCCAAGCCGCAGAGACCAAGATATTCCTCCATAAAAATAATATTTATTTCTTCAAATATAAAACCAAGAAAACATATAAGGAAGCTTGGGAACACACACTGGAACAAACACGATCCGCCTTTTTCAAAAGGTGGTCAGTGTTATAATCTAGGCATGGGCAATATTCTACAATACAATCAGAAATAGGAGGAAAACAGACTATTTCACCTGCTGCTGGAAGGCCATTTCCACTTGAAATTTGGAAGCTATACATTGGTGACCTCTGTTGCATACAAGGGGTTAAAATTCACATTTAAATAAGCGTGAATTTTTGTTTTACTCTTTTGGTGCAGTTGGTTTGTTCTACAGTTGTTCCTCTTTAGCTTCCTTACCCCTCTGAGTGATAAATAGGTATCCAAAGCACTGAGCTGCAATGCATCGGTTACCTGTCTAGCTCTCAGAGGGTTAATACAGCCTATGAACTGAAGCAAATATCACATCTCACGTTTTCATGCAATTCTATAGGATGGCTCCATAATGATAACTAGGGGGTCTGGACTGACAGTAAGGGGAAATAGGAATTGTAATCTGGGGCTGTGAGTTGTGAGTGTGACTATGCTCGGACTGACAATTGAGATGAGAGAGTTGTGATTTTCACCTTCTTCTCCTTTGTGCCGTCAGCGTTTTATATGGCCAAGATGAGGCCCATAGTCATGGCTCCTGGGGCATAGGGAACTTACTCAAGGGCTAGGTGACTTTGGATGGGGGAGTTGACATTGCAACAGGGAGGGAAGAGCAGACCTCCAGAGTGATGAATGGAAGTTGCTAGGACAGCACAACAGCCACACCTGCTGGAGAACATGAGCTCATCTCCGGTTCCAGCAAGGGGAGCATGCCCCTCCTGTAATGCTTGTAGTCCTGTGGCAGTATTCAGCATTGGAGGAAGGTGCAGGAGAAGAATGAGGAGCAGGCAGAACAACATACTGCAGCATACAGATAGAGAGAGGAAGGATCTGCAGGGCACACCCATAGCATGCAGGTAAGCAATGAGGACTGGAGGGAGGGGTGGAGGGCTTAGCCAGGTCACTCCTCATACTCAGTGTTGTAGAAAAAGCAGCAGTCCAGCAGTGGGAGTTAGTGCACCCCTGTTGAACACATAGCTCTATGGCTGCTGGAGCCATGAAGGCTAGTGATGGTAGACCTGATGATCACAGACATGTCATGGGGTCTTCACAAGCTGGGATGCACACCAAGCTTGGAGGCAAATGCTGTCCACAGAGTCTAAACAGACTGGATCATCTCATGTTGCTGAGACAGAATCAAGGCAATACTCATGTAGGTCAAAGGAGATTGCAGGTAACCATAGAACAGGAAAGAGGCCTTCTGTCATGGGGCATGGCCATGCCAGCAAGGCAGAATTTGGTTACTCATGTTTGATTTTGAGGGAGCTAAGTAAATTTGATAGAAGTGTTAGGTCTACAAGTTTAAGCAAATGGTGCAGGTGTTGCACTGCTCTCTCATTACTGTCATTTAAGATCCTGCTCCGTGCAAAAAGATAACAGGAGCATGAGACCTCATTGAACCCACAGTTCTGAAGGATGTTCCTAATTTGCGTGCTTGAGATGTCGTCTTTCTCCTAAAGACCAGTCCTCATCACGTTGGTTCAGCCTCGGGATGAACATCTGAGTGAGTTTTATTTTGTATTTGTTACGTTTCAAAGCTTTATTGAAATAATACATATTACATACAGCGAAATCTCCTTTCCTCAAGTTTTAGTGGGTGACCCCTTATCCTTTGTACTGTTCTGTTAAAGAACAGGTCTTTGGAAAGCCCTTTGTATGGGCCCTGAACATATTTATATAGTGCTATCATATCCCATCTAAGACGCCGTTTCTCTAGTGTGTACAAGTATAGAAATGCTCCAGAGAGGCCACCATTTAGAGGAGCCAACTATCCCATAATAGCCTATGACATGGAAACACCTTATATAATCTTTGTGCATGCTGAACATTTCTGCTACTTTTTCTGCTTTGTGTGACTTTTTTACTACTAATAACGTGTGACTTTTAACCCTATGAATGCAAGAGAGCTCCGAAATGAATTGTTCAGAATACAATGGCTCCCTAAGAAGCAGCTGGTTTGCCCCAGAATGTTTCCACTTATCATTCTACATATGCCCCTCACAGTCTTTACTATGGAGGCTGTGCAGAGTCAGTCTCTCTAGGGTTTCATCTGTCAGTCACATAAAAACACAGTGGTACTACAATACATCAGCAGGGGAGAAAGGAAATAAGGGAAGAAGAGGTGTGAGATAACAAGGGATTGCAAGTAAACAGGCTTATTGCACAAAGTAGATATAATGGGGCTGAGTAAACAAGGACATGTTGATTAGATAAGAGGTAGACTGGAAGGTGTGAAGTTTAGGAGTCCATCATGTAGCTTAGTAGCTTTGAAGATAAAATGTAATGTGACTTTATTTTCCCAAGTAGATCTGATTATCACATTCTATGTCTCATTCCCCTACACTCATAAAGAAAAACTAACAACTCCTAATAATGACCCCCTCGCTTACTTTACTAGTACCATAAAAACCTAATGGCCTCTACGAATTTTGCCATTGAGTTTTTGTTTTAGTGATTACATCTTCATTCAGTTGTGAATGTTATGTTCATGGAGGCGGACATGACAGTTGCAGGCAGTATTTTCAAACTAAAACTTACCTCTTTGTGTAAGTGAATAAATTATTTAGAGCAAGACCAAAGTATTTTATTTGAGCAGACTAATGTATACACACATATACTGAGGTTTAAAAAACATTACTGTGAGTTTTATTGCTGTGGAGTAATGTGATACTTATACACACACCACACAGTCTGATCTCCTAAACACAGGGACACCAGGGTGATACACTTATATACACACCACACAGTCTGATCTCCTAAACACAGGAACACCAGGGTGATACACTTATATACACACCACACAGTCTGATCTCCTAAACACAGTGACACAGGCCCGGACTGGCCATCGGGCATACCGGGCATTTTCCCGGTGGGCCGGTCCTGCGACCCAGGCTCTGTAGTAATACAGAGCACTGGGAGATGACATCATCTCCCAGCGCTCTGCATTACTGCGACCCACGCGCGGGAGATTAAGCTCTGTGCCGAAGGAGGCACAGATATCTTCTGTCTATGGCACGCCGCTAGATTACCAGGGACTTGAGGTACAGAAATAAAGGGGCAATGTGGAGACGAACGGGCAATGTTGAGATGAAGGGGCTTTGAT